>CP092884.1:50171019-50292760 GCA_030710605.1 Cordylochernes scorpioides
ACAATATTGGTTTAATAAAAGACTATGATAATCAAAGGGTATAGAGGATTGAGAAGTTTTTACTTCAAGAGCGCCACACTTTGATTGTTTATACTGGTAAGGATGGACCTATGCAAAAACTCGGGATGTTCAATGATAGCAATTATCAATTTTAAAAGAAAATCAAAATGCTTTAAAATACATTCAAAAAAAAAAAAACTGTGCTAAGCTAGTAAACATGACGAAAATGATATTCCAAGCAAGACAATTGCAAAATGTCTACGCCGATTCAGTACAGTATTGCGAAATACCTATGCTCAAATACTCAAAAATATGCAGTGTACCCATATCCAAATACCCAAAGACGTGCTAAAGTACTTTGCCAATCCCAAAGACGTACAAAAATCCCTTATCGACCATACCAATGCAAAATATCTGAGCCAATTGATCCTAAATGAAAACAATTAAAATGCAGCCAGAATTAAAACGTACCATAAATTTGGCTAATGCAAAAGTCAAATATCAAACACAATCAAACGATGTAACCACTGCATTGAAAAACACTGTAATAACGCTACCCAAAAAGTACTGTCGTAATCTTGCACGGCGTAGAAAAACGGTGACAAAACAATGCTACCAAAAGATCCAACGAAATGAAGAGTTCCAGAGCACGGTGATAACAGTGCACGATCAGTGAGGAGAGAACAGTGGCAACAACCGAGCCAGTGCAGGGGGAGGGATATCGACGCCGGTTGCTTAGCAACAGCTATCTGGCGGCGGAGAGCGTTGCCGGGACACCCGATGTCTGAACCCAGGCCTTGATCGTCGCCCGGACAGACATGGAACACTGGCTGAACCCAGGGCTTGGTCGTCGCACGGACAGACATGGAACACTGACTAAACCCAGGCCTTGATAGTCGCCGGGACAGACATAGAACACTGACTGAACCCAGGCCTTGGTCGTCGCGCCGGGATAGACATAGAACACTGACTGAACCCAGGCCTTGATCGTCGCCGGGACAGACATAGAAGACTGACTAAACCCAGGCCTTGGTCGTCGCCGGGACAGACATAGAACACTTATTGAACCCAGGCCTTGGTCGTCGCCGGGATAGACATAGAACACTGACTGAACCCAGGCCTTGGTCGTCGCCGGGATAGACATAGAACACTATCTGAACCCAGGCCTTGGTCGTCGCCGGGATAGACATAGAACACTGACTGAACCCAGGCCTTGGTCGTCGCCGGGATAGACATAGAACACTGACTGAACCCAGACCTTGACCGTCGCCGGGATAGACATAGAACACTATCTGAACCCAGACCTTGGTCGTCGCCGGGATAGACATAGAACACTATCTGAACCCAGGCCTTGGTCGTCGCCGGTAAGACATAGAACACTAGCTGAACCCAGGCCTTGGTCGTCGCCGGGATAGACATAGAACACTATCTGAACCCAGGCCTTGGTCGTCGCCGGGATAGACATAGAACACTGACTGAACCTAGGCCTTGGTCGTCGCCGGGATAGACCTAGAACACTGACTGAACCCAGGCCTTGGTCGTCGCCGGGATAGACATAGAACACTATCTGAACCCAGACCTTGGTCGTCGCCGGGATAGACATAGAACACTATCTGAACCCAGGCCTTGGTCGTCGCCGGGATAGACATAGAACACTGACTGAACCCAGGCCTTGGTCGTCGCCGGGATAGACATAGAACACTGACTGAACCCAGGCCTTGGTCGTCGCCGGGATAGACATAAAACACTATCTGAACCCAGGCCTTGGTCGTCGCCGGGATAGACATGGAACACTGGCTGAACCCAGGTCTTGATCGTCGCCGGGACAGACATGGAACACTATTTGAACCCAGGCCTTGGTCGTCGCCGGGACAGACATGGAACATTGGCTGAACCTAGGTCTTGATCGTCGCCGGGACAGACATGGAACATTGGCTGAACCTAGGTCTTGATCGTCGCCGGGACAGACATGGAACATTGGCTGAACCTAGGTCTTGATCGTTGCCGGGACAGACATGGAACACTGGCTGAACCCAGGTCTTTATCGTTGCCGGGACAGACATGGAACACTGGCTGAACCCAGGTCTTGATCGTCGCCGGGACAGACATGGAACACTATCTGAACCCAGGCCTTGGTCGTCGCCGGGACAGACATGGAACATTGGCTGAACCTAGGTCTTGATCGTCGCCGGGACAGACATGGAACATTGGCTGAACCTAGGTCTTGATCGTCGCCGGGACAGACATGGAACATTGGCTGAACCTAGGTCTTGATCGTTGCCGGGACAGACATGGAACACTATCTGAACCCAGGCCTTGGTCGTCGCCGGGACAGACATGGAACACTGGCTGAACCCAGGTCTTGGTTGTCGCCGGGATAGACATGGAACACTGGCTGAACAAAGGTCTTGGTCGTCGCCGGGATAGACATGGAACACTGTCTGTACCCAGGCCTTAGTCGGTCAATGACATCCACATGACACCCTGCCAATAATTTCCCCAGGTGTTAATATTTTCAATAATTCGTCTTAAATTTTGCAAGTCAATGAATATCAAAGTTTCGGCTGGAGCTTGTCATACAGAGGTTATTATAATAATATTATAAGCTTACTTGAATATATAACAAAATGTCTATACTCTCTCAAGTTATTCAACATAGGTTTACCTAGCTTATGACAATCAGGGTGATATCAATTAAATATAACAGGAATCTAATGTATTAGAGAAGGAGAAAGGTTAAAATAATAAAAAAAAGGTCGAGAAATGTACTGAAATTGAAGAAGAAAACTTATATAATATATATGAAAGGAGAATAAACTCACATACAAATTATGTATGTACCTTTAACTGATTGAATTTTCAATTTTAGATAAAATTAAATTTATAGGTGTTAGTAATCAAAAGGGAAAACCTTGATTACACTCATACCTTTTATATCGGGATTGAGACAATAACTCTGAAAGTTATTACAGTAACCTCTATTGAAGACATACCAGATAACCAATATACACTCATGGACAAAACTTAAGGAAGTTGTACCTTTTAGCATGTATATCGGGATTCAGACAATAACTCTGAAAGATATTACAGTGACCTTTATTGAAGAAAAACGAGAAAACCAAGTGCGAACAGGCTTTGTCTCCTTTAAAAATAAGACAACTGTAGATATTGAAGACTTTCCACCTTTTTAAGTTTTTCCTCTAATGTATAATTAAAATAAATAATTATTAATTAGTGATCATCATGTTTTTTAGTTTATCTGCACTGATGTCTAGTGACGCCATATTTCTTTATCTTGAGTTCTCGTTCTATTTCTCTATAGTTTCCCATCTAAGTCATCAGTCCAATTCTTCTCCTTCTGTTCTCCTACCACGCACATTCATTTCATCTTCCACAACTTCATCAATACATTTCCTCTTAATATATTTCCCCACTAAATCATCTATCTTTTCTCAATTGACTCGCAGCATAGGCCATATCTCTCTACCTAAGCTTCTCAAGACTTCTTCTTCAATTCTATTAACCTATATCTTTTCCTATTCCCCTATGGATCTACTTTTGCTATACTTCCATTCTTCTATGGATCTACTTTTGCTATACTTCCATTCTTCTATGGATCTACTTTTGCTATACTTCCATTCTACTATGGATCTACTTTGCTATACTTCCATTCTTCTATGGATCTACTTTTCTATACTTCCATTCTCCTATGGATCTACTTTTGCTATACTTCCATTCTCCTATGGATCTTCTTTTGCTATACTTCCATTCTTCTATGTATCTACTTTTTAAATGCTTTTAATTATCTCATTTTTAATATTAAAGTTAAAATAAAATGCTTTCGGGGATTAAATTCTTTTAAAAAATAGTTGTATTGGTGATTTAATGTAAAATGTTTTCTTCTGTAAAAGTCGCTTCTTCCGGCAAAATAGACGTTAAAACTAAACGTATATCCATTTTTCACATTGTGTCGCGGTCTCACGCAATTCTGGCCTCAACTACCCGTTTCATGATTTTCCAGGATGCTTGAATGATCAATATTTTGGTTGTTGAGGTACAGCTTGCACCACGCTGATGAGGGCCAACAGCCCGAAACGCGTCCGTGGTTAGCTTTTCTTGATTAATCAAGAATGGCTATTTGGTCAATTCTGGAATAATTATAAATCAACGAGAATATTTTGATATTTATTCCGATAGATGGCGCAAGCCATCAGCAACTTTCAGTTGCCCGATAAGAAGATTTATTCACCTTATCCCAGTACAATATCACATTTGTACTCTTTTTTCACAGTATGTCGATAGATTCACTAAACACCCCAAAGCTGCCTTCCATAAAAAAATACAGGGTATATCCCAAACCAATCCAAAACAATAGTAGAGAGATCTAGAGATTAATTTGGCGAAACCGCTGAGAGGGTTCACTACTGATGAGCCAGGCCCTCTCATTCAATAACTTAAATCATTGCAGTACGGTTTGTAGAGATAATATTTGATGAAAAGAAACACATTACCAGTAATCAAAATTCGAAACTATTTTAAAGGCGTAAGATTCTTCTTGAAATTAAACAATTTCTACTGCTCTTACTGCAATGGAAAAATTAAAGGGAGGGCCTGGCTCATCAGTGGTGAACCCTCCCAGCGGTTTCGCCAGTTTAATCTACCATACCGCTGTTATATTGCATTTTTGGGACTTCCTTTTATAGTGATACTACTGGGAGGGTTCACCACTGATGTATCAGGCCCTCCCTTTAATTTTTTCCATTGCAGTAAGGGCAGTAGAAATTGTTTAATTTCAAAAAGAATCTAACGCGTTTAAAATAGTTTCGAATTTTGATAACAGATGGCGCGCAAGTGCATCGTAACATTAACAGTAAATTTATTTGTTATTAAATTTTTATATTATCAGTTTTATTTTTATAATTTCGACGAATTCGTCGGGTCAAAATATATTGATATATAGCAATGAAATAAATCTATAAATAAATAAATATCTATTTACACAATGGTGGAATTTGACAAATGACGAGAATGGGGACGGAGGGAGGTTTAATGTGGAATTTATACAAATTTAAATGGGGTTGGGTGGAAATGAGAAATGGCTTTAAAATGACATCTTGTGTTTTGTTGTTAAATCTAATATCATGGGTGTTGATAAGCATCAGCCAATCATCTTTCTTTCTCCTATCACGTGACCCGTACAACCCCGTTTAGTTTCGGTTTTAGGGTTTTATTATAATAAATCTTTTTATAAGATGGTATTTTTTTATCTTTAATTGTTTCTCTGTTTTATTAAGATTTCAATTATATATGTGGCAATATAATAATAATAAGGTTGAGAAATAGAAATAAGGACACCACAAGTTTAGTAGAGGAATCCTAGACAACCAGGGAGAGAGACGGCCCGGCCACCGGTTCGTATCGCACACAATCACCCAACTGTCTAATAGTCTCGAGGTTCCAAGTAACGCCCCTGTGGTCGCCCCCTGGAATGTCGCTGGTGTCTCAAATGACCGGACTTTAGCTGCTGTCTCTCTCTGGGCTGACTCTAGGTTTACTTTATTATTCCTGGAAGAGTATATATTATGACATATATATTTTTATATATAGTAGTGTGTGTTATATATATTAACATTATGCATTTGCACGACACCTATATTTTAAAATGTGAACTATTCACAGTACGAGTGTTTTCTTTTTATATTTTTTTATTTTGCTCATGAGGGCTTGATTCATCAGTAGTGAATCGGTTTCGCCAGTTTAATCTACCGTACCGTTCTAGTGTTGTATTAGACTGTTCTTGTCGTGTCCAATGAAGAGCCTCAGATGTCTCCATACATCTCTATCACAGCAGTCGTTCTCTATCTTGGGTGTGTATACTGTATTGTTGTTGTTGTCGTGTCCAATGAAGAGCCTCAGATGTCTCCATACATCTCTATCACAGCAGTCGTTCTCTATCTTGGGTGTGTATACTGTATTGTTGTTGTTGTCGTGCCCAATGAAGAGCCTCAGATGTCTCCACAAATCTCTATTACAGCAGTCGTTCTCTATCTTGGGTGTGTATACTGTATTGTTGTTGTTGTCGTGTCCAATGAAGAACCTCAGATGTCTCCGTACATCTCTATCACAGCAGTCGTTCTCTATCTTGGGTGTGTATACTGTATTGTTGTTGTTGTCGTGTCCAATGAAGAGCCTCAGATGTCTCCGTACATCTCTATCACAGCAGTCGTTCTCTATCTTGGGTGTGTATACTGTATTGTTGTTGTTGTCGTGTCCAATGAAGAGCCTCAGATGTCTCCGTACATCTCTATCACAGCAGTCGTTCTCTATCTTGGGTGTGTATACTGTATTGTTGTTGTTGTCGTGTCCAATGAAGAGCCTCAGATGTCTCCGTGCATCTCTTTCACAGCAGTCGTTCTCTATCTTGGGTGTGTATACTGTATTGTTGTTGTTGTCGTGTCCAATGAAGAGCCTCAGATGTCTCCGTGCATCTCTTTCACAGCAGTCGTTCTCTATCTTGGGTGTGTATACTGTATTGTTGTTGTTGTCGTGTCCAATGAAGAGCCTCAGATGTCTCCGTGCATCTCTTTCACAGCAGTCGTTCTCTATCTTGGGTGTGTATACTGTATTGTTGTTGTTGTCGTGTCCAATGAAGAGCCTCAGATGTCTCCGTACATCTCTATCACAGCAGTTGTTCTCTTATCTTGGGTGTGTATACTGTATTGTTGTTGTTGTCGTGTCCAATGAAGAGCCTCAGATGTCTCCGTACATCTCTATCACAGCAGTCGTTCTCTATCTTGGGTGTGTATACTGTATTGTTGTTGTTGTCGTGTCCAATGAAGAGCCTCAGATGTCTCCGTACATCTCTATCACAGCAGTCGTTCTCTATCTTGGGTGTGTATATTGTATTGTTGTTGTTGTCGTGTCCAATGAAGAGCCTCAGATGTCTCCGTACATCTCTATCACAGCAGTCGTTCTCTATCTTGGGTGTGTATACTGTATTGTTGTTGTTGTCGTGTCCAATGAAGAGCCTCAGATGTCTCCGTACATCTCTATCACAGCAGTCGTTCTCTATCTTGGGTGTGTATACTGTATTGTCGTTGTTGTCGTGTCCAATGAAGATCCTCAGAAGTCTCCGTACATCTCTATCACAGCAATCGTTCTCTATCTTGGGTGTGTATACTGTATTGTTGTTGTTGTCGTGTCCAATGAAGAGCCTCAGATGTCTCTGTACATCTCTATCACAGCAGTCGTTCTCTATCTTGGGTGTGTATACTGTATTGTCGTTGTTGTCGTGTCCAATGAAGATCCTCAGAAGTCTCCGTACATCTCTATCACAGCAATCGTTCTCTATCTTGGGTGTGTATACTGTATTGTTTTTGTTGTCGTGTCCAATGAAGAGCCTCAGATGTCTCTGTACATCTTTATTACAGCAGTCGTTCTCTATCTTGGGTGTGTATACTGTATTGTTGTTGTTGTCGTGTCCAATGAAGAGCCTCAGATGTCTCCGTACATCTCTATCACAGCAGTCGTTCTCTATCTTGGGTGTGTATACTGTATTGTTGTTGTTGTCGTGTCCAATGAAGAGCCTCAGATGTCTCCGTACATCTCTATCACAGCAATCGTTCTCTATTTTGGGTGTGTATATTGTATTGTTGTTGTTGTCGTGTCCAATGAAGAGCCTCAGATGTCTCCGTACATCTCTATCACAGCAATCGTTCTCTATCTTGGGTGTGTATATTGTATTGTTGTTGTTGTCGTGTCCAATGAAGAGCCTCAGATGTCTCCGTACATCTCTATCACAGCAATCGTTCTCTATCTTGGGTGTGTATATTGTATTGTTGTTGTTGTCGTGTCCAATGAAGAGCCTCAGATGTCTCCGTACATCTCTATCACAGCAATCGTTCTCCATCTTGGGTGTGTATATTGTATTGTTGTTGTTGTCGTGTCCAATGAAGAGCCTCAGATATCTCCGTACATCTCTATCACAGCAATCGTTCTCTATCTTGGGTGTGTATATTGTATTGTTGTTGTTGTCGTGTCCAATGAAGAGCCTCAGATATCTCCGTACATCTCTATCACAGCAATCGTTCTCTATCTTGGGTGTGTATACTGTATTGTTGTTGTTGTCGTGTCCAATGAAGAGCCTCAGATGTCTCCGTACATCTCTATCACAGCAGTCGTTCTCTTATCTTGGGTGTGTATACTGTATTGTTGTTGTCGTGTCCAATGAAGAGCCTCAGATGTCTCCATGCATCTCTATCACAGCAGTCGTTCTCTATCTTGGGTGTGTATACTGTATTGTTGTTGTTGTCGTGTCCAATAAAGAGCCTCAGTTGTCTCCGTACATCTCTATCACAGCAGTCGTTTCTTATCTTGGATGTGTATACTGTATTGTTGTTGTTGTCGTGTCCAATAAAGAGCCTCAGATGTCTCCGTACATCTCTATCACAGCAGTCGTTCTCTTATCTTGGGTGTGTATACTGTATTGTTGTTGTTGTCGTGTCCAATGAAGAGCCTCAGATGTCTCCGTACATCTCTATCACAACAGTCGTTCTCTATCTTGGGTGTGTATACTGTATTGTTGTCGTGTCCAATGAAGAGCCTCAGATGTCTCCATACATCTCTATTTCAGCAGTCGTTCTCTATCTTGGGTGTGTATACTGTATTGTTGTTGTTGACGTGTCCAATGAAGAGCCGCAGATGTCTCCATACATCTCTATTACAGCAGTCGTTCTCTATCTTGGGTGTGTATACTGTATTGTTGTTGTTGTCGTGTCCAATGAAGAGCCTCAGATGTCTCCGTACATCTCTATCACAGCAGTCGTTCTCTATCTTGGGTGTGTATACTGTATTGTTGTTGTTGACGTGTCCAATGAAGAGCCGCAGATGTCTCCATACATATCTATTACAGCAGTCGTTCTCTATCTTGGGTGTGTATACTGTATTGTTGTTGTTGACGTGTCCAATGAAGAGCCGCAGATGTCTCCATACATCTCTATTACAGCAGTCGTTCTCTATCTTGGGTGTGTATACTGTATTGTTGTTGTTGTCGTGTCCAATGAAGAGCCTCAGATGTCTCCGTACATCTCTATCACAGCAGTCGTTCTCTATCTTGGGTGTGTATACTGTATTGTTGTTGTTGTCGTGTCCAATGAAGAGCCTCAGATATCTCCGTACATCTCTATCACAGCAGTCGTTCTCTATCTTGGGTGTGTATACTGTATTGTTGTCATGTCCAATGAAGAGCCTCAGATGTCTCCGTACATCTCTATCACAGCAGTCGTTCTCTATCTTGGGTATGCATACTGTATTGTTGTTGTCGTCGTGTCCAAAGAAGAATCTCAGATGTCTCCGTACATCTCTATTACAGCAGTCGTTCTCTATCTTGGGTGTGTATACTGTATTGTTGTTGTTGTCGTGTCCAATAAAGAGCCTCAGATGTCTCCGTACATCTCTATCACAGCAGTCGTTCTCTATCTTGGGTATGTATACTGTATTGTTGTTGTTGTCGTGTCCAATGAAGAGCCTCAGATGTCTCCGTACATCTCTATCACAGCAGTCGTTCTCTATCTTGGGTGTGTATACTGTATTGTTGTTGTTGTCGTGTCCAATGAAGAGCCTCAGATGTCTCCGTACATCTCTATCACAGCAGTCGTTCTCTATCTTGGGTGTGTATATTGTATTGTTGTTGTTGTCGTGTCCAATGAAGAGCCTCAGATGTCTCCGTACATCTCTATCACAGCAGTCGTTCTCTATCTTGGGTGTGTATACTGTATTGTTGTTGTTGTCGTGTCCAATGAAGAGCCTCAGATGTCTCCGTACATCTCTATCACAGCAGTCGTTCTCTATCTTGGGTGTGTATACTGTATTGTCGTTGTTGTCGTGTCCAATGAAGATCCTCAGAAGTCTCCGTACATCTCTATCACAGCAATCGTTCTCTATCTTGGGTGTGTATACTGTATTGTTGTTGTTGTCGTGTCCAATGAAGAGCCTCAGATGTCTCTGTACATCTCTATCACAGCAGTCGTTCTCTATCTTGGGTGTGTATACTGTATTGTCGTTGTTGTCGTGTCCAATGAAGATCCTCAGAAGTCTCCGTACATCTCTATCACAGCAATCGTTCTCTATCTTGGGTGTGTATACTGTATTGTTTTTGTTGTCGTGTCCAATGAAGAGCCTCAGATGTCTCTGTACATCTTTATTACAGCAGTCGTTCTCTATCTTGGGTGTGTATACTGTATTGTTGTTGTTGTCGTGTCCAATGAAGAGCCTCAGATGTCTCCGTACATCTCTATCACAGCAGTCGTTCTCTATCTTGGGTGTGTATACTGTATTGTTGTTGTTGTCGTGTCCAATGAAGAGCCTCAGATGTCTCCGTACATCTCTATCACAGCAATCGTTCTCTATTTTGGGTGTGTATATTGTATTGTTGTTGTTGTCGTGTCCAATGAAGAGCCTCAGATGTCTCCGTACATCTCTATCACAGCAGTCGTTCTCTTATCTTGGCTGTGTATACTGTATTGTTGTTGTTGTCGTGTCCAATGAAGAGCCTCAGATGTCTCCGTACATCTCTATCACAACAGTCGTTCTCTATCTTGGGTGTGTATACTGTATTGTTGTCGTGTCCAATGAAGAGCCTCAGATGTCTCCATACATCTCTATTACAGCAGTCGTTCTCTATCTTGGGTGTGTATACTGTATTGTTGTTGTTGACGTGTCCAATGAAGAGCCGCAGATGTCTCCATACATCTCTATTACAGCAGTCGTTCTCTATCTTGGGTGTGTATACTGTATTGTTGTTGTTGTCGTGTCCAATGAAGAGCCTCAGATGTCTCCGTACATCTCTATCACAGCAGTCGTTCTCTATCTTGGGTGTGTATACTGTATTGTTGTTGTTGACGTGTCCAATGAAGAGCCGCAGATGTCTCCATACATATCTATTACAGCAGTCGTTCTCTATCTTGGGTGTGTATACTGTATTGTTGTTGTTGACGTGTCCAATGAAGAGCCGCAGATGTCTCCATACATCTCTATTACAGCAGTCGTTCTCTATCTTGGGTGTGTATACTGTATTGTTGTTGTTGTCGTGTCCAATGAAGAGCCTCAGATGTCTCCGTACATCTCTATCACAGCAGTCGTTCTCTATCTTGGGTGTGTATACTGTATTGTTGTTGTTGTCGTGTCCAATGAAGAGCCTCAGATATCTCCGTACATCTCTATCACAGCAGTCGTTCTCTATCTTGGGTGTGTATACTGTATTGTTGTCATGTCCAATGAAGAGCCTCAGATGTCTCCGTACATCTCTATCACAGCAGTCGTTCTCTATCTTGGGTATGCATACTGTATTGTTGTTGTCGTCGTGTCCAAAGAAGAATCTCAGATGTCTCCGTACATCTCTATTACAGCAGTCGTTCTCTATCTTGGGTGTGTATACTGTATTGTTGTTGTTGTCGTGTCCAATAAAGAGCCTCAGATGTCTCCGTACATCTCTATCACAGCAGTCGTTCTCTATCTTGGGTATGTATACTGTATTGTTGTTGTTGTCGTGTCCAATGAAGAGCCTCAGATGTCTCCGTACATCTCTATCACAGCAGTCGTTCTCTATCTTGGGTGTGTATACTGTATTGTTGTTGTTGTCGTGTCCAATGAAGAGCCTCAGATGTCTCCGTACATCTCTATCACAGCAGTCGTTCTCTATCTTGGGTGTGTATACTGTATTGTTGTTGTTGTCGTGTCCAATGAAGAGCCTCAGATGTCTCCGTACATCTCTATCACAGCAGTCGTTCTCTATCTTGGGTGTGTATACTGTATTGTTGTTGTTGTCGTGTCCAATGAAGAGCCTCAGATGTCTCCGTACATCTCTATTATAGAAGTCGCAATATCTGCTCTTCATTGTAAAATGGGTGCCGTTGCCACGTTAATCACCTATGTAACGGACCAGAATTTGGTCAAATATTCCAAGGGTCCAGGAAGGTATGGTAGGACTTCTAAAAAAATTCTACCTCAATTTTTATATATCAAAAATGTATTCGTGATAATAATGTGTATTTTATTTGTTCAAAACCTCCAAAAAAATTCTTATAAAATATCTAAAAACATCTTCGAAAAAATCAAATCTATCTCTATATAAGATGTATAAACCTACATTGCATATCTAGGTTTATGCAACTTATATTGTGCCGGAAATGTGTTTTAAAAATGGAGAAACACAAATATAAAATAAACATAAAAGATTGAAAATTTAGAAATATATATAAAGATTACCATGTGTGAAGTTATAATGTTTGGTTATATAAAAAAAGGACAATCAATTAAAAACAAAAACAAAAAAAGTCGGTGGACGAGTGGGTAACATCCTCGATTCCCGACAGTCATGAACCGGGATTGAATCCCTCGTTAACATTTTGTTTAATATGTGAATAACCTTCACATTCACTGTTTCAATTATCATAAACTAGGTTGCTCTTGTTGAGCGGTACCTAATAAAGTGATTTTGAACCGAAATTAAAAACAAATCAGAAAATTATATGGATGTTTTAGTTTTTAGAACCAAAGATGGTATTTAATTTTTAAAATACGCATTTGTGTGTAATTAAGATAAAATATTTAACAAATAAATTTACTGACAATGTGTTTCTTTTCAATAATATAATCAAATATTATCTCTACAAATCTTACTGCAATGATATAAGTTATTGATTGAGAGGGTTCACTACTGATGAGCCAAGCCCTTTCATTCAATAACTTATATCATTGCAGTAAGGTCTGTAGAGATAATATTTGATGATATTATTGAAAAGAAACACATTGCCAGTAAATTTATTTGTTACACATTTTATCGATAACTGGCGTTTAAACTTATAAATTCAATTTAAATATAAACCTTTGCATTTAATAATTTCATATTTAATAATATTGTATAATCTATAAATGTATTAGAAGCTAATAAATACATTTTATATTTAAATACTCTAAAAGTTTTCAATTAAATTTACCAAAACTGACGTTTTCACGTGAAGGTATAATGTCTCTGAAAAAAGGAACATGAATAAAAACCATGAAGAATAAAGAAGAATGTTTTGACATGAAGAACAAAGGATCATATTTAATTTTTAAATAACCTTTTGTATTTAGATATATAATATTTTGCATTTAATAATTTCTTACTTTTATATTGTTGTGTTAAGTATATAAGCCAATAAATATATTTTATATGCTCCAACTCTTCAATCCAAAATTAACAACATCACGTACATTTCTCGTAAAAGTACACAAAAATCGATTTAAGATTTAAAATGATAAATAAAAATGTAACGAAATAGAGAAATTGAATCAAAAGACAAACAAACATATGGACAAACCGAGCATTGACATAATTGTGTTAAATCTTCTGCTAAAAATAGCCCTGTCGTCTGGTTCGACCTTGAGCTATAAATAGACCGGATGTGACGTCAATGCCAGGGTAGCTCTACCCAAGATGGCGGACCTACTTGTTTGTGTGTGTTTATCTTTTGGCAATAAATAATCCTATTGGATGAGAGACGGAAAAAAAACTCCACTTTTTTATTTGTAACTATTTCTATTTTACACAAAAATGCAAAAGGTGTATACAAAGAGTGCCGAAATTTTATTTTGGCTTTTAAACTGTTTCGTCTTAAGTTTTATATGCAAATAAGTATTTAAAAGAGAAATGGAAAATATTTATAAATGTTTAAAATATCAGAGTTAAAGAGTCGCTAATATTAAAAGTTGGTTATGTTTTCATACGTAAGAAATTTTAGAATTTTTAGCACCTGAATATCTTTAACACAATGCATAATATGAACGGTTGTGTGTAAATATGTAAATAGAAAATATATCATTTGCATAAATTTAAACAATATACAGACACACTGAAGCTAATTGGTTATATATATCTTAAGTTAGTATTGTCTTTCAAAATTCGAAACTATTATAGACGCGTATGATTCTTTTTGAAAAAAAAAAAAGAAAATTACTACCGTCCTTAATGCAATGAAAAAATTATAGGAGGGCCTGGCTCATCAGTGATGAACATTAATCTCCCATTTTTTTCATTGCAGTAAAGACAGTAGAAATTGTTTATTTTCAAAAATAATTATACGCCTCTATAATAATTTCGAATTTTGATAACAGATGGCGCGCTAATGAATTAGAATATTGTCTTTACAATACGAGGCAATCTCTCTGACCTTCCTTTCAACGATCATTCTCTTTCCTTTTGGATCGTCTTCTTCTTTCCAGTAGGTTCGTCCATTTTCTACTGAATTGTACTATGTCCTTTTAGATTATTTCCTGATGGATATTGTACCCTTCCCTGTTGCACCGCATACTTCCTCATTTAATCCCATATATTCTTTCTTGTTTTATTGTTAGTTTTCCCCACTGGAATGTGCTCCTCTTTTTAGGTCGTATTCATCCGTGTTTTATCGTACTTCTATCCTTTTTATTAATCCCTAGTAAAGGTGGTACAGGCCATGATAATCATGGTGGGTAGAAGTTAGTGACTGCTTTTACGGTAAGTATGCACCACATGTCTACATATGTGAAAAGCAGTTCGACCTTGCACTTATAAATGTGACAGAGCCCCGTTTGGTTACTTGCACTTGCTGGTGAGGTTAAACTTTTTCAAGAATTGGAGGCCATTGGAGAATATTTTTTTTTAGTTAGGAAAAAAGTACCCAATGCGGGATTAGATCCCGGGTCGTAGTGGTCGTAAACCAACGGTTTAGACCATCCTTCCACCAACCCCCATTTCTATACTGTTGAATTGTACTTGGTCTTTTTTGTTTAGGATGCTTGCTGGATAATTTTGATCTCTGTTTGAACATGCCAATTATCTTGTTGGATTGTACAAATACCTGTTTTGTTCAGTACTCTTTTCTGTTGGCTAGATGTTCTTTCTATTGGATCATCTTCTTTGACAGTACTCACCTTCCAAGTTGCATAGTAAAGAGTACATCATCTGTTACATGTGACATCAGCAGTGCTATTAGATGTGGCTGCTTGGACACTGGTCAGATCATGTCCAGGCAGTATACATGTTCTCTGTGAGATTAAGGTTCAGCCTTGGGGCTTTAACTTTATTAAGATCATGAAACTCGATATCCAAACCTCAGGGATATTTGCGTCAATACCCTTCACTACATCACAACAAATCGGCTATATACAATCCTGTTCAATTCATTATTTTACATAATTAACTAAAGAAAATTGTCCAAAGAGAAAACAAACAACAAAGCAAAACACACAAAGCAAGCATCGCAATTCTTTTCTTTCTAAGTTTCCTTCTCTTTTTTCCAATTCAAAAGAAAGTTGTATATGCATTTACAAAATTGATCAAAATTTTTATACTTTTATTTTTCGTCTACAAATTCATCAAGCTGTCCAATACGACCAAATTATTTTCCCTAAAATCCCGGAAAATTGGGCATTCCAGAAGTAGATGTTTCGAGTCTTGAATTTCACCTCCGCAGAAGCATCCTGGTTCCTTCACCGCGTCTGGGCACTCCACTCTGCTTAGATTAGTAACACTGTTGCATAGTAAACTTTCCTATAGAGTGGATAGTACCCTATATCCATCTCTATTGTGCAAAAAAAAAAAAGAAAATTTGCATATACTAAATACTCGAAACTATTATAGACACATATGATTATTTTAAAAATTAAACAATTTCTACTGTCCTTACGAATTTTCATGACAGATGGCGCGCTAATAATTCATAATACTAAATACTATATATGGGAATTTTGCCGGGAGGATATTGTTCTACAAAAATAAAGGTCACCTCTCCCGTCAAAATAGACGTCAAAGCTAGACGCCATCTATTGATTGTCACCAAAACTAGCGGCCTTTGTCACCGACCCGAGGCCGCTAGTTTGCGGCGACGGTCAATAGATGGCGTCGAATTTTAACTTCTATTTTGACGGAAGAGGTGGACACTGTCTTTGTAGATACTAAATACTCTAACCGAGGATCTGATGATACTGTATATTGTGTGTCAGATATACAGACTTCGGTCTAGTTAGCCCACTATTCAATGGTGTAGTTTGTGTGCCCTCAGGGCTCATAATAAAGTCTTTCAATTTAAGCTTCTATTTGTGGTTAAGATATGAGATTGTAGTATTTGTTCCCTAGTGTATATTTATATGTATATTATATAATCCAAAAATTCAAATATTTCTATATTTTAAAATATATATTTTTTATTTTATTCATTGATAATTTTACTTTTGTTATCATCGTTTTTAGAAAGACTTTCAGTTTTTGTTGTAAATATGCGTAGTTAACATATCTATCCTAATAAACACTAATATAGGATTAACTTTATAAATTCTATATAATGTGAAAATAACTAATGTGTAATATTTCCTCAAGTAATTGAAAATAAAAGCTACTTGACGGTAAATAATTATCTTTTTTTTATCACGACTGCACCTTCAACCCTTTATCTTATCGATCCTTTGTCTTATCAACCCTTTATCTAACAACAAACAAATTATTCATAACATGTATATATGTATATGTCATAATTTGTATATAATTAAATGCAACCCCGACCCACTATGTATGTACCATGTATGATTTTCGAAGACTTAATAAAGAACAAGGTAACTGGAGGGAAGCAAGTAGCATTAAGATATAGGAAGTAGACCTAAGGCTGGCACGACTATTCTGGGCACCCCTGTGTCAATATTGCAGGGGCAGAGACCGAACGTCTCTAGTGACCGCAGAAGTTATTTTAGCCAAGATACACTCAATACTTCCTGACAAAACAGGACGTCTCTAATGACCAGAAGTTATAAATGTTAAAGCTAGCATTCAATACTTCCTGACAAAGCAGGATGTATTTTGATAGCCGCGGAAGTAAATAAAGTCAAATAAACACGAGACTTCCTGACCCAAGCCGGGCGTAACTAATATCAAAGGAAACCGCGGACCAATCAAAAGACAGTACCTTAAGTAGGTCAACCAATAGGAAAAGAGCATGTGACATCTCTCGACCAATCAGAGAGAAACTGAGGCTTGGTGTTAAATCGAAAGACCAGAATTGTCAGTAGTGATTTAGCTTCCAAGAAGGTGACATCTGCTCTAGACCTCTCTCCCTCTGCTCATCCCACAGCTAAGTACAATCACCGCCATGTGATCAACTAATTAATAAGTCAAATCGCTCAACTCTTCTCAAGCTTTCTTCCCTCCAACACAGTTGCCTCTTATTTTCCAACTCAATCACGTGTCCTGATTATTCCTAACTGTGTGCTTCACTTACCACTCAACGACTGCGCTTCAACCAATCCTCACCATTCAAATCGAACAACAAGAAATTCCGCAACGATATTGCCACAGAACGGTTAAGTCGACAGGATTCTACAACAGTGTAATACATCAAATATTATAGTGTAATAACTTTTGCATCATATTACACAGAGTCGACAGGATAAAGATTATGGAACTTAATCAGGATAAAGATGGAAATTAGCCCAGGCGCCAGCAAAACAAAAGGCAATGACAAACCAAGAGAGAAGAAACTGGCAACGAACGGAAAGAAACTGACAACGAAGAAGCGGACAAGAAGAGAGGCGACCAGGCGCCTTCTAGCGGCCATCATATGGCAGATGACCGTGGCCATCCGACGTGTCAACGCCCCACAAAGTGAGACGGAATTCCGGAGCGCCATTCCCCGGGGAGGACGACGGACACCACCCCCACCAACCCCAGGCGAGTGTCACCAAGACCGGACACCGACCACCGAGGAGTCATCCACCGCCATGCCGTACACAGTCCCCGAAACCAATCCGCGCGATCCGGGACAACCCAAACGATCCCAAAATGATCTTCCAGTACCGGACTTCACTTCAATTTCACGGACGGTGCGAGCAGTCCCGAGCCAAGCCAACCACTCCAAACCAAGACGTCCCAAAGGAGACCTGTTGAACTGAGGTAGGCACCCACCCTATACCATCAAGGAATTGACTTTGAACTTCTATCTAACCTACCTATCCCTTTAACCATATCTAACCTTTGTACTCAATGAATGCACGCACGGGCTAGGCCAAACCTGTCCGAAAGGACTCGCACTACAATCAAATTTGTCACACAGGATAACCCTTACCTGCATTCATTGACCCCACTACCATGTTTATCACTCAACCCAATTATCAGTAATATATGCCCTCAAATACAAGCCATAACGGTTTCAACCCTCACCATGCCCAAAAAAACGTGTCAGTACAGCTCACACACTTACCACACAAAATCTATGCATGACCATACGACGCCACGCCATAAAAATGTACCTCACAACAATCCCACAAACGTATTTAGCAACAATCACAACATTCGCAACAACAATACACCGACAACATCCATCCAAAGGACGGTTTTCACGCTAACAAACACGCACAACCCGCCCAACAAGCGCGACACTCGCGCCAAAAGGCAACAACGACCAACAAACGCATGCACCGTCGTTAGTAACAATCATCTCGTCTACCCAAAACACTAAAAAATGTTCACCTTAAAAGGTACCATATACTCTAACAATAGAAATTTCGATATATGACTTTAATAAATTTGTTGTTCATAGTGAGAACAGGTTAGGTTTTGAACAAACAAGGATTTCGCGTGACACCTTTTCATTCACAAATTTTTTTTTTTCGATTCGTGTCACAGGTCACCCCACAAAACTTTTCATTTCAGGCCACAGACGCCTTTTCACCACACCTGTGACACATCTCCACTCAAAGCGTGTTCACGTCGTAAACCTCATTTTTCACTCAATTCCACCCTAATATCACTGAATGGCATTTTTTTTTTTACTAAAGTCACAACGACCATTCGATTTAATAAATGGATACAACGTCCGGATTTTCAAAATACAAATAATGTCGAAATTACACCAACTCATCTCTCCACAATGTTATTGACAGAACATGACACAAGACATCGTCAAACAAGTAAAACCCACAAACAAAACAAAATTTCGTACACAAAACATATCACACACGCAACGCAACCAATGCCGAAAGTAAAAGATTCAATTATAAAAAACAATTAGGCCGACAGGAAATGTAGAAGCAAGGCAGATGTCTTCCCGCGAAGAATAAGGACGTCGCCGTGACTCCAATTACGCAAACAGTGGGTGGATAAGTTTAGACTGGACCCGCTCCCCGCACGCCTCGTTTCCGATCTCCAATTTCATTCCCTCTCTTTTGCCCGACACACCCCACTTCCGTATCTCTAATTACCATGAGAAGGTCCCCTATTGAGGTCAACTGGGAATCTCTCTATACCACCAATCTTGGATGCCAATTCAAGCCTGCGCATCGACTTTTACAAATCGATTGTCATTCGAAAATCAACCAAGGTACACGACACACATCTGAATGAGTTCATACTCCCATCATAATTGATCAAATACTTTACAAACTTTCAAAAAAACGCTACACCTTCCATCTACACATAAATACCACAGACCTTAGGATCTCGACAACACATAGAATTCACACACACATTTCTTACACCAAAAACTACTAACATTTTTTCACAACACACACACAAAGACAAAAAATTACACATAAAGGTTATATAGATTTCCATGTCTCCTGTACACACAGCATAAACGCACTTGAGGGCTAGAATCACGTTTTTCACCTAAGTGTCACTACAGATGAGACAAAAATTTTATAGGGCATAATTGAGCAAGTAAAACATTTATAGGGCAAAATGGAGCAACCAATACATGTAGATCAGGGCATGTAGATACCATAGGGTTCAAACCAATACACCTTATTTTTCATATCAATCATTTCCATTATTCTCTCTCAATTAAAATTTAAATATTTAATCAATTTATCAATTTATTCAACTTATTATCAATTTTAATCATTAACTATCATTTTATTTACCAATTAGTTTATATTATCATTTTCACTTATCAATTATCATTCTATTTACCACTTGACTTATATTGCCACAACTCAATTATCAACGAAAACCCACTGGTTTTCGATTAAACTAAAAACATTAAATCACCCTTTGTTGCTGAAACCTTTTTATTTTTCATTTTTTTTTTTCAAACGCTCAACTTTGATTTCGTTCAACTCTTATTTTTATTTTTATTTTGATTTCTCAAAAGACCTTATGAAATTTCCTCGAATTCCTTTCCAAAATTCAAGCAAAAAAGTAATTAGGCATTTTTCCTTTTTTTTTTTTTCACCATTCAACCAAGCACTCAACTTTGATTTCGCTCAAAAAACTTTTATTTTATTTTTATTTTTGATTTCTCAAAAGACCTAATAGAATTCCTTCGATTTCATTCCCAATTTCGAGCTAGAATATGGTTAGGCATTTTTCTTTTTTTTTCTCACCATTCAACCAAACACATTCAATTTTGATTTCATTCAACTACTCTTATTTTATTTTGTTTTGATTTCAAAGCGCCTTATGAAATTTCCTCGATTTCTTTTCTCAAAAGTCGAGCAAAAAAGTAACTAAGCAGTTGTCTTTGTCATCATGCAACAAAATATTTTTCTTTTTCAACCAAACACATTCAATTTTGATTTCATTCAACTATTTTTATATTATTTTTATTTGATTTCAAAAGCCTTAATAGAACTCCCTCGATATCATTTCTTATCTCGAGTAGAATTCGTTTAGGCGCATTTTCTTTTTGCCCACTATGTACCATAACATTCATTGATTTCTTACAATTAAAAAATTTTTTGATTTCTATTAATTATACTCAACCTATATCATCAACCCCATTCTATCTTACTTTTATGTCACCAGCAATGTTTGTATATAGCCCCTCCATACCCACAGCTAATTTTCCCACAAAATTATTTTTCACTTTACAGAATTCTCTCAGGCTAACCCCTTCTTGAATTCTTCACATGTAGGGGGCGCATCTGTCATAATTTGTATATAATTAAATGCAACCCCGACCCACTATGTATGTACCATGTATGATTTTCGAAGACTTAATAAAGAACAAGGTAACTGGAGGGAAGCAAGTAGCATTAAGATATAGGAAGTAGACCTAAGGCTGGCACGACTATTCTGGGCACCCCTGTGTCAATATTGCAGGGGCAGAGACCGAACGTCTCTAGTGACCGCAGAAGTTATTTTAGCCAAGATACACTCAATACTTCCTGACAAAACAGGACGTCTCTAATGACCAGAAGTTATAAATGTTAAAGCTAGCATTCAATACTTCCTGACAAAGCAGGATGTATTTTGATAGCCGCGGAAGTAAATAAAGTCAAATAAACACGAGACTTCCTGACCCAAGCCGGGCGTAACTAATATCAAAGGAAACCGCGGACCAATCAAAAGACAGTACCTTAAGTAGGTCAACCAATAGGAAAAGAGCATGTGACATCTCTCGACCAATCAGAGAGAAACTGAGGCTTGGTGTTAAATCGAAAGACCAGAATTGTCAGTAGTGATTTAGCTTCCAAGAAGGTGACATCTGCTCTAGACCTCTCTCCCTCTGCTCATCCCACAGCTAAGTACAATCACCGCCATGTGATCAACTAATTAATAAGTCAAATCGCTCAACTCTTCTCAAGCTTTCTTCCCTCCAACACAGTTGCCTCTTATTTTCCAACTCAATCACGTGTCCTGATTATTCCTAACTGTGTGCTTCACTTACCACTCAACGACTGCGCTTCAACCAATCCTCACCATTCAAATCGAACAACAAGAAATTCCGCAACGATATTGCCACAGAACGGTTAAGTCGACAGGATTCTACAACAGTGTAATACATCAAATATTATAGTGTAATAACTTTTGCATCATATTACATATATGTATATATGTTGTTCTCTCCAGCAGGTGACTGTGGTATGTTCCAGTACTGTGCTCGGAGGACGAGGAGCGACTGGTGCGGGATCTGTTCCGAGACTACAACAAGCTCATCCGGCCTGTGGAGATGATGAACAAGACGGTGGAGGTCGAGTTCGGCCTCTCCTTCATCCAGCTCATCAACGTGGTGAGTACCTCAGCGGTGTATATGTAAATATAGAGCTCATGTATCATCAATCTGTAAATATTGGTCTCAAATATCATCAGTAGGAGTGTATGCAAATATAGGTCTCAAATAGTTTATAATCAATAGGTATATTCAAATATAGGTCTCAAATAGTATCATCTTTATATGTATATGCAAATATAGATATCAAATATCATCTGTATATGTGTATGCAAATAAAGGCCTCAAATAGTTTAATCAGTAGTTATATGCAAATATAGGTCTCAAATATCATCATCTGTATAGGTATATACAAATATAGGTCTCAAATATCATCTGTATATGTTTATGCAAATATAAATATTGAATTTGATCAGTAGGTGTATGCAAATATAGGCTTCAAATAATTTAATCAGTAGGTATATTCGAATATAGGTCTCAAATAGCATCATATATGGGCGTATGTAAAATTTCAAACAGATTTTCAAAATAGTCTTGTTATCTGCAGAATTTTCGCGAAATATTGTGGAAAAAAATAAATATTTATTTGATTCAAAATTAGGATGATAAATATATTAAATATATATTTTGATCAATTTTCATACATATGGAATTTCTTGACCACACTCACATTAGCATTTTAGATGGCCGAGCGCCATCTAGTGGAACAAAAAATAACTAAACATTGATTTAGCCTGTTCCAATGCTATTTGACCAACCCAATTTCTTGGTAAATCGAGAAATATCAACCACGTAATTGGGATGGATAAATATTGAAACAAGCTAAAATCATCGTTTAGTTGATTTTTTTTTCACTAGATGGCGCTCTGCCATCTAAAAATTCTCGTGTGAGCGGTCAGGATATGCAAATTTTGTTTTTAATATCAACACCTGGTCATTTTTATATTTTAAATAAAAAATTTTCTTATTTTTTAAATATATATATGATTAATGAAAAAAAGTATATTTGGCCATTAATATGGAATAAATTAGAAATCAACGATTAGTTAATATTTATATTTTAAAAAATAGACACTTCGGCCAGTTGGAGTTTTTTTATTTTCTCAACGTTTCGACAAAAATCTTTTGTCTTCGTCAGGAGAAGTAAATAAAGCATTTGGCAAGTCGTTAAAAATTGTTCTGATTTTCGACAAAAATCTTTGTCGAATTGAGAATATAAAAAAACTCCAACTGGCCGAAGTGTCTATTTTTTATATAAATATGAATGCCGGCCAGGCAACCTCTATCTTTACGATAGTTACTATTTATTCCGACAGATGGCGTAAGCCATCAGCAAATTTTAATTCCACGATCAGACTTCTTTTTATTAATTTAACCATCTAATGTCAGTACAATTTTACTTTTGAACTGTTTTTAATATGATTAACAAATGTTATATACACCCAAATTATCTTTCTTCTCACATTAAAAAAAAGTGTGTTTATAATTACTAATTAATTAGAAAAAACACTAATGAATATCCAGTAGAAAATTCCTGGTGTGAAAACTTCTCAATAGCGTATTATCTATAAACAATAAAAAAATTCAAAAACTTTTCGTAAAAGATATTTTAAATCCACATCTGTCACTTTCTCATAAGATACAAAGTTTTAAAATTTCTCTTTTCTTGGGATTTAAGTAAATTATATTTTGTTGAGTGTGTAAATATGTTTTTCTTCTTTTATAATTTTTTTTATAACTTAGGAAGTTGTACCTTTTAGCATGTATATCGGGATTCAGACAATAACTCTGAAATATATTACAGTGACCTTTATTGAAGACACACGAGATAACCAATATACACTCATGAACAAAACTTAAGGAAGTTGTACCTTTTAGCATGTATATCGGGATTGAGACAATAACTCTGTAAGATATTACAGTGACCTTTATTGAAGACACACGAGATAACCAATATACACTCATGAACAAAACTTAAGGAAGTTGTACCTTTTAACATGTATATCGGGATTCAGACAATAACTCTGAAAGATATTACAGTGACCTTTATTGAAGACATACGAGATAACCAATATACACTCATGGACAAAACTTATGGAAGTTGTACCTTTTAGCATCTATATCGGGATTGAGACAATAACTCTGAAATATATTACATTGATCTTTATTGAAGACACACGAGATAACCAAGTGTGAACAAAATTGACTGTCTCCTTAAAAAAAAAAAAAAAAACTACCGACCACATCAAAAACTTTTTACTTCCTCAAGTTTTGTCCATGGGTGTATGTGTGTTTTTGAAAAATAAGCATTTTTCTCTCTCTCTCCAGGAAAATCTCATAAAAAGGGTGGAATAATTTAGAACTAAGGCATAATTTATTTTTTATATTACTATAACCTATATGTCGTGTGTTTTAAATAAAATGTTTATATTTAACACCTAAATGTAATTATGTTTTCACTATTAAATGTGAAAATACCAAATATAATGTTTATAATAATAAACCCACAGAAATCTATAAGTATATTGTCTTAATTACTGAAATGTGCACATAGAAGATATGCAAATATTCTATATAGGAAGTATGCAAAAAAAAAGGTCAGGACATCCTATGCAAATAGAAGAAGCTGGATGAAAAAGCAATGTCCCGTGTAAAGAAAAAAAAAGATGGATTAGATTGAGCAAAGAATGGAAAGGACAAGATTAAGGTCCAGTGGAGGAACTGCATTCTTAAAGGATTTTTTTTCTCAAGCGACCCCTGAATAGCCACTGATTTTCTGGAAGGAAAAAACGCTAAATTTACAAACCGTTATTTATATAATGTATATCTTTGTTTAGTATATTTAAAAACTTGATGTTTGATAAGTAACAAAGGATTTTAGGGATCGTTTTTTTTTTCTTTAGGGCTAGTTCCATTGAAAATGGCATGTTTCTGACTTATTGTTAAGATGGTTAAACTTGTGATGGCATTATAATTTAGAATAAAAAATGTGTGTGTTAATTTTTTTTTTTACTTATCCCAAGTATTCGTGGTACAGGCCATGATAATCATGGTAGGTAGAAATTGGCGACTGCTTTTATTGTAAGTACACCACATGTCTTATACATGTGAAAAACAGTTCGACTTTGCACTTACAAATGTTCCAGAGCCCCGTTTAGTTACTTGCATTCGCTGGTGGGGTTGGACTTTTGCAAAAATCGGGGGCCATTGGAGCATATTTTTAAACATAAAAAAGTGCCCAATGTGGGAATCGAACCCGGGTCGTAGTGGTCGAAAACTAACGGTTTAGACCATCCTTCCACCGACCCCCGTATGTTAAGTATAATAATTAAATAAATAATATACAATTTAACCATCATGAGAATTACCCTACAAGTTTATTTATTAATATAAAATTTATAAATTTATTTGCCATCTCTCTATCGATAAAGTATTTAAAATATTTTTTGGAATGTATTTCTTTCCACAAATATCTCTACAGACTTAAATTTTAATGATCAAAATTGTTGAACGAGAGGTCTTGGCTCATCAGTAGCGAAACCCCTGATAGGGTTTATCACTGATGAGCCAAGCCTTCTTTTTCAACAACTTTTATCATTGAAGTAAAAAAAAAGGTCTGTAGAGATAATATTTGATGTTATAAGTGGAAAGAAACACATTGCCAAAAATAATTGTAACAAATTTTATCATTAGTTGAAAATGGCAAGCTTTCGCGTCTGAGTCAGCTCATTATACAGAGATATATATAGAGGTATAGGAAGAGTTTACATATACTTTTACATTTACATAAAACGTTTTTAACATGTAAGTGCTATTTATACATCTACCTGGTATATATTGTAGGTATACCAGGTCTATTAGTATGAAACGCGAAAATTTTCAGTGAATTCAAAAGTTCACCAATTCCATACAACAAAAGATTTTTTATTCAAAGTAATTGCCATTTTCGGAGTATGTCTGAGTTCGAAAATTCCTGGTTTTTTAGGGCGTGTCTTAAAGATGTGAAAAGGTGGTAGTCCGACGGCGCTAAGTCTGGTGAGTACAGCGGGTGGGGTAAGAGTTCCCAGCCCAAGTCTTTTATGGTGTTTTTTCCACCGTAGCGTTGTGGGCTGAAGCGTTGTCATGCTGCAGTATCAGCTTGTTGTGCTTTTCACGCCATTCCGGTCTTTTTTCATTCAATGCCTCTCTCAAACTGTGTATTTGTTGTTTGTAGCGACTAGTATCGACCGTTTCGCCAGGTTTCAGGAGCTCGAAATATACTACGCTGGTCTGGTCCCACCATATGCAAAGCATTGCCTTTTTTTCCGAAGCGATTGGGCCTAGGCTTCTGTTTTGAAAATTGGCCGGGCAGGCCCCATGACTTTTGGCGCGTAGGATTGCTGAGTGGATCCATTTCTCATCAGAAGTTACTATTCGATGCAAAAATGACTTCTTTTCATGCCTGGCCAGCAGCCCTTCACAGGTTACCAGACGCCGTTCTTGCTGCCTTTCGCTCAACTCATAGGGGACCCATCTGGAAAGCTTTTGGGTCATTCTGAGGCTGTTTAAACGTAGGGAAACAGCACCTTGAGACACCTGGAGCTGTTTCGCGAGTTTTTCCTGCGTTTGGGCACTGTCCTCATCCAACAAAGCTTGCTGTTCAGTGTCCTCGAACTTTTGGTGCGGTTTTCCACGTGGTTCATTATCAAGTTCGAAATCGCCACTTTGGAATTTTTTAAACCACCTGTAACACTGCGATTTGCTCATAGCGTGGTCGCCGTGAACTTCCTCGAGCATTCGGTGGGCTTCAGTGGCACTTTTTTTCCAGTTGAAGGCGAACAACAAAACTTCTCGCAAATGGGCACTTTTTGGCTCGGAAATCACCATTTTCCACGGGCTCCAGAAATTTTCCACGATTTGAATTTTCTAAAACTCCACGCATGCTGATGTCACGTGAGTCAAAAAACAAAATGCCTTCAACAGCGCCACCGTCGGCTCAAATAAAGTTGCACAGCGCCCTCTGGCAGCCATTTTCGCGTTTCATACTAATAGACCTGGTATTTGTGAAACAATTGTCCTGATGATGTTCTGAGGTCTGAAAGATTGTCAGTTTAAATGAACAAATAAACTTGTGGCAATCTTCTGATGGATAAATTGTGTTTATACTTATGTAATTATTCTGGAAAATTTACATAAACAACGTTGAGATGACAAAAAAGTAATGTTTTGTGTGTGTTGTGTAAATTCTGTGTGTTGTGATGTTTTTTGGGCCTGTTGTGGTGTGTGTCAAGGATGGAGACGCTTTGTAAAAAAACAACTTTTTTTGTAATTGTTGTATGGAATATGAAAAAGAGAATTGTGCGAAAGCTTGGCTCATCAGTGATGAATCTCCTCAGAGAATCTGTTCATTTAACCTACTAGATCTAAGCTGCAACTATGATATTGTTTATTCTGCTTAGATTTTGTGTCAACAATTGAAAGTTTTATACTTGAATTAAGTTTTTATTTGCATAATTGATTCTCTCTCTATGATGCATTTACGCGCTATCTGTATTGAAAAATATATTTATGGTGCAACAATTATATTTGATTAATTTTATTTTAAATAGTCGCTCTATAAAAAACATATATATTCAAATAAATTTCTAAGTTATTTATCGTTTCTTTTTCTTCTCTCTTGAGAAAAACAATTTCCACGAAAGCTTTTAAATAATGTTTTTTTTTTCAAAAATATCAATCAACCTTTATTAAAAGCATAATGTGACTTATATATAGAATATTCTCCAGAGAAATACAGAGAAGGAGTGAAAAAGACGAGGATGTTGAAAAATGTGCAAATTTATTTATATAAAATACTATATTATGTTTGAATTGTGTTTATCCTATAACCGATGCTGAAATAAATGGGAATTTTGTATATATGTAAATGTGCTTTTTTTCCAGAACGAAAAGAATCAGATCATGACTTCCAACGTCTGGCTACAGCTGGTGAGTTTATGTCATATATATATATGCTATACACATTTGCATATATAATTACATATGTTACATCTGCGCGGAGACAGAGAACAACTATTTAAAGAAGAGAGGAAACAATGAATGCCTAGCGAGTGTTTCTGAAACCTACGATCTAGGAATCATTCACCAATATTAATGTTGTAAACAATATTAATCATAGTCTGGTGAGATTTCCGAATTTCCGCATAAATGGTGCTGAGGAAAATATATTACTGATGATAATAGGGAACTTCTTTTGAAGGAAGCTACGCTATATATATGTGTAATTCGTATACACTTTTTAAGTTATTTTATACTCGACAAATGACCCGGCTTTCGCTCGGGTTCTGCCAGAGTAAATGTTTTCTCAACCTATATATATATCGTTTATAGGCAAAGGTTAATTTTATTAATAGTAGTAGTGATAAGTTAATAATTCGTCATTATGTATTATTATTATTATTATTATAATTCTCCAAATCGCAATGGATGCAAATCAGCCTGGTATTACGGGTTAGAAACTGGGACAGTGATTCTGCCCAGATCTAACTCTCAATACTGTCTCAATGTCTTACCCAGATAGATGCAATATTGTGGAAACCTATGCGAAACAAACATATCCAAGATATATATATTCCGGCATATATTCATAAATATATTACTTTACTATATTTCTAGAATAATGCATGGTGTGTGTGGTAATTCTATCACTTCATTTATAACTCTACAGGCCTTTTTTAATCTCTGTATATTCCGAGATATGTAAATAAGCATATAGATTTAAACTCATCTCAGGTCCTCTCTAGCAAAGCACGCATTCTCCTCTAGCTTAATCTTTAAAGATACACTTATATTAAAGTGAGATCAACAAGGCTTCCAGGGATAACTTTTTTTTTAAATATTTAATTTAGATCTTAAGCTTTCGGGCTTGAAAGCTACGTATCCTCTCCTGTAGAAGGGCATGCCCGAAAGCTAGTGATGTAAATTAAAATTCTTTCAAAAAAAGAAACTTATCCCTGTAAGCTGATTATATCACTTTACTAACGATACAGGGGATTATATTATTGAATATACTTTTATATTTGCATAGTGTAACACACTATTTACATATTGACAAAATAGACCACACTCACAGAACGTGGTACTGCTAGAAATTTCTCGTCGATGATTATTTCTGAGGTACTTATCGAGCAACTTCTGACCTGGTAGAATAATATTCCTGCCAATATAGAAGCCTAATATCTCAAATAAGTACACAATTTTATATTTGCATAGTGTGACACACTATTTACATATTGACAAAATAGACTACACTCACAGAACGTGGTAATGCTAGAAATTTCTCGTCGATGATTATTTCTGAGGTACTTATCGAGTAGCTTCTGACCTGATAGAATAATATTCCTGCCAATATAGATGCCTAATTTTTCAAATAAAACAAATTATATATTTACATATAACACCCAACTTTTTACATATTGGCAAAGTAGGTTGTCAATCGAATGTGATACTGTTATCGCCTTGAAATGATACTTTCTCGAGTAGCTTCTGACCTGAAGGAATGATATTCCTCATAATCTAGACCCTAATCTTTCAAAATATTTCACAATTTTCTATTTACATATAACACCCACCTTTTTACATATTGGCACAGTAGGTTGCCAATCGAATGCGATACTGTTATTGCCTTGAAATGATACTTTCTCGAGTAGCTTCTGACCTAAAGGAATGATATTCCTCATAATCTAAACCCTAATCTTTCAAAATATTTCACAATTTTCTATTTACATATAACACATACCTTTTTACATATTGTCAAAGTAGGTTGCCAATCGAATGCGATACTAAGTACGGAACGGTGTGGCAGATGTGGAACGACTACCAGCTAACGTGGGATGAAGCTGACTATGGCGGTATAGCAGTACTAAGGCTGCCTCCGGACAAAGTATGGAAACCTGACATAGTGCTTTTTAATAAGTAAGTACTCCTTCATTTTTGATTCGTACCTCTCCTATTTGTATATGTTGAATTTAAAATATGTAACACACCGAATGTCTTTTCAAAACACCTTTTCTAATAACACGATGGAAAACAATAGTCTCTGTGTTCTGGTATATACATCATCAAACTCTACAAAACCTGTTTCAAAAGAAGCACTAGGCTTCAAAGAGTTAGCCATACTTTAGTGAATTGTACAAAACCTCTTCCAAAATAAGCACTAGGCTTCAAAGAGATAGCCATACTTTAGTGAATTATACAAAGCCTGTTCCAAAAGAAGCACTAGGCTTCAAAGAGATAGCCATACTTTAGTGAATTATACAAAGCCTGTTCCAAAAGAAGCACTAGGCTTCAAAGAGATAGCCATACTTTAGTGAATTGTACAAAACCTGTTCCAAAAGAAGTAATAAGCTTCAAAGGGATATCCATACATCAGTAAACTCTAAAAAATCTGTTCCAAAAGAAGTTGATCTATGTTTCAAAATTATATCCATGCATAAGAAATCAGAGATCAGGTTGTGTTTTGTTTGATGTTGCCATCGAAAATACATTCAAAGAATAACAATAAAGAACTGAAATATTTTCGAATACTTCTAATTCTTCAAAAAACTCAACAAGAACTTCTAAAAGTGCATGAAATTACTGCAAGTTGAAAATTTTTAAATATTACTATACTACTTCCACGAAGAATTATTACCTATTCAATAAGAAAACTTAAAAAAACCTGTTCCAACTAAAGGAATGAGACTTGTTATAAATGACTGCTCGTCATCAAGAGGATATCACAAGCCAACTTCACCAAAATGTTCCAGGCAGATAATTGTTCCAAATACACGTGCTCTTCGAATATGTACAAATATGAACAAAGTATTCCTGTTCTACGTCATCTTCCAGCTATTTATTCCTACTACCTGCCTTTATATGTGTCCATCTTCTAAATCTGTTCTATCTTTTTCTGATCCAACATGCAATCTACTTCTTTCAAGCCTGTGCCCCAATCAAATCTTCTCCAACTCTTTTCCAAATTATTATCCGGTGCAACACCAAACATACCCCAAATGTGTCTCAGGTATTGTGTTTCTATTCGAAATGATTTTATTACCCATTTACACGTCTTGTGCCGTGTAAACTAGCAATAATTGCGCCTCGGAAGATCCTCATTGGTTACGATATCGCCTCTGCGCAAAGCCGTGTAGTGTAGTCTGCACTCTGAGCCCCTGTTTAAGTATTGTCAGTTCTATGTTCACCTAGCCTTGCTGTCTGGTTCACGTTCTTGTCATTTTTCTATTTAAATATCCTTCTAGCCTTGTTCCATATTAATTCATATTTATAGTTTGGATTAATCGATTTTGTGACAAGCTTGTATCAAGTATTGTCAGCTCCATGTTCACCTTTGCTTATCTTTTTGTTGAATTTCTCATTTTATTGTTCGCTGTATCGTTTACATATGTCTCTTTCTCTCTTTGTTCCAACTACATTTAATCCTGGATTTGATCAACTTATTTTCTACTAAGCTTTTTCCAAATATTGTTAACTATATATTCATCTAGTGTATTAGAAGTCTTATTTACATATGTGCTCTTATTGCCTGTTTTCCGTGTTTTTACTTCTTTTGCTACATGCTCAAAGAATGCGGAGCTCGCGCGTCGCTTGGCCATAAGGCCGAGAAAGAGAGAGAAAAAGGGAAGAGATTTTAAAACATTTTATTAACCATGTAATAAACCCTATTCTAAGTTACAGCGCCGGCTTGACACTTGATAAAGAGTTGAATAAAAATTTGAAAAACGATACAGATAGTAAAGTGAAAATGCATAAAATAATTATCCATCGAAGATTCTCTTCAAACGATAAAGAGTCCTCCCCTAAGCAATCCTACATGCTACTTTACTGAATACATTTATGGTCTGGACCAAGCCCTTTTCTATTTCAATCTTGTTTTATATATTATAACAACGTATTTAAGAGTGGTCATTTTTATGTTTATATTTTGCTACTCTGTAAATTTCCCTCGTGGCTTATCTTTTGTTTACCATTCATAATTTGTCCTTGCCTGAAATAAATTGTTGTCTCCTTCTGAAGTTGGTCTTTTCTAATTTTCCACGTGGCAATATCGTTAACTTTATGTTTATTTAGCATGTTTGAAGTGTTGGATGTCTATCTATCTACATTTCCAACTTGCTCCTATCACATACAAGTTGCATATTTACTTGTTCCAAGATGTAATCTCCCAGCCTATATACTAATCCGTACGTGGTGTGTTCCAGCGCGGACGGCAACTACGAGGTCCGGTATAAGTCCAACGTGCTCATCTACCCTAACGGCATGGTGATGTGGGTTCCTCCCGCTATCTACCAGAGCTCGTGCACCATCGACGTCACCTACTTCCCCTTCGATCAGCAGAAGTGCGTCATGAAGTTCGGCTCGTGGACCTTCAACGGCGATCAAGTGTCCTTAAAGCTCTCTGGGGACAACAAGTGGGTAGACCTCTCAGACTATTGGAAGAGCGGCACGTGGGACATTGTGGAGGTCCCTGCATACCTCAACATCCTCAACAACACCAAGTATGGGAAACCCACCGAAACCGATATCTCTTTTTACATCACAATCCGAAGAAAAACACTCTTTTACACGGTCAACTTAATCCTGCCCACAGTGCTCATTTCCTTCCTGTGCATCTTGGTGTTTTACCTTCCAGCCGAGGCTGGGGAAAAGGTCACTTTGGGAATCTCAATTCTCCTCTCACTCGTGGTCTTCCTCCTGCTCGTCTCCAAGATCCTGCCGCCAACTTCGTTGGTCCTACCGCTCATCGCCAAATATCTGCTCTTCACTTTCCTCATGAACGCCTTCTCTATCCTCGTGACAGTCATTATCATCAATTGGAATTTCAGAGGACCTCGAACTCACCGAATGCCCAATTGGATACGGAAGGTGTTCCTAAAGTACCTCCCCATCATTCTCTTCATGAAACGGCCTAAAAAGACGAGGCTTCGTTGGATGATGGAAATGCCTGGGATTGACGTCCACCATCACTATCACCAGCATCCACCGCTGCCTCCCCTTGAAATCAAACCGTTAGCGGAAGGGAAGAGCAAGTCGGAATGCATCGAACTGCCTGACCTCCCTCATCCCAATTGTACCCTGACGTCGCGCAAGACGTCAGCGGATCAGCGGAGGGATAGCGGCTCAACAGATACCCTACTGCTCTCTTCCGAGGCCTACCGTGCTACGGAAGCTATCGAGTTTATAGCTGAACACATGCGTAGTGAAGATGAGTATATTCAGGTAAGTTTACATTGTACACCTTCTCTTTTTATCTCTCACATCCCCTGCACATTTCCTCTCTTACCCCTAGAATACACGAAATTTGGTACTAGTTACACTTTCAGAATGTGACAGCTGTATTGTGTGGCCACTTTATAGGAATGAATAGAGATGGATTTATATTACAATATTATTTTTATTACCAATATTATTAACCAAGTAAAAAACTAGTATAAATCATCAGTATATCTAGACGTTTCTACATATTCTGCATTTACTACATTCACAGGTAAACCATTAATATCATGTCCTATGTAATAGATACCACAATTTCTATACATCCTACGTGATCTATTACTTTATATGAATCCAGAGATTATATGCAAAAACGTCTTTGATCCCATATAGTAGATACCAAATTTTCTCTATACCCGGTGTTTTCAATTAACTTATAAGATATCAAAAATCCATGTCCCATCGAGTAGATACCACAATTTCTCTACATCCTGTGTGTTCTGTTTCTTTATATGAAACCGAAGATTTTGGATACAGGAGCGTCATATGTCCAATGTAATGGATACCAGATTTTCTCTACATCCTGTGTGTTCAATTAGCTTATAAGATATCAAAGATTGTAGAAGTAAACCATATAGTAGATACCAGAATTTCTCTACATCCTGTGTGTTCTGTTACTTTATATGAAACCAGAGATTGGATACAGGGGCGTCTTATGTCTAATGTAGTAGATACCAGATTTTTACTATATAATGGTTGTTTAGTTAACTTATAAGCTATCAAAGATTGTAGAAATAAACCATTGGTAGATATATCATGTCCCATGTAGTAGATACCAGATTTTCTCTACATTCTGCCTGTTCTTTTACTTTATATGACACCAGTGATTGGATACAGGAACGTCTTATGTCCAATGTAATGGATACTAGATTTTCTTTACATCCTGTGTTCAATTAGCTTATACGATATCAAAGATTGTAGAAATAAAGCATTGGTAGATATATCATGATATATCGTCCCATGTAGTAGATACTAGAATTTCTCTACATCCTGTGTGTTCTGTTTCTTTATATGAAACCAGAGATTTTGGATACAGGAGCATCTCTATATACTATTTTCTCTATATACTGGTTGTTCTGTTAACTTAAAGGCTACCAACGATTGTAGAAAAAAAAACATTGGTAGATATATAATGTTCCCTGGAGTAGTTACCAGAATTTCTCTACATCCTGCATGTTCGGTTGCTTTATATGAAACCAGAGATTGGATACAGAAGCGTCTTATTTCCTATGTAGTAGATACCAAATTTTTACTATATAATGGGTGTTCTGTTAACTCATAAGTTATCAAAGATTGTAGAAATAAACGATTGGTAAATATATCATGTCCAATGTAGTAGATACCAGAATTTCTCTACATCCTGCGTGTTCTGTTACTCTATATGAAACCAGAGATTGAATACAGGAGCGTCATATGTCCAATGTAGTGCATACCAGATTTTCTTTACATCCTGTGTTTTCTATTAACTTATAAGCTACCAAGGATTGTAGAAATAAACGATTGGTAGATAAAGAAGCTTCTTGTAGTACAAATAAGCAGCCTATCGTCTTCTCGTACACATTCTGTTATAAACAGTAGTTTTCTAACCATTATTTAGCGACACACTTCAAACTTCAAACACTTTCAGCAACATTGAAGATAGTTAAGGGTGAAAAGAACCTAAGAGCTATAGACTCTATATTATAGGGTAAAAGAGTTATAAATAATACTTTAACCTAATATAACTTCTAGCTTAAAAGGTTTGACAGAGACGTGATAAGTTCGTTTATTATGTTCTTTATTTACAGCTACAGTCTCTTCTTTCTTTAAAACCGCCATTCTTTAAACTATTCTTTCACGATATAACTGTTATGTATTTAAAGTAAGTAAGAAGGATGAATCCGTGACCAATTTAACTTTACATATTATTTATTATTAATAGCAATTATATGAAACAAATCTTGGTATATGTTTCTACATGAAAACAACAAAAACGATAATTCTATATACAGTTACGAGCGTCATGCGTTCTTAATAATTCTTCATCTCTGTCACCGTTTGCTTTTTTTTTTTTGGAATGGCGCTCTCCTATTGGTTGGCTACGATCACGCCACCTTTGACCCCCCCCCCCCCCCCATCATGCCCCCCCACTCGCTTTTTGGTTTTTGTAACTATTGTGTTGGAGCGGGTCGCTCCTTAAATAAATGCATATATTAGTTAATAACTAAATGGAATCCTCTCTTTCTTTTTCCCAGTAAGAGACGCCTATGGAATCCAACAGTACATAGACAGATAAAGCACATAGGCTATAGTTATTAACTAATATATGCATTTATTTAAGTGGCCAATTTATAATTGTAACAAATAGTATTTGAATAAAAACATTCAATCGGGTAAAACACGGGCGTTGCCCGGGTCATTCGGCTAGTTATTATATACATACAAGTTCCTTTTCAAACACTAGCTTATCTATAGCCATTGTTACTCTGTGTAATATTATATTCCAACAATAACCTATACAGAATCGCAGGTCATTTCAAAATTATATGGATGAAACACCATACTTTATAATGGAAATACCTTATAACAAACAACCTTTATGGTCTTTAGAGGATATGCTGTTATAAAGAGATTAGACTGTGTGTATATTTATATATATTAAGGTCGTCTTTACCCCAATACTAACGAAGGCCATTATCCCGAAACCATGGTCGCTAGGTGGACGTTTCTCAGTTTGCTACAACTGGTGTTGTGGCTTTGTCACCGACCTGATTCCGCTAGTTTGCGGAGACGGTCATTAGATAAGACTTAGTTTTAGCTTCTATTTTTCCGGGAGAGGCGACCTTTATTTTATATAGATCAATTTCCTCCCGGTAACTATATATATATTAATGAGTAAAAATTCCAAGTGTCCGTGCGCGCGTTATTTATGCAAATTTTCTTAGTATAACAAAGGTAATCGTCATTCAAGTTCTTAGAAAGGTTTCAGGTTACCTTTTTGTTTGGGGAGGGGACACTAATTGAGGTTTTTCACATAAAGTTTGGTTATAATTATTGAAATATTGATTTATATATATTTTTGAGACATATTTTGCGTTTTATTGTTTTTTTTATTGAAAACATTATCAACATCATATAAATAAGGCAATAGTATTTACACAAGTTGCATATCTGTGAATTGTAACTTACAGAATAAGCTATCTCTACTAGTAATTCTTTTATTTAATAGAACGACTTATAAAGTTACGGGAGAATGGTATTTATGTTTTAAAAAGTTATCTCTTCTTTTTAAAAAGCATTGATGTATTTTTAAAGGGAGAGGGGCCTATTTAAGGGACATATATATTATATAATTTTGTAAATAGAGCAATCCATAAATAAATCTTTAAATAAAAAGGCATATATTGAATCAAAATATCATTTATTTTATTGATATCTTAATGATTAATCAAGAATGGGTATTTGGCCAATTCTGGAATAATTAAAAATCAACGAGAATAGTTTATATTTATTCCGATAGATGGCGCAAGCTATCAGCAACTTTCAGTTTCACGATAAGGAGATGCCTCTTTCTTAATTTATGAACCTTATTCCAGTACAATATCACATTTGTACTATTTTTTCCCATATGCCTTTTTATTTAAAGATATAAAATAAAATTGAGGGAAGAATATATTCATGTATCAAAAAGGCAACGTTTCTTTTTAAAAAGCATTAATGCATTTTTAAAGAAAAAGGAGCCACTTTTAGTATATATATTGCCACGTGGAAAATTAGGAAGACAAACTTCGGGATGACACAGAAATGTATTTGTGGCGACCGCACTTTGCTTCAGCGAAGTGGGACAAAGCTTCAAAACACATACGGGCAGAAGCTTGGCGAGCACGTGTTGGGAGAACATTTCACTACGCATGCGCGGGCGTCAACTTGACTACGCATGCGCGCGGGACGTCATCAGAGACTCTGCCGACTGACGCGGTAAACAAGAAGGCTTAAGCTGGCGGCCGTTATTTCAACCGTTGCTTCTTTTCTATTTATAATGTCTTGCTTTAAATAAATTAATTTTAATTATAATTTTATCAGCAGCCTTTCCACAAGCCACACCAACACAGCACATCAACAATCATCCTACAAATTGGTGAGCCGGACGACTCGAATGAAGAATTAACGGCCAACGTCAAGGGCAAATCTTGGAAGCTCAAACATTCACGATGGAACTCACCCCATCTCAAATATCAAAACTGATTTTTCGAGCTCCACCCTTCTTGCCCAAAGACATTCCATTGTGGCTCAACCAACTGGAAGCTGCCTTTAATTTTGCAAACATCGCCAGCGACGACGATTTCAAGTATAACACAATAATCGTTAATTTGGATGAACTGGCTCTCATCTGCGTCTTCGACATTGTAGAGAACCCACCAGTGTCAGGAAAATATGCGGCGCTCAAAGAACGACTTCTCCTGCGATTTGACCGGTCACGCCAGGTAAGAACAGCTCAAGTCTCAGAAACTAAGCCCATTGCTGATCAGAGACCCTCGATTATCCTGGTCGATTTGCCCAAGCCACCTCCATCTCAGCACTGTGATCCCTGTACTCCCACCTCCAATAGCCTCCAACACCTGGAGCAGACGGCTTTTCCCCGTGACATGAATGTCACAACAACTGCCCCGGTGACTACAGTCCATAACGTTGAAGACACCAACTCAAGCGCCAACTTTCCTTCTCTCTCCAGCTCTCTGAGTGACTCTTCATCCCTGGACTCCTCATCGTTCTGCTCCAACCCTCCTTCAAACACCATCTCGTGCCCCCCTGAAACTGTTTTCTCCACCCCAGTGCACAGTGACAATCCCTTGTCTCAGCAACCGCCGTCTCACGAAGAGCCCTTGCCCCAACAGCCGCCGTCTCATGAAGAGCCCTTGCCCCAACAACCGCCGTCTCATGAAGAGCCCTTGCCCCAACAACCGCCGTCTCATGAAGAGCCCTTGTCCCAGCAGCCGCCGTCTCACGAAGAGCCCTTGCCTCCATCTTGCGAGCAGAAACATCTACTCTTCCTAGAAGAAACCAATAACGCCGCTGCAACGACTCCTCTCCACTTGCAGCCCGCCCAAACTTCGGTACCACAACCTCTCCAACAGTCATTACCTCCCATTGAAGCAAGAGTCACTACTTCCCCAATACCAATAGCTCCACCGGTACTCGCGGCGACTACACCCATCGCTGAGCAACCCATCGTGTCCCTGCAACCTAACAAAATGGTCGCCACCCATTACATCCGGACAACATTTGAAAAGGATAGGTGCCTCCCTCAAGCCCCCAAGACCAGATCCCAACCCAACAAGGCACACTACCAAGAGTTCCCTCTACGACTACATAGGATCTTTAAAGATCCTACTGGAGGGGGAGTAGTGTGGCGACCGCACTTTGCTTCAGCGAAGTGGGACAAAGCTTCAAAACACATACGGGCAGAAGCTTGGCGAGCACGTGTTGGGAGAACATTTCACTACGCATGCGCGGGCGTCAACTTGACTACGCATGCGCGCGGGACGTCATCAGAGACTCTGCCGACTGACGCGGTAAACAAGAAGGCTTAAGCTGGCGGCCGTTATTTCAACCGTTGCTTCTTTTCTATTTATAATGTCTTGCTTTAAATAAATTAATTTTAATTATAATTTTATCAGCAGCCTTTCCACAAGCCACACCAACACAGCACATCAACAATCATCCTACATATTTAAGGCAAGAACAAACTATGAATGATAAACAAAAGATAAGTAATGAGGGAAATTTACAGAGTAACAAAATATAAACATATAAAAAATGATACTTTATTAATAAAAATAATAAATATAATTGCTGACGTTCGATATATTTTATGTTGTTACCCTGAAGAAGAAAGACGTTCACATGACCTTAAACAGCCAATCACCGGTGAGATATCGAATAAACGCATCTATTTCTTAATTAGGTGGTTAAATCTATGTGTTAAATAATGCCGTGAAGCTGAGATATCGGACATCCACCCTTTTTGCATCTATATATATAATTGCCTTATTCTGTCTGAAGCTCACGGATAGAATGCGCGCCCATTGGCTGCCGGCGAACACGTGTCCTCCCTGCCCCCCTCTAGACAACCCTGTTATCAGCTGTGTGATACATACACCTGTCTATAGCGGCCATTCTAGACAACCCTGTTATCATCAGTGTGTTACATTCACCTGTCTATACAGACCACCCTGTCTATAGCGGTCACTTTAGGCAACCCTGTTATCAGCAGTGTGATACATACACCTGTCTATACAGACCACCCTGTCTATAGCGACCACTGACCACCCTGCCTATAGCGACCACTCTAGACAACCCTGTTATCAGCTGTGTGATACATCCACCTGTCTTTACAGACCACCCTGTCTATAGCGGTCACTTTAGGCAACCCTGTTATCATCAGTGTGTTACATTCACCTGTCTATACAGACCACCCTGTCTATAGCGGTCACTTTAGGCAACCCTGTTATCAGCAGTGTGATACATACACCTGTCTATACAGACCACCCTGTCTATAGCGGCCACTCTAGACAACCCTGTTATCAGCTGTGTGATACATACACCTGTCTATACAGACCACCCTGTCTATAGCGACCACCCAAGACAACGTTTTTAAAATATATTCGCACTCGGGTAAAACCCGGGCGTTGCCCGGGCCATTCGTCTAGTATTAGAATAATGTTCTTAAAAACCTATCTGGTTTATTTTATTTGCATCATTTTAGGATAAATTTTGATTCAACGATATATTTGTGGAATATTTAGTTATTTATATAGGGGACATTGTAGGAAGAGAGAATACAAAAGTCCTATTAAACATTTTAAAAAAGAAAGAAAGAAACGTATCTCCGTATACCTGATATTTCCATCCTTAATTTTTATAGAGATAAGAAAATTTTTTGAGAGTTCCATATTGGCGATATATCCGGGGAATACTTAGGATCAACACATTATAAAAGAGATTACATGTGCTACCTGTATAAGCTACCATATTGGCGATATATCCGGGGAATACTTAGGATTAACACTTTAGAAAAAAGATTCCATGTGCTACCTGTATAATCTACCATATTGGCGATATATCCGGGGAATACTTAGGATTAACACTTTAGAAAAGAGATTGCATGTGCTACCTGTATAAGCTACCATATTGGCGATATATCCGGGGAATACTTAGGATTAACACTTTAGAAAAAAGATTCCATGTGCTACCTGTATAATCTACCATATTGGCGATATATCCGGGGAATACTTAGGATTAACACTTTAGAAAAGAGATTGCATGTGCTACCTGTATAAGCTACCATATTGGCGATATATCCGGGGAATACTTAGGATTAACACTTTAGAAAAGAGATTGCATGTGCTACCTGTATAAGCTACCATATTGGCGATATATCCGGGGAATACTTAGGATTAACACTTTAGAAAAGAGATTACATGTGCTACCTGTATAAGCTACCATATTGGCGATATATCCGGGGAATAATTAGGATTAACACTTTAGAAAAGAGATTGCATGTGCTACCTGTATAAGCTACCATATTGGCGATATATCCGGGGAATACTTAGGATTAACACTTTATAAAAGAGATTGCATGTGCTACCTGTATAAGCTACCATATTGGCGATATATCCGGGGAATACTTAGGATTAACACTTTATAAAAGAGATTGCATGTGCTACCTGTATAAGCTACCATATTGGCGATATATCCGGGGAATAATTAGGATTAACACTTTAGAAAAGAGATTGCATGTGCTACCTGTATAACCTACCATATTGGCGATATATCCGGGGAATACTTAGGATTAACACTTTATAAAAGAGATTGCATGTGCTACCTGTATAAACTACCATATTGGCGATATATCCGGGGAATACTTAGGATTAACACATTATAAAAGAGATTGCATGTGCTACCTGTATAAGCTACCATATTGGCGATATATCCGGGGAATACTTAGGATTAACACATTATAAAAGAGATTGCATGTGCTATCTGTATAAGTTACAACCAAATGTATGATAATTATTGGTAAGATGCAGGAATCTGTACCTCAATATCATACTAACCATTTTCCAACCAACCTCTCTAATCCAGTTAGAGAGCTGACTCACACCCAAATTAACTTAATTTGAGTCTAATTAGCCAATTAGTGATGTCATGGCCTCGACGGGTTATGAAATGGCAAATGAGATAGACACCCCTGTTGTTGGATTTGTTAGACTTACTGACTGTATAGGTAGTCTACTTGCTGGGAGAAGAACACGTGGAATCTTTTCAATTCAAACAATAAACTAAGCGTGTTAAAAAGACTGATTGATTATCTAGATATTTTCTCAAACATTTCTTATCTCTATAAAAAAATATGGTAGGAAATATTAGGTATCCGAAGTTTTTTTTATATATATTTTTTATGTTTAATGGGGCTTTCGGGCACCTGAACGCCTTTCTTCTTCAGGGGAACAACATAATGGGTTATCTATCTGATATAATAGTTAAGTGTTATCAGAGTAAGACTCAGTTTTACAAGTTAAACTGAATGTTTATTTCATCCTGTAAACTTCTTTTATACAAAATAGAAAAATAGAGGTTAAAAGGGAAATATTTTACATAAAGTTAAAACAATTGACAAATGCCATGATTTGCATAGTCAATAATAAATGCACTACGTAACATTATTATAGGTTATTTAACATACCACAACACGATCATGATATTGCCACGTGGAAAATTAGGAAAACTTCAGGATGGCACAACAATATATTTAAGGCAAGAACCAACTATGAATGATAATTAAAAAAAAAAGAGAAGCAATGAGGGAAGTTTACAAATAAGCAAAATATAAACACAAGAATTGATAAATATTTCGCTACAATATACAGTTAAACCTGTCTATAGCGCCCCCTCTAAATAGCGCCTCTCTCTCTATAGCGCCCGATTTTAAATACGTAGTACGATGTGATTTACATTAAAAGTGACCTGTCTATAGCACCCCCTCTCTATAGCACCCTATTTTGGTGAGTCCCAAGAGGGGGCATATAGACATGTTTAACTGTATATAGCTTCAATTGGTATAATAGAGATAACTCCTTTTTTTATAGTGTCGGGTTTATTCACCCGCTTATTGGTTGACTTCTATCACGTGACTTTAAACAACCAATCACCGGTGAAATGTCAAATAAACGAATCTATTTCTTAATTAGGTGGTTAAATTGATGTGCTAAATAACGTCATAAAGTTTTAAAATATCGGATTTCCCCCCTTTTTGCATACTAGAATAATATTCTTAAAAAAAACTTTTGGTTAATTCTATTTGCACCATTTTAGGAGAATTTTTGTTTCAACGATATATTTGTGGAATAAATTTAGTTACTTATAGAGGCCATTGTAGAAAGAGGTAATAAGAAATGAAACCAACAATGCGACAAGTTACTTAGGTCATTGTAGATAGAGGTAATACGAAATGAAACCAACAATGCGGTAAGTTACTTAGGTCATTTTAGGAAGAGGGAATACGAAATGAAACCAACAATGTGGCAAGTTACTTAGGTCATTTTAGGAAGAGGGAATACGAAATGAAGCCAACAATGTGGCAAGTTACTTAGGTCAATTTAGGAAGAGGGAATACGAAATGAAACCAACAATGCGGTAAGTTACTTAGGTCATTGTAGAAAGAGGGAATACGAAATGAAACCAACAATGCGACAGGTTACTTAGGTCATTGTAGGAAGAGGGAATACGAAATGAAACCAACAATGTGGCAAGTTACTTAGGTCATTGTAGGAAGAGGGAATACGAAATGAAACCAACAATGTGGCAAGTTACTTAGGTCATTGTAGGAAGAGGGAATACGAAATGAAACCAACAATGCGGTAAGTTACTTAGGTCATTGTAGAAAGAGGGAATACGAAATGAAACCAACAATGCGGCAAGTTACTCAGGTCACTGTAGGAAGAGGGGATACAAAATGAAACCAACAATGCGGCAAGTTAACTTATAAAGCTCATTGTAAGAAGAGGGAATACGAAATGAAACCAACAATGCGGCAAGTTAACTTATAAAGCTTATTATAGGAAGAGGGAATACGAAATGAAACCAACAATGCGGCAAGTTACTTAGGTCATTGTAGGAAGAGGGAATAGGAAATGAAACCAACAATGCGGTAAGTTACTTAAGTCATTGTAGGAAGAGGGAATACGAAATGAAACCGACAATGCGGCAAATTACTTAGGTCATTGTAGAAAATTAAATACGAAATGAAACCAACAATGCGGCAAGTTACTTAGGTCATTGTAGGAAGAGGGAATAGGAAATGAAACCAACAATGCGGTAAGTTACTTAAGTCATTGTAGGAAGAGGGAATACGAAATGAAACTAACAATGCGGCAAGTTACTTAGGTCATTGTAGGAAATTAAATACGAAATGAAACCAACAATGCGACAAGTTACTTAGGTCATTGTAGGAAGAGGGAATAGGAAATGAAACCAACAATGCGGTAAGTTACTTAAGTCATTGTAGGAAGAGGGAATACGAAATGAAACTAACAATGCGGCAAGTTACTTAGGTCATTGTAGGAAATTAAATACGAAATGAAAGCGCCAATTCTGTGAATGATATATACTAATATAGAGAAAGGAACAAAGCGAAAGGAACAATGCGGTAGGGTAGAATCCATTGCAGCTAGCCGAAAGTACGAAAGCCAAAGTACCGCAGAGAATTGGCCTCAACACTTAGCATGCACCGCCCCCTCTCTAATTGGAAAATATACTTTCTCTTTTTTAATTAACCGTCGACTCCTCATTAGAAATGTAAATCTTCTTCGAGATTACTGGGGATTGGTTCCTCAACCCCCGCCGTGGAAAAACTTCTTGGATCGATACAGAGATTGATAGGCTTCTAGTGGTGTAGGTTTCGTGTGCTGTAGGTTTCATGTACTGTAGATTTCCTGTACTGTAGGTTTCATACGTTGTAGGTTTCCTGTACTGTGGCTTTCCTGTGCTGCAGGATTCGTGTAGTGTAGACTTCAGGTTTCATGAATTATAGGATTCCTGTACTGAAGGCTTCATGTATTGTAGGTTTCCTATACTGTGGCTTTCCTGTACTGCAGTATTCGTGTAGTGAAGGTTTCCTGTATTGCAGGATTCGTGTACTGTAGACTTCAGGTTTCATGTATTGTAGGATTCCTGTACTGAAGGCTTCATGTATTGTAGGTTTCCGGTACTGCAGGATTCGTGTACTGTAGACTTCAGGTTTCATGTATTGTAGGATTCCTGTACTGAAGGCTTCATGTATTGTAGGTTTCCTGTACTGCAGGATTCGTGTACTGTAGACTTCAGGTTTCATGTATTGTAGGATTCCTGTACTGAAGGCTTCATGTATTGTAGGTTTCCTGTATTGCAGGATTCGTGTAGTGTAGGTTTCATGTATTGTAGAATTCCTGTGCTTCAGGATTCATGTATTGTAGGTTTCCTGTACTGCAGGTTTCATGTATTGTAGGTTTCCTGGGCTGCAGGTTTCATGTATTGCATGCGTCTCTAAATGTAGGCTTCTTGTAGTGTAAGTTTCTCTTACATCAAATTTCATGTACTGTAAAGTTTTTGTACTGCAGGCACCATATATTGTAAGGTTTTCTTGAACTATAGGCTTATTTTACTGAAGGATTCTTGTAATGCATAGGCTTATAGTAAGCGAGGGTTTTTATACTATCTTTTTAGTAGGCTTTCGGTAGTGTTGGGTTCTTATATGCTGGGTCTCTAGGAGAATTTAGCGTCTTATTTGCATATAACACGTCATTCATATAATGTATAAACAATGATATATTTGAAGTAATTTAAATAATCACAATGTCTTTGTGGGTAACACATAAATTAATGAGAATATTATAAATATAGATAATATAGAGGAATCTTTTTGAAAATAGAGCAATCCATAAATAAATCTTTAATTAAAAAGGCATATATTGGTAAAATAAATGATATTTTGATCCAATATATGCCTTTTTAATTAAATAGAAGTATCTTTTTAATACTATATCAATATTCTATTGAGATGCAGAGAAAAATAAGGTTTATAAAACAGATTTTACAATAATTTGTTTGTAAATCATTAATATATTTAACGCTACCTTTCTAAATTATCTTCTTATTTATAAAAGTCAATGTCTTGTTTCGTGATAAACTCAAAAACTACTGAACCAATTGGTACCAAATTTTGCATGTCGCTTTTTATAAACCCGAGGAAATTTTCGGCTACATTTTGATTAGTATTTTTGCCTATTTTTTTTCATTTGAAGAACCTTTTTTTTACGCGGAGAAATACGAGGCGAAGTAACAACACCAGGCCAATTAAGCGACCAATGAGCGCTCTGCATTTTTTTTCAAGTTGCTTGCGTACCTTTTTTGAAATATATTTTTATACGAGTGTTACTTTTTATTTACAAAATTATTGAGAGAGAAATTTATATTACAAAGTTACGGTAAGTGCACACAATGCAATTAAAAAAAACTTAACAAAAGCGTTACTGTATGTAAATAATGACTTTCGTATTTTTCATTAATTTTTGTTCTGGCCTTTGTTTTTTTTAATTCTCTTTTTAAAAAATCGTTTAAAATTCAGTCGCAGTCATCAGTAAAAACACATATGTTTGCCTAATATCAATGAGCTATTTTATTTTTTTACATAAAAATATTTACATGCCAGTATTTTGGATTAAAATTTTTATAAACCTATTTTTTTCTTATTCTAACTGAGAAGATGGGCATCGCAGTCAAGATCCATCGCAGTCACTCACTCTACTCAGGCAATTTCAAGGGTTAATGCGCTGGGGCGGGTACCTCGGGGATTGGGTGGAAAAGCTGCCATCTATTTAAACTATATTGATTTTGAAACAACTAAATGAATTGCAAAAAAAATAAATTAATTAATTAAATACCTAAACACTAATATAATACAATTTTTGCCATCACACACACTTTTTGCTTGTGGTTTATGTGTTACTTCTGTATTGCTATTCTATGGCACTTCTACTATTTATTATTGATGTACTTTCAGTATGAAGGAAATTGCACTCGGGGTAATTCACGGGCGAAGCCGGGTCATTCGTCTAGTATATAATAAAAAGTTATTTCTACAGCCCTTATCCTGCAATGAATACAAATTGAGAGGAGGTCATGAATCCTCAATGGTGAACTCTCCCAGCAGTTTCGTCCGTTTAATCTTCAGACTTCTCTACTATTGTAATGGACTGAATTTCTTATATACTCTGTATTATAAAACAACACTTAAAGTTTCACCGCATAAGTTTCTTTTCTGTGAAAAATCAATATTTATTTCAAAGAGAAATATTTACTATTTCTAACTTTTTTGGATGAAGTATGAAAGGGTGAAAATATGAAGAGTAAGGGCGAACGGAAAAATAAAAGTGTCCAGGGGCGGGAATCGAACCCACAACCTTCCGCTTATCGGTGAAAATATGAAGTGTAATGGCGAACGGAAAAATAAAAGTGTCCAGGTAAGCGGAAGGTTGTGGGTTCGATTCCCTCCCTGGACACTTTTATTTTTCCGTTCGCCCTTACTCTTCATATTTTCACCCTTTCATACTTCATCCAAAAAAGTTAGAAATAGTAAATATTTCTCTTTGAAATAAATATTGATTTTTCACAGAAAAGAAACTTATGCGGTGAAACTTTAAGTGTTGTTTTATAATCATACGCCGCAGTCCTTTATAATATACTCTGTATTTGTTACGGAATTCAGTGAATAATTGAGTTGAAATAACGATGAACATATGCATATAAGATTGCCGAAATGTATATCTATAAAAATTAATATATGAAAATTTATTTAAAATAGTTCATTATATATAATTTTAAATGAACATCACGCCAAATTGATAATGATATTTGAAATAATATTGTTAGCGAAGTATTTATTTTTTTACACTAGTATTAACAGAGTATCAATTTTTAATGTTTATATTTGACTACTCTGTAAATTTCCCTCATTTCTTATCTTTTATTTATCATTCATAGTTTGTTCTTCCCTTAAATAAATTGCTGTCTCATCCTGAAGTTTGTCTTTCCTAATTTTCCATTTGGAAATATATTTATCGATAATACACTGCGTGACATTGAAAATGGAACACCAAGAAATAGTGGCCAGAAAGTGATGAAACTCGGCAGACAGAGAGAGACAGGGACGAACAATAAGTGATCTTTATTTCAAAATGATAGTCATAATACAGAGCGAGAACGGCGTCGGCTAGTAGCAAGTAGGACCACCGCGGACGGCGATGCACGCAGCAACACGTCTAGGTAGAGAGTCAATCAGAGTACGGATGGCGTCCTGAGGGATGGCTCTCCATTCCCTCTCAACCATTTGCCACAGTTCGTCTTCTGAACGCGGCTGTGGCAAGGCATACAAACGGCGTCCAATGATGTCCCAGCCGTGCTCGATTGGTGAGAGATCAGGAGAGTACGGTGGCCAGGAAGGCATCTGTACATCTTGCAGAGCTTGTTGGCTAATGCGAGCAGTGTGCGGTCGGGCGTTATCCTGCTGATAAAGGGCATTGGGTACCCCCTGAAGGTAGGGGAGTGTCACCGGTCGCAGCACATCATCAACGTATCGTTGGGCCGTCATAGTGCCCTGAATACGAAGTAAAGGTGACCTGGAATCATACGCGATTGCGCCCCAAACCATGATTCCACGTTGTCGCACGGTGGGGCGTTCCACAATTGCTGCCGGATTGGACCTTTCTCCACGTCGACGCCACACGCGTACACGGCGACTATCACTGGACAAGCAGAAACGCGACTCATCTGAGAACACGACCCTGTGCCATTCCGTCATCCACGTCGATCTAGCCCGGCACCATTCCAAACGTTGGTGCCTATTCGGTGGGGTCAATGGCAGTCTTCTTAGCGGACGGCATGAGTGCAAGCCATTAGCAACCAATCGACGGGAAATGGTTCTGGTCGAGATGGAATGATCTAGGGTGTCTTGCACATGTTGCAGGATGGCGGTACAAGTGGCTTGTGTGGCCGCCACTGCTTGTCGAAGGATACGCCGATCCACACGTGCTGACGTCACTCTGGTTGCACCGACATTCCTATAAATTGCCACATTTCCTTGTTCCAACCATCTTCTCCACAGTCGGTGCACCGTGGACGCACCAAGGTGTGTATCAGCTGCGATTTGACGTATGGACCAACCTGCCCTTTTCAGTCCGATCACCATGCCCCTCGTAAAAGCGTCTGTCTGCTTGAACTGCCTCCGTTTACGATGACCTGGCATTCTCTGTTATTACACGTGTCTTTTGACACAAGAACATAATTTCTACAATGATTTTCCTTGAAGAAATAACGACACGAATACTGTCCTTTCTGCAAGTTCCTTCCCTTATATCTTACTCCATGTGCGCACGAGAGCTGCGCATTTTACATCATTTGCATAACTCGGTTAGGCGCGTCTACCCTGAAATTTGCATAATTTTCTGGCCACTATTTCTTGGTGTTCCATTTTCAATGTCACGCAGTGTATAAAAAAATAAAAAATAAACAATAAACAAAAATAACAATAAAAGGAACACGAATTTTTTTATCATACGTATAACTTTAACTATTCAATAAAAAGAAAAATGTATATTTAAAAATAGAATTAATATTATATATTAAAAAACTAAAAAATAACTTGTAAAAAAATAATAATAAAATCATATATTTCTCTAATTTATATTTATTAAAATTTCTTTTATTAAACCATATATATATTCTTAAAGAAAACAAACAAAATTGGTGAAACAAACAATATTCAAAGATTAATTGTAATAATAATAAATAAAAACAGGAGAGAAAAAGAGAAACAACAATACTATATTGTAAAACACAAAACAAATAAAACGAAACTATTATTATATTTGTCAATGTATACAAATAGAGGAATTTAAAGCGAAAATTGGTGTTAATTATTGTACCATACAATTAATAATTGATTTTGGTATTATATCCATTTTTATAATTAATGATTGTATGGATAATTGGATCGATCTCTCTCTCTCATAATTAGCTATCCGTTGTGTCTCGCCGGATAATACATTAGTTTAGAAATCGGCCTATAGAGGGTGTTGTTTTCAATTAGCTAGCTTTATACATGTTTAGTTCAAATTGTTGAAGCTATTCAGTTGAAATGGGCATTTCTTTTTGTATCAATATTTATCCATCGTTTATATTAATTTATTTATATTAACAGACTAATATATTTATTTTGTGAATATAGTTAAACATCTCTATAGCGTCCCCTCTTGGGACTCACCGAAATAGGGTGCTATGGAGAGAGGGTGCTATAGACAGGTCACTTTTAATGTAAATCGCATCGTACTACATATTTAAAATCGGGCGCTATAGAGAAGGGTGCTATAGACAGGTCACTTTTAATGTAAATCGCATCGTACTACATATTTAAAATCGAGCGCTATAGAAAGGGGGTGCTATAGACAGGACACTTTTAATGTAAATTGCATCGTACTACGTATATAAAATCGGGCGCTATAGAAAGGGGGGTGCTATAGACAGGTCACTTTTAATGTAAATTGCATCGTACTACGTATATAAAATCGAGCGCTATAGAAAGGGGGTGCTATAGACAGGTCACTTTTAATGTAAATTGCATCGTACTACATATATAAAATCGGGCGCTATAGAGAGGGGATGCTATAGACAAGTCACTTTTAATGTAAATCGCATCGTGCTACATATATAAAATAGGGCGCTATAGAGAGGGGGTGCTATAGACAGGTCACTTTTAATGTAAATCGCATCGTACAACGTGTTTAAAATCGGGCGCTATAGAGAGGGGGTGCTATAGACAGGTCACTTTTAATGTAAATCGCATCGTACTACGTGTTTAAAATCGGGCGCTATAGAGAGGGGGTGCTATAGACAGGTCACTTTTAATGTAAATCGCATCGTACTACATATTTAAAATCGAGCGCTATAGAGAGAGGGTGCTATAGACAGGTCACTTTTAATGTAAATCGCATCGTACTACATATTTAAAATCGGGTGCTATAGAGAAGGGATGCTATAGACAGGTCACTTTTAATGTAAATCGCATGGGAACTACGTATTTAAAATCGGGCGCTATAGAGAGGGGGTGCTATAGACAGGTCACTTTTAATGTAAATCGCATCGTGCTACGTATATAAAATCGGGCGCTATAGAGAGGGGGTGCTATAGACAGGTCGCTTTTAATGTAAATCGCATCGTACTACGTATATAAAATCGGGCGCTATAGAGAGTGAGGCGCTATAGACAGGTCACTTTTAATGTAAATTGCATCGTACTACGTATTTAAAATCGGGCGCTATAGAGAGGGGATGCTATAGACAGGTCACTTTTAATGTAAATCGCATCGTACTACATATTTAAAATCGGGCGCTATAGAGAGGGGGTGCTATAGACAGGTCACTTTTAATGTAAATCGCATCGTACTACATATTTAAAATCGGGCGCTTTAAAGAGGGGGTGCTATAGACAGGTCACTTTTAATGTAAATCGCATCGTACTACATATTTAAAATCGGGCGCTATAGAGAGGGGGTGCTATAGACAGGTCACTTTTAATGTAAATCGCATCGTACTACGTATTTAAAATCGGGTGCTATAGAGAGGGGGTGCTATAGACAGGTCACTTTTAATGTAAATCGCATCGTGCTACGTATATAAAACCGGGCGCTATAGAGAGGGGGTGCTATAGACAGGTCACTTTTAATGTAAATCGCCACGTGCTACGTATATAAAACCGGGCGCTATAGAGAGGGGGTGCTATAGACAGGTCACTTTTAATGTAAATCGCATCGTGCTACGTATATAAAACCGGGCGCTATAGAGAGGGGGTGCTATAGACAGGTCACTTTTAATGTAAATCGCATCGTACTATGTATTTAAAATCGAGCGCTATAGAGAAGGGGTGCTATAGACAGGTCACTTTTAATGTAAATCGCATCGTACTACGTATTTAAAATCGAGCGCTATAGAGAGGGGGTGCTATAGACAGGTCACTTTCAATGTAAATCGCATCGTGCTACCTATTTAAAATCGGGCGCTATAGAGAGGGGGTGCTAGAGACAGGTCACTTTTAATGTAAATCGCATCGTACTACGTATTTAAAATCTGGCGCTATAGAGAGGGGGTGCTATAGACAGGTCACTTTTAATGTAAATCGCATCGTACTACGTATTTAAAATCGAGCGCTATAGAGAGGGGGTGCTATAGACAGGTCACTTTTAATGTAAATCGCATCGTACTACGTATTTAAAATCGGGCGCTATAGAGAGGGGGTGCTATAGACAGGTCACTTTTAATGTAAATCACATCGTACTACGTATTTAAAATAGCTCTCTATAGAGAGGGGGTGCTATAGACAGGTCACTTTTAATGTAAATCACATCGTACTACGTATTTAAAATAGCTCTCTATAGAGAGGGGGTGCTATAGACAGGTCACTTTTAATGTAAATCGCATCGTACTACATATTTAAAATAGGGTGCTATAAAGAGGGGATGCTATAGACAAGTCACTTTTATTGTAAATCGCATCGTACTACGTATATAAAATCGGGCGCTATAGAGAGAGGGTGCTATAGACAAGTCACTTTTATTGTAAATCGCATCGTACTACGTATTTAAAATCGGGCGCTCTAGAGAGGGGGTGCTATAGACAGGTCACTTTTAATGTAAATCGCATCGTGCTACGTATTTAAAATCGGGCGCTATAGAGAGGGGGTGCTATAGACAGGTCACTTTTAATGTAAATCGCATCGTACTACGTATTTAAAATCGGGCGCTATAGAGGGGTTTAACTGTATTATGATGTATTAGGGCGCCATCTGTTATAAAAAATTTAAACTATTTTAAACACGTATGATTCTTTTTAAGGTTAAACAATGTTATACTGTCCTTATTGTAATGATAAATTAATAGGAGGGCCTGGCTCATCAACGATGAACTCTCCTAGCGATAGATTAAACTGGCGAAACTGCTTGGAGGATTCACTACTGATGAGCCAGACCCTCCCATTAATTTAACCATTGCTATAAAGGCAAGTAGAAAATTGTTTTTTTTTTTTTTTAAATAATCATACGCATCAAATGTAGTTTAGATTTATTATAGTTTAATTATATTTTGTGGAAACCTTTTTCTAAAGAAATAAGTTAAATTTAAAGAATATTTTTTTTTATATTGTAACATTTTTATTTATTTATTTAACAGTTGGGAGAGACACGCCATATCCACAATTAGGATAATTACGTGTATATTTTAAATTATATACAATTAACACAATTGAACATTAGGAATCATGAAAATTAAACGTTCCATGTCAAATTTTGCATATAGTAATTAGAAATAGTAGCTTGAAATATGTACAGTCAACACTTTCACCTTGAAATATACATCTTGCAGAATCTATTAAACTTAATGTATTGGTCTTTATTGTGTAAGCAACTTGTTTTGTATTAGTCAGGTAAAGTTGGTTTTCTTCCCTTAGATCAGAAGTTAATGGACAGTTTATCAGAAGGTGTTCAGGGGTTTGTCTTTCGTAACATAGTATTTATTAATTTTATTATTTTTTATTAACAGAGTGGTCATTTTTTTAATGTTTATATCTTGCGACTCTGAAAATTTCCCTCGTGGCTTATCTTTTGTTTACCATTCATAGTTTGTCCTTGCCTGAAATAAATTGTTGTCTCCTCCTGAAGTTTTTGTCTTCCCTAATTTTCCACGTGGCAATATAATATAATTTGAGATAGATAAAAAAAAAAATTCATCCACCGAAGAGCTTCTTGGATATAACCAGAATGATTTTTTTTCTCTCAAATGTATTTAAATGTTTAATTTTCTTACAAGTAAGCGAAAAACTTGTTAATTGTACTTTTTTTGTAACTTTTTTTTTGGTTTATCAAATTTGATGGAAATCAACATATATTTTTAGCCGATTGATGGCGCAAGCAATCATCAAACTTTCAATTTGTACGATTAAAAAAATGACTTCTTCTTTATATTGTAACAAAGTATTTATTATTTTATTAGCAGAGTATTATTTTTTATGTTTATATTTTGCTATACTCTGTACACTTCCCTCTTTTTCTTATCTTTTGTTTACCATTCATAGTTTGTTCTTGCCTGAAATAAATTATTGTCTCATCCCGATGTTGGTCTTCCCTAATTTTCCACGTGGCAATATAATAAGTAACCATGCCCCTGTCTCATCGAAGATTTTTTCGATCATCCCAGTTCAAGGTCTGTAGAGGTAGTTGTAATGATTAATAATAAAGATAAATATATATAGCGACACTTGAAGTTATACCGCATGCGTTTCTTTTAAACGAAAAATCAAAATTTATTTCAAGGTGAAATATCGACTATTTCTAACCTTTTTGGATGAGGTATGAAAGGGTGAATTATGAAGAGTAATGATGAACGGAAAAATAAAAGTGTCCAGGGATGGGAATCGAACCCACATTGTTCCGCTTACCGGGCAGATGCCATGTCCACTAGGCTACCCTGGACGTATTTTTCCGTTCGTAAATAATACATAAAGTAACTTATAATATTACTTATAATTATATATATATATATATATAAGTTTAATACTTATAAGTAATATTATATTTCCGTTCATCATTACTCTTCATAATTCACTCTTTCATACCTCATCTAAAAAGGTTAGAAATAATCGATATTTCACCTTGAAATAAATTTTGATTTTTCGTTTAAAAGAAACTCATGCGGCGTAACTTCAAGTATCGTTTTACAATCACAGGCCGCAGTGCATATTGAGGGAATTGAGAGAAGAATCTCCTGAATGTGTAAATCAAAGTTACTGATGGCGTGCGCCATCTGTCGGGATAAATATTAACTAAACATTGGGTGTTTTTTTAATTTATCCCAAAAATATTGACTAAATACATTTTTCTTGATAAATATCAAGACGATTATATGCGCGTTTCAGGCTGTTGATACTCGTCAGCGTGGTGCAGGCTGTTTCTCAATCACAAAAAAAAAACTGGTCCTTGAGGTTTCTTGAAAAAAAAAATCAATTTTTTCCGATAGATGGTGCAAGTCATCAAAACTTTCAGTTGCATAGTTAGGATTACTTACTTTGACATAATGCTATCTTTCTGTATATACTCAATCTTATGAAAACTTTGGCAAGTTTAGAGCAATTCGTACACAGATTTATAAATCACTACTAATTCATCGTGTACCCGGTTCAAAATCACATTAATAGGTACCGCTCAACAAGGGCAACCTAGTTTATGATAATTGAAACAGTGAATAATATGTGAAGGTTATTTACATATTAAACAGAATGTTAACGCGGGATTCAATCCCGGTTCATGACTGTCGGGAATCGAGGATGTTACCTACTTGTCCACCGACTTTATTATACATCGTGTAAATAATTAAAGATATATATGTAAATAATTATAATATAGTACAATAGTCTGATAGACTTCGTGCTTCTGTAATAATAAAATTAAAAAATTAAAAAAAAAATAGTTAGGAGATGTTTTTTTTTTTTTATTTTAATGTAACTACACCTGATTGTTTTACACTTTAACTTTTTTTTTAATTAAAAAGGCATATATTGGATCAAAAATCATTCATTTTACCAATATTTCAGTTGGCTGAACGCCAACCTTTATCAAGGTGTTATAACATTTTAAAGTGTGTCAACAACTATTGGTAACATAAATGATTTTTTGATCCAATATATGCCTTTTTATGTGTTGTCTTTTAAAAGAGACTTATCCCCCAAGCTTATTGATTTGAACATAATATTATGGGATTACCTATTAATTATATGCCTTTTTAATTAAAGATTTACCTATGGATTGTTTTATTTTCAAAACTTTTACTTTTGTAATATTTTAATAATGTGTTTTTTATTTACGATTAAACGATCTACTTATATAATTGCCTTATTCTGTCTGTCTGAAGCTCACTGTCTGAAGTTCACGGATAAAATGCGCGCCCATTGGCTGCCGGCGAACACGTGGCCTCCCTGCCCCCTCTAGACAACCCTGTTATCAGCTGTGTGATACATACACCTGTCTATAGCGGCCATTCTAGACAACCCTGTTATCAGCAGTGTGTTACATCCACCTGTCTATACAGACCACCCTGTCTATAGCGGCCACTCTAGACACCCCTGTTATCAGCAGTGTGCTACATCCACCTGTCTATACAGACCACCCTGTCTATAGCGGTCACTTTAGGCAACCCTGTTATCATCAGTGTGTTACATTCACCTGTATACACAGACCACCCTGTCTATAGCGGTCACTTTAGGCAACCCTGTTATCAGCAGTGTGATACATACACCTGTCTATACAGACCACCCTGTCTATAGCGACCACTCTGGACAACCCTGTTATCAGCGGTGTGTTACATTCACCTGTCTATACAGACCACCCTGTATATAGCGGCCATTCTAGATAACCCTGTTATCAGCTGTGTGATACATACACCTGTCTATAGCGGCCACTCTAGACAACCCTTTTATCAACTGTGTGATACATCCACCTGTCTATACAGACCACCCTGTCTATAGCGGTCACTTTAGGCAACCCTGTTATCATCAATGTACTACATCCACCTGTCTATACAGACCACCCTGTCTATAGCGGTCACTTTAGGCAACCCTGTTTTCAACAGTGTGATACATACACCTGTCTATACAGACCACCCTGTCTATAGCGACCACTCTAGACAACCCTGTTATCAGCTGTGTGATACATCCACCTGTCTATACAGACCACCCTGTCTATAGCGGTCACTTTAGGCAACCCTGTTATCATCAGTGTGCTACATCCACCTATCTATACAGACCACCCTGTCTATAGCGGTCACTTTAGGCAACCCTGTTATCAGCAGTGTGATACATACACCTGTCTATACAGACCACCCTGTCTATAGCGACCACTCTAGACAACCCTGTTATCAGCTGTGTGATACATCCACCTGTCTATACAGACCACCCTGTCTATAGCGGCCACTCTAGGCAACCCTGTTATCAGCTGTGTGATACATCCACCTGTCTATACAGACCACCCTGTCTATAGCGGCCACTCTAGGCAACCCTGTTATCAGCTGTGTGATACATCCACCTGTCTATACAGACCACCCTGTCTATAGCGGCCACTCTAGGCAACCCTAGGAAGCAAGATGTATACAAGGTCAAGGGATGGGAATCGAACCCACGACCTTCCGCTTACCGGGCAGATGCCATGACCACTAGGCTATAGGCTCATTATTTCTTTATACCGTTATTATACCGTTATATTATATATAGTTAAAACATTTTAAAAACACACAGTTTGGAACGGGAAGTTTCACAAGAGTGACATCCATGGCGCCAATTTATAATTGTAACGAATAGTATTTGAATTAAAACGTTTTTAAAATATATTCGCACTCGGGTAAAACCCGGGCATTGCCCGGGCCATTCGTCTAGTATTTATATAAGTACAACAGGATATTATTCAATAGTTTTTTACGATAGATTATTTTAGAAGAAATTGGAAAAAAAATAAAGTTATCTAATTAGTATTTTTTATTATTTTTTATTATTTAAAAATTGAAATAATAATATTATTGTAATATGTATACGAGTAAATATTTTTGAATTCAAATAAAAGTTAAAAACTGTAATTCTAAAATTTCTAAAATAAGTTAGGAATTGAATACAATATATTCCGTATATATGCAAATACCGTATTTATAAAAGATGGCGCACCTCCATCATTTTTGTCGTCTGTTGAGAAATATTCTAAAATTAGTTTTATTTTCTCTCAACCAAAAGACTTATGTATATTTTATTGCATACAGACGATACTGTGATGGTCCAGAGGAATACTCACGTCAACATGGAGTATTGCGGCCACTTGATCTGGAAAACTTCGTCTGACTTGATTAATGGTCACAATCCATCACCATTAGTCCTCTGCTAGATTTTCGGGGAATAAATTAAACATGGCGGCGTCTCTGGAATTGTTTCTGATTGGATTTCTTGATTACATCGTTTGGCAAGTTTCATATTGGATGAAATCCTTTGGTAACTTTGAATATTGGATGAGATCGTCTGCTAACTTTTATGTTACATAAAATAGTTTGGTATTTTTTAAAATTTCATTTTGATAGATCGCTTGGTGACTGCCATGGTATAATGAAATCGTTTTGTGATTTTCATAATGGATTTCTTTATAGCGTTTATTGTATAAGTTGCATAATCTATACTATCGTTTGGTATGCTTCTTATTGGATGAAATCTCTGGTAAATTTTATTTTGAATATCTTCGTTTGGTAGGTTTTATATTGGATAAAATCTCTAGTGAATTTTAATTTTAATATGTTCGTGTCGTAGGTTTATATTGTGGATGAAATCTTTGGTAAATTTTATTTTTGGAATGTTCGTTTGGTAGGTTTTATATTGTATGAAATCTCTGGTAAATTTTGATTTTGAATATGTTCGTTTGGTAGGTTTTACATATGATGATATCGTTTGTGAATTTTTATGATGCATTAAATATTGTAGTGAATTTGGTATGGGATGAAATAAATTAAAATGTTCCATAATTGATAAAACCGTATAGTAAATATTTCATTGATTATGATTGATAAAAAAAAATCAACTGAAATGACTAAATTGACAAAAAGCATAGAGAGTCACAAATTAATAAAATAAAATTTCGCTAAAAAAAAACTTCCATTTAGAACTTATTAGTTCTCCCCGATATAATATCTTGAAAAAAAAAACAGATTTGTTGAGAAATTGTGTACAAATAAAACTATTGAAAACGGCAGCATAGTTTCCAAAAGGTTGAAGAAATACACTCATGGATAAAACTTAAGGATATTAAAAGTCTCTGATATCGCCAGTCGCCTTTTTTTTAAAGAAGAAGACAGAATATATTTTATTCACACTTGGTTATATCGTGTGTCTTCAATAAAGGTCACTGTAATATATTTCAGAGTTATTGTCTGAATCCTGATATACATACTAAAAGGTACAACTTCCTTAAGTTTTGTCCATAAGTGTATATTGGTTATCTCGTGTGTCTTCAATAAAAGTCACTAATATATTTCAGAGTTATTGTCTGAATCCCGATATACATGGTAAAAAGTACAACTTCCTTAAGTTTTATCCATGAGTGTCTATTGGTTATCTCGTGTGTCTTCAATAAAGGTCACTGTAATATCTTTCAGAGTTATTGTCTGAATCCCGATATACATGCTAAAAAGTACAACTTCCTTAAGTTTTGTCCATGAGTGTATATTTGGTATCTCGTGTGTCTTCAATAAAGGTCACTGTAATATCTTTCAGAGTTATTGTCTGAATCCCGATATACATGCTAAAAGGTACAACTTCCTTAAGTTTTGTCCATGAGTTATATTCTTTTAAGTAGGAAAAATATTCTTATATACATATTATCCAACTTGAAAAAAGTTACCAACTCGAATAAATCGCTTGTTCCAAGTTATTTTCAATATGTATATTACTTTATTAATAGATCGAAACCCTGATATATCTACAAAACTTCGTTTAAAATTATATTCTTTCTTTATTAAAGATGCTGCTTGAAGAGCTTTCTTGGAGACTAAGAAATATCCTTCAACAGGCCCTAAAACATTTGTGTGCATTCATAGTTGACCTTGATTTTAAGACCTATTGAAGGAGATAATCGGCTCGAAAGCTCTTGCTAAGCAAATTTGCATAAAATGAATATTAATACGATGTATAAAAATATTCGAAAAACCTTTCGCAATATGTTTCTTCATTATATAAATACTGCGAGCTTTCGAGCTCTCGATCTTCAACGGGCAAAATATACAATTTTTTCGAAGTTTTTAAAGAGCCACAATTTTTTTTTGCCAACAATAAAAAGCACTTGCATAAATAAAATTTACGTATGGAACTATAAAAGGGCCTCAGCTTCACATCCAAAGAGCCGCGTGTGGCTCGTGAATTGCAGTTTGCTGACCCGTGTACAAGGATGATGAACATAATGCATCCTTATAATGTATGAGTAAAGGGAGATATGCCTCTCTAGATACACACATATATATTTGCATATCTCCCTTTGTAGCTTCATTCAACGCAGCTGTAGAAGACCAAACATGTCCATAAGCTTGTAAAGAATCAAATAAACGTAATCTTTTCCTCATATCTATCTCTCTCTCTCTCTTTTGGTGTTTAATATCGTTTTGGATTATGATTTGATATCGCACTGGATAAACAAAGAGTACCTGAAGTATGTACGCACTTGTAGAAGACCAAACATGTCCATAAGCTTGGAAAGAATCAAATGAAAGTCATTATTTTCCTCATATCTCTCTCTTGGCGTTAAATATAGTTTTGAATTATGATTTGATATCGCACTGTATAAACGAAGAGTACCTGAAGTATGAAGCACTTGTAAAAGACTAAACATGTCCATAAGCTTGGAAAGAATCAAATGAAAGTCATTATTTTCCTCATATCTCTCTCTTGGCGTTAAATATAGTTTTGAATTATGATTTGATATCGCACTGTATAAACGAAAAGTACCTGAAGTATGAAGCACTTGTAAAAGACTAAACATGTCCATAAGCTTGGAAAGAATCAAATGAAAGTCATTATTTTCCTCATATCTCTCTCTTGGCGTTAAATATAGTTTTGAATTATGATTTGATATCGCACTGTATAAACGAAAAGTACCTGAAGTATGAAGCACTTGTAAAAGACTAAACATGTCCATAAGCTTGGAAAGAATCAAATGAAAGTCATTATTTTCCTCATATCTCTCTCTTGGCGTTAAATATCGTTTTGGCCATCGTTTTGGATTATGATTTGATATCGCACTGGATAAACAAAGAGTACCTGAAGTATGTACGCACTTGTAGAAGACCAAACATGTCCATAAGCTTGGAAAGAATCAAATGAAAGTCATTATTTTCCTCATATCTCTCTCTTGGCTTTAAATATCGTTTTGAATTATGATTTGATATCGCACTGTATACCACTGTATACATGGTAAACAAAGAGTACCTGAAGTGTGAACGCACTTGTAGATGACCAAACATCTCCATAAGCTTGGAAAGAATCAAATGAAAGTCATTATTTTCCTCATATCTCTCTCTCTTTTGGTGTTTACTATCGTTTTGGCTATCGTTTTGGATTATGATTTGATTTCGCACTGGATAAACAAAGAGTACCTGAAGTATGTACGCACTTGTAAAAGACTAAACATGTCCATAGGCTTGTAAAAAATCAAATGAAAGTCAATATTTTCCTCATATTTCTCTCTATTTTGGCGTTAAATATCGTTTTGGCCATCGTTTTGGATTATGATTTGATATCGCACTGGATAAACAAAGAGTACCTGAAGTATGTACGCACTTGCAAAAGACCAAACATACCCATAAGCTTGTAAAGAATCAAATGAAAGTCATTATTTTCCTCAAATCTCTCTCTTGGCGTTAAATATCGTTTTGGCTTATGATTTGATATCGCACTGTATAAACGAATAGTTCCTGAAGTATGTACGCACTTGTAGATGACCAAACATGTCCATAAGCTTATAAAGAATCAAATGAAAGTCATTATTTTCCTCATATTTCTCTCTATTTTGGCGTTAAATATCGTTTTGGATTATGATTTGATATCGCACTGGATAAACGAAGAAGTACCTGAAGTATGTACGCACTTGTTGAAGACCAAACATTTCCATAAGCTTGTAAAGAATCAAATGAAAGTCATTATTTTCCTTATATTTCTCTCTATTTTGGCGTTAAATATCGTTTTGAATTATGATTTGATATCGCACTGTATAAACGAAGAAGTACCTGAAGTATGTACGCACTTGTAGATGACCAAACATGTCCATAAGCTTGGAAAGAATCAAATGAAAGTCATTATTTTCCTCATATTTCTCTCTTTTGGCGTTATATATCGTTTTGAATTATGATTTGATATCGCACTGGATAAACGAAAAGTACCTGAAGTATGTACGCACTTGTAGAAGACCAAACATGTCCATAAGCTTGGAAAGAATCAAATAAAAAGTCATTATTCTCCTCATATCTCTCTATTTTGGCGTTAAATATAGTTTTGAATTATGATTTGATATCGCACTGGATAAACGAAAAGTACCTGAAGTATGTACGCACTTGTAGAAGACCAAACATGTCCATAAGCTTGGAAAGAATCAAATAAAAAGTCATTATTCTCCTCATATCTCTCTATTTTGGCGTTAAATATCGTTTTGGATTATGATTTGATATCGCACTGTATAAACGAAGAGTACCTGGAGTATGAACGCACCTGTAGATGGCCAAACATGTCAATAAGCTTGGAAATAATTAAATGATAGTCATTATTTTCCTCATATTTCTCTCTTTTGGTGTTTAATATCGTTTTGGATTATGATTTGATATCACACTGTATAAACAAAGAGTACCTGAAGTATGTACGCACTTGTAGAAGACCAAACATGTCCATAAGCTTGTAAAGAATCAAATAAAAAGTCATTATTCTCCTCATATCTCTCTCTTTTGGTGTTTAATATCGTTTTGAATTATGATTTGATATCGCACTGTATACCACTGTATACATGGTAAACAAAGAGTACCTGAAGTATGAATGCACTTATAGGAAGACCAAACATGTCCATAAGCTTGTAAAGAATCAAATGAAAGTCATTATTTTCCTCATCTCTCTCTCTCTTTTGGCGTTAAATATCGTTTTGGATTATGATTTGATATCGTACTGGATAAACGAAGAAGTACCTGAAGTATGAAAGAGAGAGATGGCGGATACCAAGGCAGTCCATTCATCCATTAATAACATTTAAAAATGGCCAGAAGGGGAGGCAGAAAGAACCAAGATGGCTGCTGCTGAGGTCGAGTGCATAATTTATAGCTGGGCCATGTGATGGATTATCTTGAATTGATTGCCAACTCCACGATTCATACTCTTTTCACACATCAAATATATTATTATTATTCTTTTTTTAATCACTTTTTATATATATATATATATGTTATGAATAATTTTCTTGTTGTTGTTAGATAAAGGGTTAATAAGACAAAGGATCGATAAGATAAAGGGTTGGTGTGCAGTCGTGATAAAAAAAGATAATTATTTACCATCAAGTAGCTTTTATTTTCAATTACTTGAGGAAAGATTACACATTAGTTATTTTCACATTATATAGAATTTATAAAGTTAATCCTATATTAGTGATTTAAAAAGATAGATATGTTAACTACGCATATTTACAACAAAACTATACAACAAAACTGAAAGTCTTTTTAAAAACGATGATAACAAAAGTAGAATTATCAATGAATAAAATAAAATATATATTTTTTAAAATATAAAAATATTTGTGTTTTTAGATTATATAATATATATATATATATATATATATATATATATATATCACTCTTTCTTTTTTATTTTCATACTATAGAGACCTTTTAATTATATATTTTTCGAACAAAAAAAACTATTTATTAATATATTACAATTAATCATTAATTATATTGTAGTCATATAAATATTATATATGCATATATAATTGACAATTCTTAAAGGTTTTTAATACTTTCAAAATATATATTGCCACGTGGAAAATTAGGGAAGACAAACTTCAGGATGAGACAGCAATTTATTTAAAGCAAGAACAAACTATGAGTGATAAACAAAAGATAAGCAAAAGAGGGAAGTGTACAGAGTATAGCAAAATATAAACATAAAAATAATACTCTGCTAATAAAATAATAAATACTTTGTTACAATATATAAAGAACCCAATCCCCATGCCGAGAAAATCTACGTGGAATTCTCTTTAAAGAGAATACTATCTGGTTTTGTGTGTGTGTGAATATATTCTCAAAAATAATAATAAATTTTAGAAATTTTTATTTAGGGGAGGGTTTATAATTAGAATTTTGAAAGATTATATATTTTTAATGTTATTATATAATGATTTTTTATGTAAAAAATTTAAGAATATAGTAGAGATTAATAAACCTTAATGATATTATAGAAAAAATATTTTCATCTCTGTGATCTCTTGAAATGATTATTAATAATTATCTGGCAACCCTGTATTCACAAATTATTTGTGAATATTTTTATATTTACTATATTTATTATCAATATATTTTTGAAAATAGAGCAATCCATAAATAAATATTTAATTAAAAGGCATATATTGGATCAAAATATCAATCATTTTACTAATATTTGATAATATTATTTGACAATATTTGATATTATGATAAAGGTTGGCGTTCAGCCAACTGATATATTGGTAAAATAAATGATATTTTGATCCAATATATGTCTTTTAATTAAAAATTCATATATATGTTTGACATTTTAATTAATTAATTTATTTTTAGAATATGATTATATTATTTTTTGAAATTAAAATATATTTTCTAAAAGATATTTATAAAAAATATATATTTCTAAATAATTATTTTTTAATCAATAAAAATGCTTATGTAGGATATTTATTTGTAGATTTCGAGATAAACGCTTTTTTTAAAACACAAATTATAACAATAATTTAACTCATATGTTAAACTTAAAGTATAAAAACACTATTGTAATTTCATGTACTAGAGAAAAGTATATATCAAGGGCTTTAGAAACTAAAAATAACGATAATATAGAATAAAGAAAATATATGTAATGAAAAATAGCATAATAAATTTTGAAATTTGAAGAGATATTCCAAGGTAGGAGGAATAAGATCTTTCAAAACTATCATTTCTTATTTTTTATATTTATTTTATTCCACGTAGATTTTCTCGGCATGGGGATTTGGTTCTTTATATATATATATATATTTTTTTTTTTTAAAGTATTAAAACATTTAAAAACTGTGAATTATATATATGCATATTGAAAATATTGCATATGCATATATAATATTTATATGACTAAAATATAATCAATGATTAATTATAATTAGTAAATAAATTGATAAAGAGGGAGCAATCTTTCGAAATATTTTAAGAAAAAAAATGTTTTTTTTTTCCTTTACAGATCCAGGTACGCCCTTTTATATAATCTTAATTAATGGATCGCCTTCTGACTCAAACAATTAGTAAATAGTTTTTTTTTTGTTCGACAAATATTTTTTTAATCTCTTTCTCTTTTATTTTTAAACAATTATAAACTATTACGATGCACTAGCACGCCATCTTTTATAAAAATTATAAACTATTTTAGACGTGTAAGATTATTTGTTGTTGTTGTTGTTGTTGAATATTAATACTAGCAATACATATTTGCATATCCGGGAGGATGGTATTCATTTATCATAAGAGGCACTTCTCCATTTAAATATGCATTAAGACAATATATAATTTCTACAGGTAAACTCCGTACAATTGGTATAAGTGTATAACGAATCAAAAGTTTTTACGAAGGAGTATATTTTATTATATTTGTGCAAGCTTTCGAACTTTGCAGTTCTTCCACAGGCATGGATAGCACAGAAATACTACCCTGGTGCTATCCATGCCTGTGGAAGAACTGCAAAGTTCGAAAGCTTGCACAAATATATTAAAGATACTCCTTTGTAAAAACTTTTGATTCGTTATACAATGTATAATGTTTATTCCTCTAATAAAAAAACCTTTCCTAGTCATGATGAAGAATAAGCCACAACACCCGTTTTGACAAATTCAGACAATTACACAGGTTTGCTTTTTGCCTAAATTTGCCGAAACTGATTTTGCATGGCTCATTTCTTATCACCAAAGGCTTTTACTAGAATGATAAAAATAATGAATTGTCTTAATACATAAATAAAGGGAGAGGTACCCCTCTTTTTTTAAATATATCATTATAACGCCATTTATTTATATCAAAAGATAATATCCTTTTTTTTTTTCGCCCCAAAGATGTTTAAATAAACGAAAATGAAACAAACTATATCAATACAAAATTGAAACGTATATGCATATGAAAAAATAGTACAAATGTGATATTGTACTAGGATAAGGTGCATGAATTATTTTAAAAGACATCTCCTTATCGTGCAACTGAAAGTTACGATGGCTTGCGCCATCTATCGGAATAATAGTATATGCATATGTAAATAAATATTTACATCTTTTCAGTTTTTAAAATATATATACGCGTATATATTATTTATTTCTTTTTAGCCAGAATTTGAATCAAATATTTCATAAATTTGCATATATAATATGGAAATAAGAATAAACATATATCTCTCTTAAATGGTATGCGATCCAATATTGGGAGATGTGAGTGAATTAAGATTTTTAAATAAAGGACCAAACGAAAAAAAAAGGAAAAAGATACCAGCCAATCAGCTAAGATGCGACCAAAAGATTATTTCGGATTAGAAGAAAGGATCGGCTGATAGTGTAGGTGATCTTTTGGTTAAACAAGCCTCGAAGAATCCTTTTCTCTCTGTGAATTAAAAACAGGGTGATCAGATTGTGAGATAAATCAAAATATAGAACTAAATTCATATTTTTGTAATATATATGTTATATAAAAATTATATTTTGTTTTAAAATTATATTTCATAGATTTAAATATTCTGTTTATATCTACCACCAGATGTCGGGACTTTCCCTATATAAAACCGATTGTTGTTTTTTCCCGATGGCCGGCTCAAACCTTTTGTACATTATATTATGCAAATAAGCTTTTCATTTTTTTATTCTTACGCCTTAAGCCAGGCAGTACTTTTATCAACTTTTTTTCTATATTCCATAAGCTCAATTAAAGCTATTTCTAATCTTCACTATTCATCTTCATTCATTATACTTTCAAGATTTTAACCACGACTGCATTACCATAGCATAATCCTCAAGATAATCAAAAATTAACAGAAATCTTTTTTTTTACAACATATATATATTGTGAAAAAATAGTACAAATGTGATATTGTACGGGGATAAGGTGCATAATTATGAAAAAGGCATCTCCTTATCGTGCAACTGAAAGTTGCTGATGGCTTGCGCCATCTATCGGAATAAATATCAACTATTCTCGTTGATTTTTAATTATTCCAGAATTGCCAAATACCCATTATTGATTAATTTCACGTGGTTAGCTTTTCTTGATTAATCAAGAATGGGTATTTGGCCAATTCTGGAATAATTAAAAAATCAACGAGAATAGTTGATATTTATTCCGATAGATGGCGCAAGCCATCAGCAACTTTCAGTTTCACGATAAGGAGATGACTTTTTTCATATATATATTGATAAACTCTTAAAGAATGTCATATTTTTATCGAAATAAATAATGATATATAGGAATTAATATAAAATAATTCCTATTATTTTATAAACAAGATTTATTAATAAGAATTTTTTTTTTTGAGAATCTCAAAAAACCTTATTTACCATAATGAAAGATTCAGGGTGTATAAATCAATTTATTTTTAATTAAATTTAAAATGGCTACCTCCCTCCTCCCCTTCTTTTTTCTTCAGGAATTAATCAACCTATTCAATTTTTAAAATACGCGCCCGCCAACATGTAAATATGTATATATATAATATATAAAATTCCTTGCAACAGTAAAAATTTGTTTGTTTATTTTTACAGATAATTTTATTCAATGAAGGTTTTTATTACATCAATTTTTAAGCTGAAAAAAAAAAACACATTTTTTCTTATTCTAAACACTGTTTCAAATTAATCAATGTTAATTATAATTATTAGAATTGACACATTAATAATTTATTAATTATTTTTATTTATTTATATATATATATATTAAACATTTCAAACACACACACAATACACAATTAGCGATAATAAAAAAAAAACAATTTATAAAAGCAACTTAAAAATTTACGAAATACCAAAAAAAAAAGAAGCAATTATAATATACCTACAAATAAAAATTTTATATAAAAAAAAAAGCAGACGATATTTTCAAAAAATAAAATAAAATAAAAGCAGACGAACAAAATAATTTTACGCCAAACGAAAAGATAACAAGAGAGAAAGAGAACGTTCTGTGAAAGCATGCAAGTTTTAATAATTCCAGTTATATTATTAATGGAAGCACACAAGGCTTAGCTTGGCTTCGATTTTTATCGTAAATCAATAAAAATAATGCTGTGATTTATTTTGCGAGGACAACCAATCAGTTTACGGTCGTCCGATATTTTAATGTCCCCCCCTCCCCCCCCCCTTCTCTTTCCCTTCCCCCCATTTTATCGACGGCCATCTTGAGATGCCGCCACCGCCATTATTTATTGTTCCACGCCATCTCTGAAACAATTTCAGACTTAATATTAAATTTCACTAGAAGATTGGCGGTGTTATTAACACTTTGTTTCTTTCGTATAGACATCTAGTGATCGATTGCCCAGCATTTCAAGATTATAGAATGAAGAATGAACAAGTTGTTTGTGAACTTAAAGATATGATTTCCGATTAAAAAAATCATATTTAAAGTTCAATTCATTTTGTAAATACATTCTAAACTTTCTACAAAATCTGGATCTCTAATGTTTTCATGCGTTGAATAATGTAAATAACTTATGTAAATAAACGTTTCTCCTTGTTTGGCGCAAGTATCCCTTGCGGTATATAGCGCTTTGGAAATGAAAAAAAATTGTAATTGTATAGTGATATCATCATGGAGAATATAGACACGCTGAGTATATAGAAGAAATATAAAACAGAGATGAGATATATGTAAATAAATCATTGTTATCATTTTTTGTGTACTTAGCTTTACTTCTGGCTAATCTCTCTCAGATACCCATGAGGTGAACTACAGCAATTCTGAACGGCTACATTTCATGGATTGCTCTCAATCAATGATACTGCTTTATTGAATCTACCAAGAAACAAACACTTGGTGAACTGGTTCACTAAGGCTACCAAGACAGACTCCTAAACCACAGGACAGCCTGGGTAAGTTGACGATCTATGGATACGCTCCAGGATTTCCTGGATTACCTTTATCTTACTACTGCTACTAATCCATACTCTATGCACAGAGAAAATAAGCAATTAAACAATTTTGCATATATCGACAAATCAAAACAATTTTGCATATATAGACAATTCAAAACAATTTAGCATATATCGACAAATCAAAACAATTTTGCATATATCGACAAATCAAAACAATTTTGCATATTTAGACAATTCAAAATAATTTTGCATATATAGACAAATCAAAACAATTTTGCATATATCGACAATTCGAAACAATTTTGCATATATAGACAAATCAAAACAATTTTGCATATATAGAAAATTCAAAACAATTTTGCATATATCGACAAATCAAAACAAATTTGCATATATAGACAAATCAAAACAATTTTGCATATGTATAAATTTTCTCAATGTATAATTTTCTTACAACATAAACCTTAGATTATTAAAACATTGGATCAGTAAACATGAGGGCAACCATTTCGTTCAATTACATTACTTTATTTTTCATATAACATTTTAGTAAACAAAAAAAATGTGATGATGATGAATTCAATGAATATTTACACAATCATAGAAAAATTATATTAAACCTTCATATAAACCTAAATATTCTAACTAAATTAAACAGCATATATAAACAAATCAAAACAATTTTGCATATATGGAGACAATTCAAAACATCTTTATTGACTCTTATAGTCAATAGTTAAAAGATAGTATAAAAGAGATATAATAAATGCTATATACAACATAGTATGCATTTGATGGATATCCCCAAATATTCAAAACCCAGAGTATTGTGATTGTTAATTCATAAAATAAAAGACTCAATTTGATATTTGCGAAAGAGCGATTGCTCGAAGCATATTTTATATTTATAAATATATATAATTCTACTGTACTCAAAGCTTATGTCCATAGTTCATCTAAAATACCCATTCCAAGAGTCCAGCAACAGTATCACTATAAAAGGAAAACCAAAAAAATGCAATATAACAGCGGTATGGTAGATTAAACTGGCGAAACCGATGGGAGGATTCACCACTGATGAGCCAGGCCCTCCCATTAATTTTTCCATTACAGTAAGGGCTGTATAAATGGTTTAATTATATATGTTATATATAAAAAAAATAATTTTAAAAAATAATAAAAAGGTCTGGTATTGAAATTAATAATAAAAAAGGCATATCCTGACCAGGAGCATATGTGCTTTTTAGATGGCAGCGTCCTATCTAGTGGAACAGAAATCAACTAAACATTGATTTAGCCTGTTCCCTGATATTTGGCCAACCCAAGTTCTTGATAAATCAAGAAAAGCCATCCACGAATATATATATGTTATAACCCTATGTTGTTACTTAAATTAAAAAAAAAAAACTTTTTGATACCCTAAAAGTAAGATTTTTATAATTTGTTTTTAATTATCATTACTCATTCTCTAATACCAACTATCTTTCATATAAATTATATTTAATTCTAATTATATATATGTTATAAAAAATTAGATTTTCTGCTTGATTTTGGTATGCAGTCGTGGAAATGGTTATAATAAAATTAGTTATCAAAAATAGCTTTAATTGAGCTTATGGAATATATGAAAACATAATTTGATAAAAGTACTGCCTGGCTTAAGGCGTAAGAATAAAAAAAAAAGAAAAACTTATTTACATAATGTACAAAGGGTTTGAGCCGGCCATCGAGAAACAACAACAATGAGTTTTTATAGGGCAAGCGTGACCTCTGGCGGTCGATTTAGCAGAGTATTTGAATCTATGAAATATAATTTTAAATAATATAATATTTTAATATAACATATATATATTATTAAACTCTATTGGTATTATCATTTATGTATCAGAATATCCGTTGTTAAATCTTACTGCTAAACAATAAAAAAAAAGAGTACAATTTTAAGATTTCTTTTTTTTTTATTTGATTGAAAAATATCTGGTCCGCGTTACCCCAGTTTTTTTTTGTTGTTGTTGTTTGGACAAGCTCATGACGTGTCAAAGCCGATTTAAATGCTTGGTTCCGTTGTTAAATCTTGCTATTAAACAATTTAAATATTTATTCATACATTCATAATATTCACCCCAAAAATAATAATATAAACTTATTTTACTCATTATGAAAAAAATAGTACAAATGTGATATTGTACTGGGATAAGGTGCATAATAATGAAAAAAAGGCATCTCCTTATCGTGCAACTGAAAGTTGCTGATGACTTGCGCCATCTATCGGAATAAACATCAACTATTCTCGTTGATTTTTAATTATTCCAGAATTGGCCAAATACCCATTCTGTGGTTAGCTTGATAAATCAAGAATGGGTATTTGGCCAATTCTGGAATAATTAAAAATCAACGAGAATAGTTTATATTTATTCCGATAGATGGCGCAAGTCATCAGCAACTTTCAGTTGCACGATAAGGAGATGCCTTTTTTTCATATTTACTCATTATTTTTCTTTTTTTAACATTATTTTGTAGTTATATATACGTATTTTTTGGTCGCAATGGTTCAGCCTACTCCACGCTGACGAGCGCCAAAAGCGCGAAACGCGTTCGTGGATGGCTTTTCTTGATTTATCAAGAAATTGGGTTGGCCAAATATCAGGGAACAGGTTAAATCAATGTTTAGTTGATTTCTGTTCCACCAGATGGCGCTCTGCCTTCTGTAAAGCACATGTGCTCCTGGTCAGGATATGCCATTTTTAATATTGATTTCAACACCTGATCTTTTCATCTTTTATTTTTTTCTTTCGTTTTTTAATGTGCTAAGCGTATTTACGCAAGTTTGGCCTTAAATACCCATTTCTTGGTTTTTCGGGAAGCCATTGGGACCCAAAAATCTTTTTTGGTCGCAATGGTTCAGCCTACTCCACGCTGACGAGCGCCAAAAGCGCGAAACGCGTTCGTGGATGGCTTTTCTTGATTTATCAAGAAATTGGGTTGGCCAAATATCAGGGAACAGGCTAAATCAATGTTTAGTTGATTTCTGTTCCACCAGATGGCGCTCTGCCTTCTGTAAAGCACATGTGCTCCTGGTCAGGATAGGCCATTTTTAATATATACGTATATATTGATTTGAAAATAGAGAAATCCATATTTAAATCATTAAATAATAAAAAAGACATATATTGGATTTAATAATATTATTTATAATATATATAATATAATATTATATAAATCTTTTATTAAATCCAATATATGCCTTTTTATTATCTAATATATATATATATATATAATTTACATAATGTACAAAAGGTTTGAGTCGGCCATCGGAAAACAATAACAATGAGTTTTTATAGGGGAAGCGTGACCTCTGGCGGTCGATTTAGCAGAGTATTTGTATCTATGGAATATAATTTAAAATAAAATAATTTTTTAATATAATATATATATATATATGATAAAACAATAGAAAAATAAAAAGATCAGGTGTTGATATTAAAAACAGATAGCGCTTTGCCTTCTGAAAAGCACATGTACTTATGGTCAGGATATGCCTACTTTGTTTTCAATATATATATATATATGTAATATTGTGTTGAGATCCTGTCGACTATCTGTAATAATGTGTTGTGGTCCTGTCGACTCTCTGTAATAATGCGTTGGGGTTTGGTAAGCCTGTTGTAGAACCTCGTCGACTCTCGCTATAAGTTGTGGCAACCGAGGGTCAAACCTGTAGTAACCGCGAGGGACAGTCAGGGGTGGAGAGTTTTCCAGTGCCTCTCTGCACCTTGTAGGACCTTTAACAGTTCTCACAAAGTACAGGCAGTCGTGGTCGAGGCAGAGTGGAAAAGCTGGGGATGTCCACACACACAAAACGAAGCGACACAGTTGAAAGAAAGTTCCTTGAATAGATAAAAAGTTGAGCCAAAAGCAAAGATGGAGATAGGAGTAGCGTTTCTTACTGACTACATGGTGAAATGAGGTGGAACTTGGAGACAGCCGGCGACGCGCTGATGGGGAACTGAACTGACTGCTGTTGCTAAGGCCGGTCTTATTTATACGACAGTTCTGACAAAGAGAATTGGGTCATGCACGTGTCGAGGGACACCGGACACTGGCGACAGTCTGTCGGGGTCCAATCTATCTTTAGAAGTTACTTTGTAAATCTCTCTCTGGCTCTTAACTCAGCTTTTAATCTATTATATATTTTTATTTATTCATCCTCAGTACATTACATATGGGGATACAAGGACACACGTCAATTATGCATATAATTAGTTATAGTTTATAATTAGTTCTATATACAACATGACAATTTTGTTATACGTATTACATAATATAGGGTTATTGGTTTAAATTATCATATATATATATATATATATATATATGTCATAATATATGCTCTTCCAGGATTAATAAAACAAACCAACAGCCAACGAGAGAGAAATGGGCAGCTAAAGCGAGACACTTTAGACAACTAACTTACGACCATTTTTTGGCCACATTCCTGAGGGGGGCGTCACCACCTGGCGACTATCCTGGTTAGACCCCCGGTTGTGTACACAGGGAAAACAGTCGTTCAGCTGATAACGTCTCGCTCGCTCTCTCTCGGCTGGCTGCCTGGATGATTGCTCTAACAACTCGTCGTGTGATTATTTCTCAACTCACCACATCATTACCTCTATATTCCCACATATATATATATTGAAAATAGAGCAATCCATATTTAAATCATTAGATAATAAAAAGGCATATATTAGATTTAAAATAGATTTAATTGCCAATATTTCGGTTGGCTGAACGCCAAACCTTTATCTAGGAATTAGATTTTTGTATAAACAAATTCAGCCCCGCATAGTGTTATAATATGTTATATATATATTATATAAAATAATTATGATAAGATTTCTGTTGATTTTTGATCATGTTGAGGATTATGCTATGGAGTTATTTGTTGGTTCTTTTTAGTACTAAATGATATTGGTGATGCAGTCGTGGCAAGAATTTTGAAAGTAAAATAATAAAAATAGTAAAGATTAGAAATTGCTTTAATTGAGCTTATAAGATATATAAAAACATAATTTGATAAAAGTACTGCCTGGCTTAAGGCGTAAGAATAAAAAAATGAAAAGCATATTTACATAATGTACAAATGTTTTGAGCCAGCCAGCGAGATACAACAACAACAACAATGAGTTTTTATATGGGTAAGCATGACCTGTGGCGGTCGATTTAACAGAGTATTTGCATCTATGAAATATAATTTCTCAAATAAAGTAATATTTTAATATAACATATATATATAACTAAAAAAATATACAGGATTGTAATGTAAGGGGGTATATATAGTATATGGGATAGAGCCAGTAGAATTTTATGGGTTCTATGTGGTACGCTGGCCATAGCCTTCCTTACCTATAACTCTACGGCTAGGTCGTAATTTTGTAAATGGTCTCGGGGGAAATTGTGTCGGACACATCCGGTTCCCCGCTACAAATCTATAGATAGAAACTCGCTTGTATGTCTCGATTTGTTCCTCTATATCACATATATCTAACGTTCATATTACAGTTAGACTTTACGCCCGTTGAAGAACGAATTTGTTCGAAAGCTAGCGAAATAAACATGTTTTATAGAAGATTTGAGTTTATAATCTTATAATATAGCTAGACATCATATAGAAGTTCAAATAAAATAGTGATGTGAAATTATTCGAATATTGGTGTAAAAATATTTTGAAAATTGGTGTGAAAATATTTGGAAATTAGTGTGAAATAATTGAAAAATTGGTGTGAAAATATTTTGAAAATTGGTGTGAATATATTTGGAAATTGGTGTGAAAATATCAGAAATGATTTGAAAATTGGTGTGAAAATAGTTAAAAGTTGATGTGATAAAATTTGAAAAGTGGTGTGTGAAAGTATTTTAAAATTGTTGTGAAAATATTGGGTCGAAAAATTATTTTTTTCTACGTTATTTCATACATAATTATTACGTTGAAAATATGTTAATATATTGGTATTGTGATCCATTCTTTACCAACCTTTCACGTTTTGTACAGTTGCGAGGAACAATATGCATTATTTAAAGGCATTTTTAAAGGGAGAGGTGCCTTTTTTGGAACATATATATAACAAAAGTGATTGTTACATTGTAATAACACATTGTTTAAGATAGTTATGCTATTTATCCCCTATATATACATATATATTACAAAAACCTTTTTTTTGTTTGATATAGAATTTGCATAGGTTGTTTAAGGATACATCGGTATGTTTGTAATATTGAAGTCGTGATAAAAATAATAAGATCAACTTTGAATCGCAATTTTCTTTAATTGTGTTGATTGATATAATTAATGAAGAAATACCTTATTTTAAGGCGTAAAGAAGAAAACAAAGGACTTATTTACATATATACAAAAGATTTGAGCCGGCCAAAGGACAACAACAACAAATGAGTTTATATAGTGAAAGCCGCGACATCTGGAGGTCGAATTTACAGAATAGTTTCATCTATGAAATATAATTTGAAAAAAATAATATTTTTATATAACATATATATATATGTACATTGTATTCATCAAACAGTAATCAAATAAATGATCCAACCAAAACGTCGCAATGAATTTCTTAATCCATGTTATTTTAGAAAAGTCAAAATGGAATAAAAATGACGATATGTAAAATAGGGGGGAGCTATACGAGGGAATGGAACATCACATTAGGACATACGTAAATTCATTTTTAATGTATCGGCTGCCCACTATTACAGATTGCAGACGATCTTTTAAAATCTATTTAGAATTACGGGATCGCGCGCCATCTATGAAAATAAAAAGTAACTATTTAATTCGCCCATTTGGAATAGTTTTTTTTTTTTCGCTTTTATGTTACTAGATAAAATACATAACCAACAGTATTTTAAAATAGAGTATATATACATATTTACTTCCTATATTGGATAATTATTCTATCTTTGATATGCTTTTTAAAAAGACAATATAGAGATATGTTATAAAATATGAGAGAAAAAAAATGGAATATTTCTCCATGGATGTTTTCCTATTACTTCTATTTACATACTAAGTTTGAAAGTATGTAACATCATTTTTCTCTCTTCATTTAATAGGATATCTTCTTTATACTTATTGGTCAAATACCGTTTTAAATATTGCGACAGGCGTTTCGTTATTGTGAAATGACAAGCTTTCGAACAGTATCTAATTATCAAGCTATACTCTATTAACAAGAACAAGCTATTGACAATTAAAACAGCGACGTCTCGTCAATATCTACACTCAAGGAGAGTTATAATAGTAAAATTAATTATATTTAAAATAAAGAGAAAATATTTACAATAGACGGAGCCTTCTCTGAAGGGACATCTGAATCTTATCAGGAGTTTAAAGCCTTTATGAGTTTTAACAGGCTCCTGCCAGTCGTGATGTCCCCAATATGCTCGATGATAGACTTGAGGAATTTAGCAAGAATAGTCTTGTTTTCAGGCGAGAGTCGCCCTATAAGATGTTGTTGTTGTGCGTGTCCAATGAAGAGCCTCAGATGTCTCCGTACATCTCCATCACAGCAGCAGCAATGTCCACTATCTTGGGTGTGTAAAGCTGCTGCTCTGGGTCTATGTCAATTTTCTGCAAGGCTGCGGCCATTGCTGGACATGAGAATATGTGAGTAAGATAATTTTGCATGTCCTATAGGTTCTTGTGCCATCTGGATGTATTGTCATTCCTTTATAGTGTATTGTTCTAAGTCTTGTTATAGTTTTTGTCAGTTTTCTCTCAGAGTTTATTTCACATATGCCCTATAAGAACATCCCTATTGATGTCGTAATAGACAGCAAGTATGATATCCCCCCTGGTTGTATTGCCCTCATTGATTGTTGTATATTACTTCTACATTCGTTGGGTTATATTGATGTTTACTTCTTGTATGATTCTCTTGTTTACTTAGTAGCTATTTCTTTTCTACTTCTCAATGTAGGATTATTCACCTTATATTATGAGGTCTATTTATCAAAAAAGGGTAAAAAAAAAGATCCAAGTTGCATAGTTGCATATCTTGAATAACTTTTAAGTGTTATGCATATTTAAAAATATTTTAATCGGATAATTCTTTCGGGGTATATGCAAGTTTTAATTCCCCAAAGTGTTGTAGTGTATGTAGCATCGTTTATTACAAACCTAGTGAAATGATTAATTCTGCAAATTTAGTTATTTCGTTTTACCATTTGTGTATTAGGGAGGTAGTGTTAGAAACATGTCTTGCAGTGTAGAGGTATATACTAGATATAACACACTTGGAAATATGCAAAACTTATCTATAGAGTTTTTAAAGAATTTGTAAAGGGTAGACTTTATTATGCAAATCTAAAAATAGGAGAGTTGGAGGAGTGATATAAACCGTCGATTTTCGATAGCCATGACCCTGGGTCGAATCCCGCATTGGATACTTATTTCTAAAAATGAAAATTGCTTCAATGACCTCCCATTTCTTGCAAAATGTCCAACCCCACCAATGAGTGCAGTTGAACAAACGGGGTTCTGGAACGCATTGTAAATGCAAAATTCGAACTGCTTTCTACATGCGTAGACACGTGGTGTCCTTAAAAACAGTGGCTTACTACCCACCATGATTATCATGGCATACTTGAGAAAAGTTCCACTATCAAAAGGCGAACTTTCAAGTCAACGCTTTTTCCTACTCCTTCAGTGCCTTTCTCTACTGAGGGCGGGCCACATGGTCTCTCCATATCTCCTTCTTTCAGTACCTTTCTCTACTGAGGGTGGGCCACATGGTCCCTCCCTCCTTCAGGGCCTTCCTCTACTGAGCCAGGTGGTCTCTCCATATCACCCTCCTTCAGTGCCTTCCTCTACTGAGCCACATGGTCTCTCCATATCTCCCTCCTTCAGTGCCTTCCTCTACTGAGCTACATGGTCTCTCCATATCTCCCTCCTTCAGTGCCTTCCTCTACTGAGCCATATGGTCTCTCCATATCTCCTTCATTCAGTGCCTTCCTCTACTGAGCCAGGTGGTCTCTCCATATCACCCTCCTTCAGTGCCTTCCTCTACTGAGCTACATGGTCTCTCCATATCTCCCTCCTTCAGTGCCTTCCTCTACTGAGCCACATGGTCTCTTCATATCTCCCTCCTTCAGTGCCTTCCTCTACTGAGCCACATGGTCTCTCCATATCACCCTCCTTCAGTGCCTTCCTCTACTGAGCCACATGGTCTCTCCATATCTCCCTCCTTCAGTGCCTTCCTCTACTGAGATACATGGTCTCTCCATATCTCCCTCCTTCAGTGCCTTCCTCTACTGAGCCACATGGTCTCTCCATATCACCCTCCTTCAGTGCCTTCCTCTACTGAGCTACATGGTCTCTCCATATCACCCTCCTTCAGTGCCTTCCTCTACTGAGCCACATGGTCTCTCCATATCTCCCTCCTTCAGTGCCTTCCTCTACTGAGATACATGGTCTCTCCATATCTCCCTCCGTCAGTGCCTTCCTCTACTGAGCCACATGGTCTCTCCATATCACCCTCCTTCAGTGCCTTCCTCTACTGAGCTACATGGTCTCTCCATATCTCCCTCCTTCAGTGCCTTCCTCTACTGAGCCACATGGTCTCTCCATATCACCCTCCTTCAGTGCCTTCCTCTACTGAGCTACATGGTCTCTCCATATCTCCCTCCTTCAGTGCCTTCCTCTACTGAGCCACATGGTCTCTCCATATCACCCTCCTTCAGTGCCTTCCTCTACTGAGCCACATGGTCTCTCCATATCTCCCTTTTTCAGTACCTTTCTCTACTGAGCCACATGGTCTCCCCATATCTCCCTCCTTCAGTGCCTTCCTCTACTGAGCCACATGGTCTCTCCATATCTCCCTCCTTCAGTGCCTTCCTCTACTGAGCCACATGGTCTCTCCATATCTCCCTCCTTCAGTGCCTTCCTCTACTGAGCCACATGGTCTCTCCATATCTCCCTCCTTCAGTGCCTTCCTCTACTGAGCCACATGGTCTCTCCATATCCCCCTCCTTCAGTGCCTTCCTCTACTGAGCCACATGGTCTCTTCATATCTCCCTCCTTCAGTGCCTTCCTCTACTGAGCCACATGGTTTCTCCATATCTCCCTCCTTCAGTGCCTTTCACTACTGAGCCACATGGTCTCTCCAAATCTCCCTCCTTCAGTGCCTTCCTCTACTGAGCCACATGGTCTCTCCAAATCTCCCTCCTTCAGTGCCTTCCTCTACTGAGCCACATGGTTTCTCCATATCTCCCTCCTTCAGTGCCTTCCTCTACTGAACAACATAGTCTCTCCATATCTCCCTTTTTCAGTGTCTTTCTCTACTGAGCCACATGGTCTCTCCATATCTCCCTCCTTCAGTGCCTTTCACTACTGAGATACATGGTCTCTCCATATCTCCCTCCTTCAGTGCCTTCCTCTACTGAGCCACATGGTCTCTCCATATCACCCTCCTTCAGTGCCTTCCTCTACTGAGCCACATGGTCTCTCCAAATCTCCCTCCTTCAGTGCCTTCCTCTACTGAGCCACGTGGTCTCTCCATATCTCCCTCCTTCAGTGCCTTCCTCTACTGAGCCACATGGTCTCTCCATATCTCCCTCCTTCAGTGCCTTCCTCTACTGAGCCACATGGTTCTCCATATCTCCCTTTTTCAGTGTCTTTCTCTACTGAGCCACATGGTCTCTCCATATCTCCCTCCTTCAGTGCCTTCCTCTACTGAGCCACGTGGTCTCTCCATATCTCCCTCCTTCAGTGCCTTCCTCTACTGAGCCACATGGTCTCTCCATATCTCCCTCCTTCAGTGCCTTCCTCTACTGAGCCACATGGTTCTCCATATCTCCCTTTTTCAGTGTCTTTCTCTACTGAGCCACATGGTCTCTCCATATCTCCCTCCTTCAGTGCCTTCCTCTACTGAGCCACATGGTCTCTCCATATCTCCCTCCTTCAGTGCCTTCCTCTACTGAGCCACATGGTCTCTCCATATCTCCCTCCTTCTGTACCTTCCTCTACTGAGCCACATGGTCTCTCCATATCTCCCTCCTTCAGTGTCTTCCTCTACTGAGCCACATGGTCTCTCCATATCTCCCTCCTTCAGTGCCTTTCACTACTGAGCCACATGGTCTCTCCATATCTCCCTCCTTCAGTGCCTTCCTCTACTGAGCCACATGGTCTCTTCATATCTCCCTCCTTCAGTGCCTTTCTCTACTGAGCCACATGGTCTCTCCATATCTCCCTTTTTCAGTGTCATCCTCTACTGAGCCACATGGTTCTCCATATCTCCCTTTTTCAGTGTCTTTCTCTACTGAGCCACGTGGTCTCTCCATATCTCCCTCCTTCAGTGCCTTCCTCTACTGAGCCACATGGTCTCTCCATATCTCACTCCTTCAGTACCTTCCTCTACTAAGCCACATGGTCTCTCCATATCTCCCTCCTTCAGTGCCTTCCTCTACTGAGCCACATGGTCTCTCCATATCTCCCTCATTCAGTGCCTTCTTCTACTGAGCCAGGTGGTCTCTCCATATCACCCTCCTTCAGTGCCTTCCTGAGCTACATGGTCTCTCCATATCTCCCTCCTTCAATGCCTTCCTCTACTGAGCCACATGGTCTCTCCGTATCTCCCTCCTTCAGTACCTTCCTCTACTGAGCCACATGGTCTCTCCGTATCTCCCTCCTTCAGTACCTTCCTCTACTGAGCCACATGGTCTCTCCGTATCTCCCTCCTTCAGTGCCTTTCTCTACTGAGCCACATGGTCTCTCCGTATCTCCCTCCTTCAGTACCTTCCTCTACTGAGCCACATGGTCTCTCCGTATCTCCCTCCTTCAGTGCCTTTCTCTACTGAGCTACATGGTCTCTCCATATCTCCCTCCTTCAATGCCTTCCTCTACTGAGCCACATGGTCTCTCCATATCTCCCTCCTTCAATGCCTTCCTCTACTGAGCCACATGGTCTCTCCATATCTCCCTCCTTCAGTGCCTTCCTCTACTGAGCCACATGGTCTCTCCATATCTCCCTCCTTCAGTGCCTTCCTCTACTGAGCCACATGGTCTCTCCATATCTCCCTCCTTCAGTGCCTTCCTCTACTGAGCCACATGGTCTCTCCATATCTCCCTCCTTCGGTGCCTTCCTCTACTGAGCCACATGGTCTCTCCATATCTCCCTCCTTCAATGCCTTCCTCTACTGAGCCACATGGTCTCTCCATATCTCCCTCCTTCAGTGCCTTCCTCTACTGAGCCACATGGTCTCTCCATATCTCCCTCCTTCAATGCCTTCCTCTACTGAGCCACATGGTCTCTCCATATCTCCCTCCTTCAGTGCCTTCCTCTACTGAGCCACATGGTCTCTCCATATATCCCCACCAAGCACTATGTACCACTCCTATGTATGTCGTTCAATCCATAGTTTCAGGTAATCCATAACAGTTCATCTATAAACCCGTTGTGAAGAAAGCCATAGCTCGAAAGCTTGTCTTTTTAAAGTACATAATAAAGATACTTGTAAATAGATATCGTTTAGAAGTCAAGTGTTTACATCAACTTAGAGTATCGTTGCCATAATAGAAGGAGGTGACAACTAATCTAGAAGAAATAAATCGACGACCTAACACTTCAAAACTTTCCTAAAAGTTTTTTTAAAAAAATAATAAGGAAAAAAAAAGACAAATTGTTACGAACCGAGTTTTCTCCCCTTAAGCTGAAGACACATTTTGGAACAAAAGTTTATTAAATTAAAAAATATATTTTTTTAACGCTCAAAATCCCCTTTCTCTTTGTGTTAGAAAAAAGACTTGTGTTTTCGAATAAATTTTCGTTTCTAATTGCAAAGTAAATAATGAATTTAAAATTCTATTTTTATATAATAAAATATAACGTTTTTTTTACCTATTCATGGAAAGTTAAATTTAAAAAAAAAAAGTTTTTTAAAAAGTTGATAATACTTAAATTTGATTAGTTACTATTATGTTTTTTATGGGGAAAAGGCGAAAACTCAAATATAAATATAATTAATAAAAATAAGGCAAGTGTGAACAAAATTGTTTCTATCTCCTTAAAAAAAAAAAAAAGACGACAGGAGACATCAAAGACTTGCCACTTCTTTAAGTAAATAAATATACTAATGATGCAATTAAGTTTGGGTATAAACATTCACTCGATCAGTATAACCAGGCGTCATTAGTCGACAAAGTTGATGAATATCATAGGTTTACAGTATCATACTAAAATTACCACACACATCCATTATAGTATTGCTCTATCAGTAAAAAAAGTAACGTCATTCTAGCTAGAAAGTAGGTTACAATTATCTAGCTTACCACACGCCTAATACTAATTATGCAATTACCTAATTTATACTTCATCAATTGGTACGAAAATTTGCATAATTTTAAAATTCATTAACCCTCACTACCCGCCTAATCATCATTGCTCCCGCCACCAACTCCTCTCTCTCTCCATGTTGTCTTCTGCTTCACGCTTGAGGAAAAAAGTTTACATCAACGATTTAGAATTTACACAAAGCAATAACGCGCCATCTATATATATAAAATAAAAGGATTTAAAAACACGAATGTTTCTTTTATACATAATACAAACTTCTACTGTCCTTACTGTGATGAAAAATAATATTGGGAGGGCTTGGCTCATCAGTACTGAACCCTCTCAACGGTTTCGCCAATTTAATCCACCAGACCGCTTCTCAGAGCTCTAATACTGTATTGGACGATTCTGCTTATATACGCAGCACTGAAGGATGGAATCTTAGAAATGGTATTTAAGCAAACTATGGACATAAGCTTATAGGACAGTAGAATTACATTCAAATATTTGCATCGAGCAATTCTCTTCCGATTTTTGAAAACACATTGCCATATTTAGAATCCTTTGCTAGAAATTTTAGATAATAAAATAAACGTCTGAGGATGAGTATCTTTTTATTAAACGTTTTACGAGCTTTCGGGATAACGGCCTTCTACAGTATAAATTGATACAAAATAAAACTTAACTATGGCAAGTTATATGTACATTATAAAAATACAATTTATAATTGTAACGAATAGTATTTCAAAATCAAAATATATAATTTTCAGATATTTTTGTGAAAATTTGCATTTTTATAGTTTAAAAACACACAAAGTTTGAAGATGGCCGTTTCACAAGAGGGACATCCACAGCGCCAATTTATAATTGTAACGAATAGTATTTGAATAAAAACATTTAATCGGGTAAAATTCGGGCGTTGCCCGGGTTATTCGACTAGTATATAATAAAAGGTATCGTCGATTACCTGAATTCGATCGAAATATAAGACCATTGTCTTGTGTCTTTTAAGGGGAGAGCTATTGATTATTAGTGTATAAATACTCTTTATTCCATAAATCAAATAGCATTCCTATATATATTATCATAACCAAAAATGTACATACCTTGTAACTGTAAATAATACATCGGCAGCTTGGCGAATGTTATGTACCTAAGCCCCGATAGATGGCGGGCGCGCTAGGCGGGAAGTTTGTAAACAATAGCCGCCATCTTGAGGGGTGTAGCCGAGCCACCGTTTGAGTCTTTGATATTACTTCCTTAATTTATCATTATTTATATCCATTTAACTTAGTTTATCTCTATTTCTTTTATCCCTCAAACTATTTAACTATTTAAAGGTATCTAATAAATTATTGCTTTATTCTACCCAAACTTCACCTTCATTACTGTGACAATATAGTTAAATAGAGGAATAGAAACATTTCAAATCACATTATAAAACAGATTTATGGAAATGTAAAGCGCTGTGTGAGGGAGGAAAAAAAGAAGACAAATAGATAATATAGTATATAAGCGTGAGGTGATGAGAAAATGTGTTGTAATTATATCAAGTAGGCTCATTTAAATTTATATGGAAAATGTGGGGACTCACACGCGAGAAACTTTTTCTCTAACTTACATATCCCACTAGGTAACTCACGGAAAACTTGAATATGTAATGATTTGATTAAAAAAACTTCTCAAATCTACTTTTAACCGTTTTATCTTCTCTGATTTGGAATGTGTGGGTGTTGTATGGATTTGTTGAATATATTGTAGCGTAGAAATCAAGTCTTTGTATATCTGGAGATGTGAAAGTATTTATTGATAACGTCACGGCGACTAATCGACAAATATTAACAAACCAACCAAACTATCTACAGCTAGAGAATATCGAGCAAACAAGCTAGGTAACTAAATGATGATTTTACAAATAATAAATCTGTTTCAAAATATTTTCATTGAATAATTAAATTAAATAATGAATTATTTCTTTGCCACAATATGATTAATGATAAAGACAGAGGGAAAAAATATTGTAAGGATTTGGAATGTGGAGATTTAGTGGATATTAGAAAAATGAAGGTTGACAGGGATAAAGATGTCTTAGGGAGATTGAGAGAAGAATGAAGACTGTTGAAGATGATCAGAAAACTACAGAGTAATTGAATGAGACATATACATTCATGGATTAAACTTATGGAAGTGAAAAGTCTTTGATATAGCTAATTGTCTTTTTATTGTTGTTGAAGGAGACAGAGGTTGTTTACACTTAGTTATCTTATGTTTCTTCAATAAAGGTCACTGTAATATCTTTCAGAGTTATTGTCAGAATCCAGATATACATGCTAAGAGGTACAAATTCCTTAAGTTTTGTCTATGAGTGTATATTGGTTATCTCGTATGTCTTCAAAAAAGGTCACTGTAATATATTTCAGAGTTATAGTCTGAATCCAGATATACATGCCAAGAGGTACAAATTCCTTAAGTTTTGTCTATGAGTGTATATTGGTTATCTCGTGTGTCTTCAATAAAGGTCACTGTAATATCTTTCAGAGTGATTGTCTCAATCCTGATATACATGGTAAAAGGTACAACTTCCTTAAGTTTTGTCCATGAGTGTATATATGACAAACGTATACAGTTAAAGTACGTAAGAGGAAAAATATTGGAAGGACCATGATCTTTCAAAAGGATCCATCCTACAAAGAATTTTTAAAAAGCAGTAGATTTCCAACAAGAAAAACCATTTCAACAGAAATAAGAAAACTGAGAGAGGAAGGCAGATCATGTCTACAGAAAAAAGAACTAGCTTTGTAAAAAGCAGAACGTAGAAGTAATATCCAGATCCACAAAAAGAATATAAGAGGAACTCTAGAAAGAAAAAAAAAAGCAGATCCGCAGAAAGGATAACAATATATCTACAAAGAAGAACAATATCTACAAAAGAGAAACCAACCTTACATAAGAAAGAACTAGTCCTTTAGAGAGAAGAATAGAAAAAAGCACTCTGTCTTTAAAAAGAAGACAGCGATATAAAAATCAGAAGTAATATCCAGATCCACAAAAATAATATAAGAGACAACTCTAGAAAGAAAAAAGAAAGCAGATCCGCAGTAGAGATAACAAGAGATCTACAAAGAAGAACAATATCTACAAAAGAGAAACCAACCCTACATAAGAAAGAACCAGTCCTATAGATAGAAGAACAGAAAAAAAGAACTCTGTCTTTAAAAAGAAGACAGCGATGTAAAAAGCAGAAGTAATATCCAGATCCACAAAAAGAATATAAGAGACAACTCTAGAAAGAAAGAAAAAAACAGGTCCGCAGAAAGGATAACAAGAGATCTACAAAGAAGAAGAACAATATCTACAAGAGATAAACCAACCTTACATAAGAAAGAACCATCCTATAGAGAGAAAAACAGATAAAAGAACTCTGTCTACAGAAAGAAGACAGCGATCTATTGAAAAATCAGAATTCCAAGAAACCGACATGAGCGTCCATGACCAGGTGTTGGTCCAATTACCAACAGAAGACAAACCCTGGAATCCCCCACGGAGCAAATATTGCCCGAGGGTGCCCAATTAAGTACCAAGGATCGATTCTCAGCGAGGGTATATTATTTTAAGACCCCCCCCCCCACATACCCTCAACACTTTACTTATTCTGTCTGTTAAAACCCAACGTCCTAATAGAACTAACGAATTCACCATAAACCACATCAGCATCTTTAGATCAACATTTTTCTCTAATATTTACTTAATTTTTTAGCTTAGGTAGTTAGAAATTCCTTAGAATCATCTTTTTTTTGTTTGTTTCACACATTCTTAATTTATTTTTAAAATAACGTAAGCACATAGTTGAAGGGAGGAAAAACAGGAGAATTGATAAATTCCGGAACAGTTTAATCATTTAAGGAAATCTTGTAAAACCATAGTGAATCCCATCACATTGCACTACATTCACTCCAAACGCCTTTTTTTGTCTGTTGAAGATAGAGAATTCGAAAGTTCGCTGTTCAATTTGATAAAGGAAACTTATTACGAAAGGATTAATTTATAATATATATTGAAATATATGCTCCATAGACAAGACACCCCACCAATTATAAATATACTAGCCGAATGACCCGGGCAACGCCCGGGGTTTACCCGATTAAATGATTTTATTCAAATACTATTCGTTACAATTATAAATTGGCGCCGTGGATGTCATTCTTGTATAATATATAAATGAGTTTTAAAAATTGTAAAAAAAAAAAAAAATGCATCGGCCTGGAATCGAACCCGGGGCGCCCGCGTGGCAGGCGAGCATTCTACCACTGAACAAAAAGCAAACGGTGACAGAATTAAGAACGCATGACGCTGATAACTGTATATATTAAAGTTTATATAAATGCGTTCTAAAAATTGTAAAAAAAAAAAAATGCATCGGCCGGGAATCGAACCCGGGGCGCCCGCCACTATAATATATTAATGAGTTTTAAAAATTGTAAAAAAAAAAAAATGCATCGGCCGGGAATCGAACCCGGGGCGCCCGCGTGGCAGGCGAGCATTCTACCACTGAACCAAAAGCAAACGGTGATAACTGTATATATTAATACTTTATTTTAATCGTTAAGAAACGTATGAGAAATTTTATCTCTAATTTACTAATTTTCTCTTTGCACGAAATATTTGCCCTGTAAGATTGGCGCCACATTAAGGTTTTATGAACATTAGTATATCAATTTAACATATGCAAAAAGGGGTTATAAAATAAATATCTCCTTTTAAAATGTATTTAATTAATACATCCTACCGAATATATTATATTAAATAAAATATTTTTGAAAAATATTACATAGGGTGAAGTTATTTCGATGGATAAATGTCAAACCTTTTAAGGAACAGTGCATTTCTACTGATTGAGGGGAAAAGAGATAACATAAATGATATCAAAACTAAACTCTCAGGGTTCATAGCATTTTTCCCTTTAGCCAGTAGAAGACCGGTATGTTTGCGGAGCTATCCACCAATAAATGAAACATTCCATACAACGTCTTTCTCTTTTTATTAAAGAAATAACGGAAGATTTCTTGAGTACAATTGTATTCTGATGCACTATCGCGCCATCTGTTATCAAATTACAAAACTATTTTAGAGGCGTAATATTCTTTTTAAAATAAAACAATTTCTACTGTCCTTACTGCAATGGAAAAATTAAAGGGAGGGCCTGGCTCATCAGTGGTGAACCCTCCCAGCGGTTTCGCCAGTTTAATCTACCATTATATACATTTTAAAGGAAATATTCCTTTTATAACCCCTATTTGCATATGTTTATATTAAAACCATAATGTTCATGAAACCGTAATGGCGTTATTTTTATAGAGCTAATATTTCGTGTAAACATTTCTATGCTTGAAACCAATAATGGTAGATTAAACTGGCGAAACCGCTGGGAGGGTTCACCACTGATGAGCCAGGCCCTCCCTTTAATTTTTCCATTGCAGTAAGGACAATAGAAATTGTTTTATTTTAAAAAGAATATTACGCCTCTAAAATAGTTTTGTAATTGTATTCTGTTCTAAATTCGTCCATACAACTACCTTTTAACAGCTGTAACAATCTTATTAACTGATTGGGCCGATTTCATAAATTCTCTCTTATAGAATGTCTTTGTTGTTAGAATTCCCCCATCAGTTTCTAACGTCAAATTATATGATAAAGTTTGGAAATACTATAAATCACGGAACATAGGAACTGTACTAAATCCTGATTGTCTAGCAAGATTTGAATTCCTAAGGCCTGAATCAGAATCAGTTATTGAAAGCTTAACGAATAAAAAAAGAAACATTACAGTGACCTTTATTGAAGATACACGAGAACCCCTAAATATACACTAATGGACAAACCTTAAGGAAGTTGTACCTTTTAGCATGTATATCGGGATTGAGACAATAACTCTGAAAGATATTACAGTGACCTTTATTTGAGAAACACGAGATAACCAATATACACTCATGGACAAAACTTAAGGAAGTTGTACCTTTTTGCATGTATATCGGGATTGGGATAATAACTCTGAAAGGTATTACAGTGACCTTTATTGATGACACACGAGATAACCAATATACACTTATGGACAAAACTTAGGAAGTTGTACCTTTTAGCATGTATATCGGGATTGAGATGATAACTCTGAAAGATATTACAGTGACCTTTATCGAAGACACACGAGATAACCAATATACACTCATGGACAAAACTTGAGGAAGTTGTTCCTTTTAGCATGTATATCAGGATTGAGACAATAACTCTGAAAGATATTACAGTGACCTTTATTGAAGACACACGAGATAACCAATATACACTCATGGACAAAACTTAAGGAAGTTGTACCTTTCAGCATGTATATCGGGATTGAGATGATAACTCTGAAAGATATTACAGTGACCTTTATTGAAGACACACGAGATAATTAATATACACTCATGGACAAAACTTAAGGAAGTTGTACCTTTTAGCATGTATATCAGGATTCAGACAATAACTCTGAAAGATATTACAGTGACCTTTATTGAAGACACACGAGATAACCAATATACACTCATGGACATCATCTTGCATCATTACAACGCACGGCCTCATACGGCCGTCACTGTACAACTCTCTTTGATTAAACACGGAATTGCTTTACTACCCCAGCCACCCTATTCTCCTGACATTGCTCCCAACGACTTTTTCGTTTACCTTAAAATTTAAAAAGTCTTAAAAGGACGTCGATTTAATTCAATATCCGAAATAAAGTTGTACCTTTTAGCATGTATATCGGGATTGAGACAATAACTCTGAAAGATATAACAGTGATCTTTATTGAAGACACACGAGATAACCAATATACACTCATGGACAAAACTTAAGGAATTTGTACCTTCCAGCATGTATATTGAGATAATAACGCTGAAAAATATTACAGTGATCTTTATTGAAGACACACGAGATAACCAATATACACTCATGGACAACACTTAAGGAAGTTGTACCTCTTAGCATGTATATCGAAATTCAGACAATAACTCTGAAAGATATTACAGGGACCTTTATTGAGACATACGAGATAACCAAGTGTAAACATATTGGACAGACGACTAGAGACATCAAAGACTTTTCACTTCCTCAAGTTTTGTCCATGAGTGTATGTGTGATAAAACTAGCAAGATAATGAAAAACTAATATTTATATACCTATATATGTATTCTATAAAAATATTATATATATTTGAGATATAAATGTTTAAAAAGCACGCTATATAGCCAGCTGTTAGCAAATAAATCAATATTAAATAGATAAAATAGAAAAAGTTCACATTGATATTATAAGTATGTAAAATAGAAATATATACATATATACAGACTAATATGTATATATATATATCATATAAGTAAATATAATAATTGTGATTAAATAATTTTAAAATATATGTATTTTATTTAACCACAAAAAAATGGAAAAATGAAGCAATTTCTATGATGGGAGAAGAAAATCGGACGAAATGTCTATGATATATATTTTATTTTATTTGACTTTGGACCAGGACTCTTTTAATTACATAACATTTTCTTTCCCATCCTCTTTATTTATTTAAATCTCGTTATTTTTCCCTCCATTTCTTTTGAGAATCTTATTTAAAAGTTACTTCCACTTTATCATCTTTTTGTGTATTAAAATAAATCCAAATTGTATATATATATATATGTAGTATTTTGTGTGCAAAGTTTTTGTTTCCTTTTCATCTCTTCTCTATAGAACAAAAATCAAACACTTTTAAAATTTTTAATTTATATACATAAATAGTAGTATTTAGAAAGCGTTCTACTTTGTGATTTGAAACAATGTTTGAATAAATCAGTTAAAATATTTGGAAGAGCTTTCGTAAATTGCTCTTTCTCAGAAAAAAATAAACGTGATCTATAGATTAATTGAATATTAGAGAAAAATAACAAAAAATATATTTAAAATACCTAAAGGTTTTACAACTCTCGTGGAAAATTATATAGAGTTATAGCCAGAAGGAACTGGTGAAATTTAATGAAATCTAGCATCAAAGAATCAACAAAATGATTTTAAAATGAAAGGAATTGAACAAAGTTTATTGATGTTTTCGCCTTTATTTGGGAACGTAAAAAAGTGAGATCATTAAAGTTCCTTTTTACATACACTCATGAACAAAACTTTAGGAAATGGAAAATCTTTTATATCGCCGATCGTCTATTTTTTTAAAGTAGACAGAGGCTGTTCACACTTGGTTATCTCGTGTATTTTCAACAAAGGTCACTGTTATATCTTTCAGAGTTATTGTCTCGATATACATGTTAAAAGGTACAACTTCCTTATGTTTTGTCCATGAGTGTATATTGGTTATCTCGTGTGTCTTCAATAAAGGCTACTGTAATATCTTTCAGAGTTGTTGTCTGAATCCCGAAATACATGTTAAAAGGTACAACTTTCTTAAGTTTTGTCCATGAGTGTATATTGGTTATCTCGTGTGTCTTCAATAAAGGTCACTGTAATATCTTTCAGAGTTATTGTCTCAATCCCGATATACATTCTAAAGGGTACAACTTCCTTAAGTTTTGTCCATAAGTGTATATTGGTTATCTCGTGTGTCTTCAATAAAGGTCACTGTAATATCTTTCAGAGTTATTGTCTCAATCCCGATATACATTCTAAAAGGTACAACTTCCTTAAGTTTTGTCCATGAGTGTATATTGGTTATCTCGTGTGTCTTCAATAAAGGTCACTGTAATAACTTTCATAGTTATTGTCTGAATCCCGATATACATGCTAAAGGGTACAACTTCCTTAAGTTTTGTCCATAAGTGTATATTGGTTATCTCGTGTGTCTTCAATAAAGGTCACTGTAATATATTTCAGAGTTATTATCTCAATCCAGATATACATGGTAAAAGGTACAACTTCCTTAAGTTTTGTCCATGAGTGTATATTGGTTATCTCGTGTGTCTTCAATAAAGGTCACTGTAATATCTTTCAGAATTATTATCTCAATCCCGATATACATGGTAAAAGGTACAACTTTCTTAAGTTATGTCCATCAGTGTATATTGGTTATCTCGTGTGTCTTCAATAAAGGTCACTCTTATATCTGTAATATTACTGTAAAAGTTTATGGTGACATTCTCTACCTAAACTACCTAATCTATCGTTAAAATTTTACACAAATAAATTCACTGGCAATGCGTTTCTTTTAGATATCATCAAATATTATCTCTACAGACCTTACTGCAATGATGAGAGTAGAGTCTGTAGAGATAATATTTGATGATATCTAAAAGAAACGCATTGCCAGTGAATTTATTTGTGTAAAATTTTAATATATTAATGTATTAAAAATTAACATAAAAAATTCACAGATATACGAAAGAGAATTACACTGTATATCTAAACTTCAAATGAACACATATAAGTTTTACTAGAAGCTATATTAATAATGATGATTAGGAATATTTGGAGCAGCTTTTTCAGTAGAGGTACATACTTAAATATTTCGGAAATTGTATAAAAAGCCTGGATTCAGCTTTGCTCGTCGGATTATACACTGTAAGGGCTCCTTATTCTTTCTCATCTCGGATGAAGTAAAATGTTTTGTGATTTATTAAAGAAATAGCGATAGAAATAAAATATTTTCCTACAATATGTTTGAGTGTAATTCTACTGTCCTATAAGCTTATGTTCATAGTTCTCTTGAAAACCATTTTTGAGATTCCATTCTTCAGTGTAGCATATAAAAGCAGAATGATCCAATACAGTATTAGAGCTCTGAGAAGCGGTCTGGTGGATTAAATTGGCGAAACCGCTGGGAGGGTTCACCACTGATGAGCCAAGCCCTCCCAATATATTTTTTCATCGCAGTAAGGGCAGTAGAAGTTTGTATTATGTATAAAATAAACATTCCTGCTTTTAAATTCTTTAATTTTATATGTATAGATGGCGCGCTATTGCTTTGTGTTAATATGTACCCTCTAGACATGTTTTCACATATCAACATAATAAGTTAGGAATGAAAGATGTTTATTGCCACCATTCGTAGATTATTCCAATAAACACCATTAGCTAGATTACAGCTATCATGATATAAAGATGTTTTTATGACATCAATTTAACATTCTCTTATAGTCTCGCCTTTATTGTGGCTTGTTTTTTGGTTTATAAAATATATAAAAAATACATATAAAAATATAGATACAGTTTTGTCGTTGAAAAAAAAAGATAAATGTGAAAATTATCATTACTCTTCACAATAGATCCTTTCATACTTCATCCCTAAGGTTACAAATAATCGTTATTTCTTCTTTAAATTCATTGCGATTTTTCGTTCAAAATGAACACATGCGGGATAATTTTTAAATGTCGTTCTACAATCATAAGCCACATTATATTGTATTAAAAAATAAATGTAAAATGCAACTGTAATTGCTTGTTATTTAAACAAATTATGCTTTCGAGTTGATACCTCTTCTCCAGACATTGGAGACAAAAATATCTCGATATGAATATTTGGTTTAGCTATCAAATTATTCAACTTGCATACCTCGTGTAGTGATATGGTAGCTCTAGCTGATATCTGAAAATGTTCTCTATATGAGATTCAAAGTTGAATCATTTCATATTCCCAAAATAAATTGTTTTTTTTTTTCGAAATATCTTTGTTTCTCCAATGTCAAAAGAAATGTATAAACACATGGAAGCTTACTGTTACCTTTTATATATATAAAAAAGGTATTGTGGTTAAATTTGTATTCTTTCCATGAGAGAAATTCATTTTCTGATATGTGTCATCATGACTATTTAGAAAAACTATCTAGAGCTATTGTTTCCTTTTATGAAATTCAAATCAAATAACTTGCTCTTAGTGCATTGAGAAATAAAATAGTTAAGAGACGTTTTGGTTCTTTGAAGTGTGATAAACTTTATAAAGCCATCCCCGGCCCAACCCATTCAATCCCGGTTCATGACTGTCGGGAATCGAGGGTGTTACCCACTTGTCTACCGACTGATATACATGCTGAAAGGTAAAACTTACTCAAGTTTTGTCCATGAATTTATATCAGACTATAATAAAACATTCTCTATAACAAGTAAATATATTCCATTATATCTTTTATTTAGTGAAAATTCTATTTTATAAAGATATAAAACGATCGATAGAGATAACAGCAATAAAGTTTGTGTTATATAAAAATAATATATATATTCTATATATATATATCTTATTATGAAAATATATAAACCCAAATTATATTATATTATAATACCATGAGAGAAACAAAGATTTTGTTACTTTAATACAATATCAAAAAGGAAAAGATGAAAAAAAATATATACAAAAATATTCTGTGATTAAATAAATAAATAAAAAAATATTAGAAGGGAAAGTCAATAAAAATCATTTGCGAGATAGTGCCTGGCAACATAGTTTTCCCATAGAATATTCGCCAACACAGAGTTAAAATTGAAGGATTATAAACAAGAGTTCTTTATTAAAATTTTCGAAAAATTCTGAAAATTTCTTGATGGATGGCTTCTTCAATTGATCGTCTGCCTCTCTTGTAACTTCCGGTTTCTCAGCCCTGGATTTCCGGTCTTATTGTCTCCTTTTTTTCATAGATTAATGTGGATTTCCGTTTTAACTGAATTCGGTAGCGTTGATGTGGGTTTTATATATATATTAAGATAACTATAAACAAATAATGAATTGTTTTCCCTATTTACATATTTTGAAAAATGTATATAGAAACAAAAGTCATTTAAATTTCAAATAGATTACAACGGCTCTCTCTATATATATGTTATGAATAATTTGTTTTTTGTTAGATAAAGGGTTGATAAGACAAAGGATCGATAAGATAAAGGGTTGAAGTTGCAGTCGTGATAAAAAAAAGATAATTATTTACCATCAAGTAGCTTTTATTTTCAATTACTTGAGGAAATATTACACATTAGTTATTTTCACATTATATAGAATTTATAAAGTTAATCCTATATTAGTGATTTAAAAATATAGATATGTTAACTACGCATATTTACAACGAAACTGAAAGTCATTCTAAAAACGATGATAACAAAAGTGGTATTATCAATGAATAAAAATAAAATATATATTTTTTAAAATATAGAAATATTTGAATTTTTAGATTATATAATATATATATGTCATAATTTGTATATAATTGTATGCACCCCGACCCACTATGCATGTACAATGTATGATTTTCAAAGATTTAATAAAGAATGAGGTAACTGGAGGAAAGGAAGTGGCAACAAGACATAGGAAGCAGGCTAAAAGCGGGCACAAGTATAAATAACTTGTACAGTCAATACTTCCTCGCAAAGCCCGGACGTATCTGGTATCCGCAGAAGTTATATTAGTATAGAGACGCCCAATATTTCCGGACAGGACCGGACGTATTTTGATAACGCGGAAGTAAATAGAGTCGAACTAACACCCGATACTTCCTATCAGGCCGGGCATATCTTTCACCAAAGAAAGCCGCCGGTCCAATTAGGAAGGAATAACTAAATAGGTCAACCAATAGAAAAACGGGCACGTTCCATCCTTCGACCAATGGGAAGGAAGACAACTCGTGGTGTTAAATCGAAAGACAAGAATTGTCAGTAGCGACTTGGCTCCCACCGAGTTCAGATCAGTAGAGTTTTGGCTCCCAAGGAGGTGACATCGGCTCTGGACCTCTCTTCCTCTGCTCATCCCGCAGCTAAGTACAATCACCACCATGTGATCAGATAATTAACAATCAAAACCCGCTCCGCCTCCTCAAGCTTTCTTTCCTCCAACCCAGTTGCCTTTTATTTTCAAACCCCATCACGTGTCCTGATTATTCCTAAACTGTATGCTTCACTTGCCACTCAACGACTGCGCTTCAACCAATCCTCACCATTCAAATCGAACAACAAGAAATTCCGCAACGATATTGTCACAGAACGGTTAAGTCGACAGGATTCTACCACAGTGTAATACATCAAATATTGCAGTGTAATAACTTTGGATATATTACATATATTATACGCTGATGAGGGCCAACAGCCCGAAACGCGTCCGTGGTTTGCTTTTCTTGATTAATCAAGAATGGGTATTTGGTCAATTCTGGAATAATTAAAAATCAACGAGAATAGTTGATATTTATTCCGATAGATGGCGCAAGCCATCAGCAACTTTCAGTTGCACGATAAGGAGATGCCTTTTTCTTGATTTATGCACCTTATCCCAGTACAATATTACATTTGTACTATTTTTTCACATATAAATTTATATTATACACTACAGTAATAATGCGGTTTCGCCTGTATTTAAAGAATATAGGAAATATGTAAATAGTGTAGCGTGGTAAGCCTAATAAATGACTGAAGTTGTAGTCGTTAAATACGTGTTTTAAAAATTTGTCCTTTTATTTGATATTAAAGACAAATTTTATTTAGTATATTAAACAATCAAAAATATTTATTTAAATACACACAAAACAATGTTTTATTTAAGCATTATTTAGCGAACATTTTATTAAAGTATTAGTGTTTTTTGTTGTTTATTATTTGATTTCAATAGTTGATGGTCAAATATGTAATAATATATATATTTTAAAGTATTTTATTATTGTTATTATATCCCTAGTACACGTGATATAGGCCATTATAATCATGGTTGGTAGTTAGTGACTGATTTTACTGTAAGTACGCTAAATGTCTATACATATATTGAGAAATTCGACTTTTGCAATTACAAATGTTCAATAAAATATTCCCTTGCATCAGTATTAAGTAAAATTAATCCTGTTCAACTATCAAAAAGCGGTTGTAAATAAAATTGCACTCGTGGAAGAGAGAAGAACAGGGGCACAATAAAAAAGTCACCCTGTTTACCATACCTTAATTGTAAATACTCTATCTCTCCCTTTTCTCTTGTGTTGAATATTGTCTGTAATTCCACGGCGAATCTGTACAGGGCAAGACGCCCTAATAAAGTGTTTTGTTGTTGTTGTAAGTAAAATGAATCATTCCTCCAGGGAAAAGTGTCTTTCACTTCATACTTTTCCCTGAAGGAATGATTAATTTTACTTAATTACAAATGTGTTAGAGCCACGTTTGTTTACTTGCACTCACTGGTGAGGTTAGACTTTTGCTAGAATCGAGGGCCATTGAAACATTTTTTAAATTAGAAAAAGTGACAAATGCGAAATTCAATCCTGGGTCGTAGCGGTCGAAACTCAATGGTTTAAACCACTCTTCCACTAATTCTATTAAAAAAAGGTAAAAATAATAATTAAGAGAATTAATTAAAATACAAATTATGTGTAATTAAATACAATATAATAATATTTTCTTTCCTTCCATATTAGCAAAATAAAATAGAAAATTTCCCAAGCAGAAATCTATACATTTTTTATTTGACATATCGGAGGCGATATCCCAGCTTGGGATACTTACGCCTAAATACACTTTATCAATCTACAAGACCAAAAGCAAAATTAAAACTGAAAAGTTGGTTTTCTCAAACAGAAGAGAAAATCTAAAATGAATTTACAAAAATTATTGATTTTTACATAGGTGTCTTTGTTATATACAAATTTGCACATTTCTTCGATGGGATAAAAATGATTACTTCTGTAGCTGTGAAACTTATACAATGAGGAAGACCTTTAAGGTATGTTCTAACAAATTTTATAGATTCCATTTTTTTATAATTAGTGAATAAAATTTGTACTATTGTCTCTCTTAAGTGACCATAGCATATAAACATGGCTAAACTAGGACTCTCCAAGAGGTAGTCTCTTATTGGGATTCTATTTGGGTGGAAAGACTCCTCATGACTTGGCCTGACTTGATACAGTCTCTTATTGGCACTTTATTTGAGTTGAAAGACTCCTCATGACTTGACCTGACTTGATACAGTCTCTTATTGGGACTTTATTTGAGTTGAAAGACTCCTCATGACTTGACCTGACTTGATACAGTCTCTTATTGGGACTTTATTTGAGTTGAAAGACTCCTCATGACTTGACCTGACTTGATACAGTCTCTTATTGGGACTTTATTTGAGTTGAAAGACTCCTCATGACTTGACCTGACGTGATACAGTCTCTTATTGGGACTTTATTTGAGTTGAAAGACTCCTCATGACTTGACCTGACGTGATACAGTCTTTTATTGGGACTTTATTTGATTGAAAGACTCCTCATGACTTGACCTGACTTGATACAGTCTCTTATTGGGACTTTATTTGAGTTGAAAGACTCCTCATGACTTGACCTGACTTGATGCAGTCTCTTATTGGGACTTTATTTGAGTTGAAAGACTCATCATGACTTGACCTGACTTGATACAGTCTCTTATTGGGACTTTATTTGAGTTGAAAGACTCCTCATGACTTGACCTGACTTGATACAGTCTCTTATTGGGACTTTATTTGAGTTGAAAGATTCCTCATGACTTGACCTGACTTGATGCAGTCTCTTATTGGGACTTTATTTGAGTTGAAAGACTCCTCATGACTTGACCTGACTTGATGCAGTCTCTTATTGGGACTTTATTTGAGTTGAAAGACTCCTCATGACTTGACCTGACGTGATACAGTCTCTTATTGGGACTTTATTTGAGTTGAAAGACTCCTCATGACTTGACCTGACTTGATACAGTCTCTTATTGGGACTTTATTTGAGTTGAAAGATTCCTCATGACTTGACCTGACTTGATACAGTCTCTTTTTGGGACTTTATTTGAGTTGAAAGACTCCTCATGACTTGACCATGACTTGATACAGTCTCTTATTGGGACTTTATTTGAGTTGAAAGATTCCTCATGACTTGACCTGACTTGATACAGTCTCTTTTTGGGACTTTATTTGAGTTGAAAGACTCCTCATGACTTGACCTGACTTGATGCAGTCTCTTATTGGGACTTTATTTGAGTTGAAAGACTCCTCATGACTTGACCTGACTTGATGCAGTCTCTTATTGGGACTTTATTTGAGTTGAAAGACTCCTCATGACTTGACCTGACTTGATGCAGTCTCTTATTGGGACTTTATTTGAGTTGAAAGACTCCTCATGACTTGACCTGACGTGATACAGTCTCTTATTGGGACTTTATTTGAGTTGAAAGATTCCTCATGACTTGACCTGACTTGATACAGTCTCTTTTTGGGACTTTATTTGAGTTGAAAGATTCCTCATGACTTGACCTGACTTGATGCAGTCTCTTTTTGGGACTTTATTTGAGTTGAAAGACTCCTTATGACTTGGCCTGACGTGATACAGTCTCTTATTGGGACTTTATTTGAGTTGAAAGATTCCTCATGACTTGACCTGACGTGATACAGTCTCTTATTGGGACTTTATTTGAGTTGAAAGACTCCTCATGACTTGACCTGACGTGATACAGTCTCTTATTGGGACTTTATTTGAGTTGAAAGACTCCTCATGACTTGACCATGACTTGATAGCGTCTCTTATTGGGACTTTATTTGAGTTGAAAGACTCCTCATGACTTGACCTGACTTGATGCAGTCTCTTATTGGGACTTTATTTGAGTTGAAAGACTCCTCATGACTTGACCTGACTTGATGCAGTCTCTTATTGGGACTTTATTTGAGTTGAAAGACTCCTCATGACTTGACCTTACTTGATAGCGTTTCTGATAAGAGACCATCTCCAGGAGTGTCCAGATTTAGATATGTCTTTAGATTGTCTCTCATGAGAAATTCCACTGTATTCGGAAAGAGTTAAAAAAGAGTGTCGCATTCTTATTTTATCTTTAAAAAACAACTACTTCAAAAACAATCTTCAACAAGTATTTTTGTTTGTTGAAAAAATTTGAAAAATATCAATAAAATAATAAATCTATTGTTTTAATAGAGAGAGCGAATTGAGTCATTTATAAATGATAAAATTATTTGAATTGCAACTTTTTTTAAAAGAGAATTCATTTTTATCATAGGTTTTAAACTATTTTTTTTTAGATTTATTTTTTTCAACACACAAAACGCGATATCCCGGTTAGTGATAATTACGTATATTTTACATAAAAAAAAGAAACAGTTATAAACATATTATACAAGAAAAAGTAATCAAAATAAAAAGAAAAACAATAATATATATTAAGAACCTGAACCTTTCAGGTAAGAAAGATAATCATAAAATCGAAACTATTTTAAAGGCGTAAGATTCTTTTTGATATTAAACAATTTCTACTGCCCTTACTGCAATGGAAAAATAGTTTCGAATTTTGATAACAGATGGCGCGATAGTGCATCATAATCATAAATATAACTACAAAAACAGTTAAACCTATGATAATTTTAAAACTATTTTGAATATTAAAAAAACGTTTAGATTTGATTAAGTTAACACAGCTGATTTAAGTGACCAATCAAAAAGTGGGTGAGCAGTTTAACCGGACCTCCTAGCCCTTGAATAATTATTTTAAAAATAAATAATTATTATCATTAATTTTAACAATGTGAGAATGTTTTGGATATAGATCTAAATAAAAGTATTTATAAAATTCACTCCCCACACTCTATGAAAATAATTTTGAATTTGTTTTAAAAAAATGAATCTCTTTTAAAAAAAGACGAAACAAAAAAAAAAATCAATACACTGGTTACAAATCTAATTTTTCACTTGAAGAGGGAATAAATAAAAACATTTTTATAGAGTTTAATCTTTAACCTTAATGGGGAGAAATGCATTTCTATAACTAAAAAAAAAAAAAAAGAAGAAGAAGAACGCTTTGCGAGAAAATTTTAAGTTTCACAAACAAATAAATACAAAGTTAAAAAAATTTATATGTAAGTTTAAAACTTTATTGTTTATATAAATGTTTTGTTTAAAGAAAATCTTTTTTTTTTGTTCTACTTCCACTGAAGTAGTTTAAAAAAAAAAAGTATTTTTCAGCTGTCTTTTCCATTATGCAGACGATTTTTTAAAAAATCAAAAGATTTCTTACAAAACCTCGAGCTTATCGTCTGCACAAATTAAAATAACTAAATATTTTGTCTTTAAAAAAATGGTTTTTGACTTCTGAGAGTGTCATTTATTTAGTTTAGAGATTAAAACGGACGTGGATTACAAATTGTTTTTTTTTTAATATAGCTTTTGACTAAAATATCACACACATTTTTAAACGCCATTTTCTTTTAAGTTTTTTAAAGTAAATTTCTATATATTTATCTAAGTGAAAATCCTATTTATAACTAGAATGTATTTTTATAGCACACACGAACAAAATTTGGGATATCTATATATATAAAAATCAATGTTTGTATGTTTGTATGTCCGGTATACAAATTCGCAGTAGTTCACTAATTCAAACCAAAATTTCCATACATAGGTAAAAAAAAATACGGGGAAGACGATAGGCTATTTTAAAAAATATATAAATCAATTATTAAAACTATATATTCAAATTATTCTACTTAGCTCACGAACAGCGCCCTCTATCAAAGATTAAATTATGCTGATGCAAACAAATAGATAATGCTAATAACAAACAATTATAAAAAAAATCTTATCTAAATATATATCACTCGGGTAGATATGCACACACGGGTCAATCCCGGGGCGAATCCCGGGTCACCCGTCTAGTTATTTATAAATAAAATAGTTTGTCAAGCATACATTTTTCAAGAATATGCAAATAAGTCTGTTGACATTTGCATATCCTATTTGTTCATCCGTCTCTACATCAAGATACAACTTTTCTACGATATAAAGTTAAGTCTGGAAGGAGATACTGTCACTTTTAAGATCAGGATATGGAAATAAGGCCAATAAAAGAAGTATTTGCATATATATATATTTTATATTTTAAAAAAGATATTTGATTTTCTGTTTGAATTTTGATTATGTTGAGGATTATTGTAATAGTGATGCAGTCGTGGCTAAAAACTTGAAGGTATAATAACAAAAATGGTTTTGATCAGTAATTGCTTTAATTGTGATAAAGGAGTATATAAAAACATAATTTGGGTAAGTAATGCCTGTCTTAAGGCGTATAAATAAATAAAACAAAAGATTATTTACATAATTACAAAAACTTTGGGTCGGCCAACGGGGAAGAACAACAATGAGATTTTATATGGTAAGCGTGACCTCTGGCGGTCGATTTAAACAGAGTATTTATATCTATGAAATTATAATTTAAAATAAAATAACATTTTAATATATAACATTTTTAAATAAAATATTTCAATATAACATATATATAAAAGGGAGATCAAGAGGAACGTGGTGAGTTTCTTTATTGAGCGGTACACAAGCTTTCGGACGTCACCCGTCCTTCATCAGGTGTTGACATGAATAAGAAGGAGATGCTATATTTATAAGCGACAGTTTAAAAATATTAAAAACAATCTGATGCACGCCCGCGAGAGCACATGCTAATAACAAAAAATATAAAAAATTATTTTCAATTTTACTGTGTATAAATATCAGCCCGTTGAAAATCTGCATACCTAAGACGAAGTGAGAAAGGCGGACAACGAGAGGCGAAGACAAAAGCAAGAAAAAACAAAAATAAAAATAAAAAATAAAAATAGAAAATCAGCGGAATAAAGATAAAGTTAAAAGTTACGAAGAAGGTGTATCTGAGGTAGAATAAAAAACAGAATATTGGGGCGGGAGGTCAATCTTTCTGTTGAGGCTGGGGGTAGTATTAGAAACAAGGGCCTCAAGAACTAAGCGTTGGTATTTGTTTGCTATATCGCTATAAACGGGGGTTGTATTGTCGAGATTGAAGGAATGTCCGGACTCGGCGATATGTTGGTATATGAGCGATTTTTTGTCTTTCGAGCGGATGTTACGGGCGTGTTCACTGGCTCTGATGGCGATTGTTCGGCCTGTTTCTCCAATGTAGTGTAAATCGCAATCGTTACTTACAAGAGATCAGGTTCTTTGGGCAGACGGAAGTTGAGGCCTTTTTTTAATAGAGAGATCTGGGTGTCAGAAAGTGCTATGTCAGATCTCTCTATTAAAAAAAGGCCTCAACTTCCGTCTGCCCAAAGAACCTGATCTCTTGTAAGTAACGATTGCGATTTACACTACATTGGAGAAACAGGCCGAACAATCGCCATCAGAGCCAGTGAACACGCCCGTAACATCCGCTCGAAAGACAAAAAATCGCTCATATACCAACATATCGCCGAGTCCGGACATTCCTTCAATCTCGACAATACAACCCCCGTTTATAGCGATATAGCAAACAAATACCAACGCTTAGTTCTTGAGGCCCTTGTTTCTAATACTACCCCCAGCCTCAACAGAAAGATTGACCTCCCGCCCCAATATTCTGTTTTTTATTCTACCTCAGATACACCTTCTTCGTAACTTTTAACTTTATCTTTATTCCGCTGATTTTCTATTTTTATTTTTTATTTTTATTTTTGTTTTTTCTTGCTTTTGTCTTCGCCTCTCGTTGTCCGCCTTTCTCACTTCGTCTTAGGTATGCAGATTTTCAACGGGCTGATATTTATACACAGTAAAATTGAAAATAATTTTTTATATTTTTTGTTATTAGCATGTGCTCTCGCGGGCGTGCATCAGATTGTTTTTAATATTTTTAAACTGTCGCTTATAAATATAGCATCTCCTTCTTATTCATGTCAACACCTGATGAAGGACGGGTGACGTCCGAAAGCTTGTGTACCGCTCAATAAAGAAACTCACCACGTTCCTCTTGATCTCCCTTTTACACTTCAAACGTGGCTATATCTCATATAACATATATATATATATATATATATTCCGTATTTCTTATAACCAAATATATTACAGAATTCTTCAATAACATTCGACTGTGAATTTATAAAAATTATCGGTATCATTTTTTATGCATATATATATAACCCAAAACATCAAACTTTATCGAATTCAAAGCGCCCACCTGGAGACTATTGAATCAGGCTATGACTCTCTTCATCCCATGACAGCATTGATTCCATGATGGAGTCATGACTTCTTCAGAATTAGATGGAGGGTGTTTAACTCCAAGTAGCTAGATCAGTTTTATGGACAAATAATGAGACAAATTTTATATCGTTTTTATTGTGGTGGTGCTTATCTCCATGGCTAAACCAATTATTATTATTGTTACACACACACATATATATATATGCATATATGTACCAAAGGAGGTACCGCATTATCTTCCCGCAATTTTATGTTGTGCATATATATACATATATAGATGGATAAAGCTGGTGTTGTGGCTTTGTCATCGACTTGAGGCTGCTAATTTGCAGTGACGGTCAATACGAGATAGATGGCGTCTGGTTTTGACAGGAGAGGCGACCTTTGTATATATATATATATATATGAATTTCATATAACATATATATACGTTATATGAAATTCATTGGGGTTTCCTTGCACAGGTTCGATCCTGTCGAATATTGTTATAAATAAAATGAGATTCTGCTGATTTTGGAATATTTTGAAATATACATAATTATTAGCTGTTACCCGATTTTGGTATCCATGTGTATTTTACGATATTGCTTTGCAGTCGTGGTAATAATGCTAAAAATAGTTCAGATCATTATTTCTTTAATTTTGCTCATCAATATAAACACAAATACAGAAAACCTCTGCCTGTCTTAAGGCGAGTAGAACAAGGAAAAACAAAACTTATTTACATAATTTACAAAGGTTTTAGCCGGCCATTAGAAAAAAAACAAAAATGAGTTTTATAGGGAAAACACGACCTCTGGCGGTCGATTTAACAGAGTAGTTTTCTAGCAATTATAATTTTAATATATATATACAAGGGTCACCCCTAAAGTGTGTAATTATATATGTAAATGTGTATAGCACATATATATATATATGACATAAACTCACCAGCTGTAGCCAGACGTTGGAAGTCATGATCTGATTCTTTTCGTTCTGAAAAAAAAAAACACATTTACATATAAACAAAATTCCCATTTATTTTAGCATCGGTATAGGATAAACACAATTTAAACATAATACACTATTTTATGTAAATTGTAGATTTTTGCAAATTTTTCAGCGTCCTTCTCTTTTTCACTTCTCTGTATTTCTCTGGAGAAATTTCCTATATATAATACACTATAGGGTTTTAATAAAGGTTGATTGATTATTTAAAAAGCATTAATTAAAAGCTTTCGCGGTAATTGTCTTTCTCAAGAGAGAAGAAAAAAAAAAAAACGATAAACTATAAAAAAAACGATAAACTTAATAGAAACTTATTTGAATATATATGTTTTTATAGAGGGACTGTTTAAAATAAAATTAATCAAATATAATTTGACGTTGTTGCACCATAAATATATTGTTCAATACAATAACGCGTAAATGCATCATAAAGTCAATTATGCAAATAGAAACTTAATTTACATATAAAACTTTCAATTGTAGACACTATATATATAAGCAGAATAAACAATACAATAGTTGTAGATTAGATTTGGTAGGTTAAATGAACAAATTCTCTGAGGAGATTCATCACTGATGAGCTAAGCTTTCGCACAATTCTCTTTTTCATATTCAATTCGAAATTTGTAAAAAAAAAAGTTTTTTTTTTTCAAAATTAAGGAGCATTTCCATCCTTGACACACATCACAAAACACAAAACATTCACTTTTTTATTGTCACAACGTTGTGTTTATTCAAAGATTCCAGAATAATTGCAAAAGTATAAACCTAATTTATTCATCAAAAGATTGCCGTATTTATTAGTTTTTATAAATTTGCATACCTTTGGAACATAGCAACATATTTGCATAAAATTTATAACAGATGAGTTTTAGAAATTGAATATTAATATTAAAAGACAAAATTGCATATACAGTATATAGAGATCCATCTTTAAAATCCTTATTTGAGGGAAAAATTACATGTTATTTGCATAATTTTAAATATCTTGATATTTCTTGCCTTTTTATTTCACTTGTTAACCATACATATATGCATATTATTATATCTTTATTTATAATGTGTTTTATTACTTTTTTAAATAAAAATATTCAGTATTTTAACAATTTATTCCGATAGAGGGCGCTCTATCTAAAGACACACGCCGAAAATACACGTTTAAATACTAGCAGAATCGTCCAATACAGTATTAGAGCTCTGAGAAGCGGTCTGATGGAATAAATTGGCGAAACCGCTGGGAGGGTTCACACTGATGAGCCAAGCCCTCCCAATATATTTTTTTCATCGCAGTAAGGATAGTAGAAGTTTGTATTATGTATAAAAGAAACATTCGTGCTTTTAAATCCTTTCATTTTATATGTATAGATGGCGCGTTATTGCTTTGTGTTAAAAACATAATATGCTCACATATTTACATATTAAAAATATGTTTGCGTTTTAAAAGATATATATATATTATAATTAAAATGATTTTCTGTTGATATTTAAATATTAGAGTTATATAGAATTATTATTTGATTCTGATTATTTTGATAATAGAGAAAATTGTTGAGCATTTGCTTGATTTTCTTGAATATGTGATTTTCTTCTGGAGTAGTGGTAATAATTAAATAATATTAATAAAAATAGTTATTTTTAATATAACTTTTATTTTAACTATTTTATTTTAACTCTAGTTATCAAAAATAGTTTTATTTGAACTAAAGAAATATATGAAAAACATAATTTGATAAAAGTACTGCCTGTCTTAAGGCGAGTAGAACAAGGAAAAACAAAAGATTATTTACATAATTACAAAGGTTTGAGCCGGCCATCGGGAAACAACAACAACGGATTATATAAAGGGAAAAGCGTGACCTTTGGCGGTCGATTTAATAAAATATTTGAATCTATGAGATATAATTTTAAATAAAGAATATTTTTATATAACATATGTATATATGGATGGAAATTTTACCAAGAGAATATTGGTCTATACAATATTTTGACGGGAGTGATGACCTATATATATATATATGTCGTATAATTTCAACTTTCCAATTTCTCTAAAACGTTTCTATAAAAAGAACGATATAATAACAAAAAAAAAATCGTTTAGGGAGCAGAAGAAAATTTGAAAAGTTGTTTTTTTTTCCCGCCTGAATCAAAACATTCGTGACGAGGATTTAAAAAAAAAAGAAGCTTTTGATTTGTCAATTAAACTTCTATATTTTTCTTTCATCCCAGATTCCGCTGACATTTCGTCTGCTCAGCTTTTTTTTTTCCCGCCCAAAAATATATAATCATCAAATTATTATCAAACCACGCAGCTCGCATTCTCAAAAAGGTTTCTTCTTTTCGATTGATAGAATTTCAAGACTCTAGCTCGAGGGCAAATAGATATTATTTGACTTGGGTTTTGAGAAAATATGAATTTTTAATAGATAACGTTTCAGAGAAAATATTTTATATACGTTCTACATTCTAACAACGTTTTATTTATGAAAAAATAACAATCTATATATATCTGTGTTTTGATACAGTAAAAACATCCCTTTGAATAGATTTTAGAAAACCGAAAATATATTATTTTAATTCTATGGGTTTTGCTTAACACGTTCATATTTAAGGTATTAATTAAGTACAATTTTTAATTTTTGTAGGATTTTTTTTAAATATATATATGTGATATTCGGGTTGAATCCTTTCGACTCTATGTGAGAATCGATTGATCCTGTCGATTCTCTATAATAATTCGATTAGATCCTGTCGACTCTCTGTAACAATTTCGATTGAGTTGTCGAACTTACTATGAGACCCGGTAGAATCCTATGTCGGATTATGTTGAATTGGTGATTGGTGGCGCAGTCTTTGTCGAATGGTGGGTTTCCACAGGGGAAATAACGAGCACACTTGGATGGGATAGAATCTGGACTTCGCGAAAGGGAGAGAGTGATAAGACTGGAGGAGGTACCTTGCCTTTCATATGATCGAGAGGACTTTACCTTGGTTGGAGCCTAAGTTGAGCACACCTTGCTTCTAGCCCGGTCACCTACCTTCTTTTTCACTTCTTGTCCGAGATAATCGTCATTAACTATCTCGGCTTCTCATTGGTGAAAATCATTCTACGTGCTTGCTTCTAATTCGCTATTAGTTGGTCATGCTTAAAGGTGATTGGTTGTTGATTTGTCATGCTTAACTGTGATTGGCTTAGTACCTCCATTGTCGCCATGATTGCAATCTTCCAGGAAGAAGAAGGTCTTTGAACTTTAGTTTTATGGGTCCTGGATGATGCAATCCTGTTAATTGTTATTCCCTTTTTCGCGAAGCCTAACTTTTATTAAATCTTTTGACGATACATTGCATAGATTGTGGTGGGGTTACATATTGCTATATACAGATTATAACATAAATGTCGTGATTGAATGGAAGGGTACAACCATTATGCATGCAATCAAGAATTAGTTCCAGCCAATTGAGCAGCGCACCCGCGTACCTAATAAAGTTATTTTGGAACAGAATTGACATATATAATATAGAACGATATTTGAAAATTATCCCGCATGTGTTTCTTCGAAATTTATTTCAAGGGGAGAAATAACGTTTATTTCTAACCTTAGGGATGAAGTATGAAAAAATGAATTGTGAAGAGTAATGATAAACGGAAAAATAAAATGTCCAGGGTGGGAATCGAACCAACAGTGTTTCGCTTACCGGAAAGATGCCATGTCTACTAGGCTACCCTGGACATGCATTACTCCTCACAATTCATCCTTTCATACTTCATCTCTAAGGTTAGAAATAATCGTTATTTCTCCTTTAAATAAATTTCGATTATTCGTTCATAAGAAACACATGCGGTATAATTTTCAAATGTCGTTCTACAATCATAAGCCACATTATAATGTATTATATATAATATAGAGTTGTGGGAGGAAGGTATTCATATAATAAAAGAGGCACCTCTCCCTTTAGAACAAATTGTTTTTAATGCATTAAAAAAACCGCTTTCAGTTGCACGATAAGGAGATGCCTTTTTCTTATCCAAGTACAATGTCAAATTTGTACTATTTTCATATATATTTATTATTATGCATTAGCGCACCATCTGTTATCAAAATACGAAACTATCATAGACGCGTATGATTCTTTTAAAAATAAAACAATTTCTACTGCCCTTACTGCAATGGAAAAATTAATGGGAGGGCCTGGCTCATCAGTGGTGAAGCCTTCCAGCGGTTTTGCCAGCTTAATCTACCATACCGCTGTTATATTGCATTTTTGGAACTTTCTTTTATAGTGATATTGTTGTTAGACTCTTGGAATGGGTATTTTAGATGAACTATGGACATAAGCTTTGAGTACAGAAGAATTATATATAATTATAACTATATATATGTAAAAATATACAAGTTGCTTGCAATAAAGACCAATACATTAAGTTTAATAGATTCTAGAGGATGTATATTTTGAGGCGAAAGTGTTGACTGTACATATTCAAGCTACTATGCTGCAAAATTTGACATCGAACGTTTAATTTTCATGCTTCTCAATGTTTAATTCTGTTAATTGTGTATAATTTAAGATATACACGCAATTATCCTAATTGTGGATATGGCGTGTCTCTCCCAACGGTTAAATATAAATAAATATTATACACCTATCCCCCGATTTACACGGTAGATACGTTCCTGAGAAAAACGTGTAAATCGGGGGATAGGTGTACACAGAAATAAAAATAAAATGCATTAACAGGTTAAAATATGTAGTCAGCACATAAGCTCGGGATTCTTCGTGAGATGTGTACACAGCGCATGTGTTCAATCACAGTAGCATTTTGTATAGTGCGATAAAAATTAAAAAAAACTTATTTGGAAAACCGTGTAAAAGCGAAAACGTGTAAAACAAGTACCGTGTAAATCGGGGGATAGGTGTATATGTTTTTTTTGCTTATCCCTAGTACACGTGGTACAGGCCATGATAATCATGGTGGGTAGTTAGCGACTGCTTTTTACTGTAAGCGCACCACATGTCTACACATGTGAAAAGCAGTTCGACTTTGCACTTACAAATGCCAGAGCCCCGTTTGGTTATTTGCACTCGCTGGTGGAGTTGGACTTTTGCAAGAATCGGGGGCCATTGGAGCATTTTTTTTAACAGAAAAAAGTGTCTAATGCGGGAATCGAACCCGGCTCCTAGTGGTCGAAAACCAAACGGTTTAACCAGCCTTCCACCGACCCCCTAGGTGTATATGTAAAAATATATAGAAATTGTTTCTCAACAAAAGAAGAGAACAAATTTATATTGATTATTAAAGAGAGCCAAATCTCGTTAAATAAATAAGAGTTCAATGAAGAGTGTCCCCAACATGTCAAAGTTATCTTGGGACACAAACTGTCAACTTCCCAAACGATAGGCAATTAAAACTTGGCTATAATCTTCTGCTGTGTTTCTCTTTTGCTAATAAATTAGTGCGCATTTTGCGCGGGGAAAATATTTATCGCCGTTAAATTCACATAACTAAACATTAGCCAAAATATGGTTATTTACTTAAGATAGTGTTATCATAATTTCTTTCCCTACAATTCTCACTATATGTATATATAATTTATCTCTTTCCAGATAAATATTTATTTGAAGAGATATTTTTGTAAATATTTGAACAATTTTATTTTTCAAAATTCGTCCTCCTACAATTGAAAAAAGATTTAGGAATTATTGTATAACAACTATTTGGCGCCCAACGTGGGTATTTTATTTGGTTAAGTAAACAGGATTTCCAAATAGAATTTTTGTGGATTTTTAAAGAATATGTATTATGTATTTTATATGTAAATATATATTTGAATCTATGTAATACACTCAAACTTGATATTATGTGTTTTACACGAATTAATGTTTGTACAATGTATATCGAATATTGATTATTATTTACATATTATTATTAGTCTCAAAGTGTTAGTGATAATATGTGTGTGTGTGAAATCATTAATATATGACAATCATAAACATTTTCTGACCCATATATAGGCAGAATAGTTTGTTATTAGATTAATTAGAGCAAGCTTTGTATGATCTATATGATAAACTTTAACCTCAGATGTAGCGATTAACAAAGTGAAAAAAGACAAGTTTCTTTAATTATTTCGACGACGCAAGCTTTCGGGCAAAAGCCCTTCAACAGGCAAGATAAAACGACACTATGAACGATACTGATGGCTGTAGTGAATATATATATACACATATTATTTACATAAATATCGAAAAGAGCATGCAAATGAGTAATTTAACTATTTGTGAAAAAATAATCATAGAGGATAATTTAAGAGATGCAAATCCATAGCTGGAGGAAAGAAATATTAATGAAGTATATGATATGCCTGATGTGGAGTTTAAGTATATAAATGAGAAAAATTACATAAAGGCTAGGAGAGCATGATATTGTTGCTAAGAAGAATATTCTATATCTAATTTTAACCTCAGAAATAACTATAAAGACGAATGTTTATTTTTCAAATCAAACTCTCTAATGTACTTACTGCCTAGAATGATATTGAGAGGGCTTAGCTCATCAGTGGCGAATTCTCTTGGCGAAGGTTTCGCCAGTTTAATCTACCATTCCACTTTTTAGAGCTTAACTCTGGCATCTATTCCTCATGTCAGAGGCAGCCATTTCTTTTAGAGCTAAGTCGGCCTGCTACTGAGTAATGCTCCCAGTCTTAACCTAATCATGATGGTTGTCAAATTATTGACTGTATTGACTCATCCATTGATGAGCTCTACTCATCCCCTACAGACACCATCAAAAGTCTCAAGCTTTACAAGCTTGACACCCTAATATGATTGAGTGGAGATAAGAAAAAAAAAAGAAGATATACCTGAATGTGTGTGTGTGAAATGTATTAATTAATAATATATTAGTTTTAATGAAGAATCTAAACAAATAGTTATTAATATATATACAAGGTTGTCCCAAAGGTTCGTAAACACTTGCAAAAAAATTGAAATACCAATATTATTAGCTGTTATGTATAATTTCTTTGTATTATGTATAAAGTAAATGTATTATGTATTATTATTATATATTCGCCGTAATAATATTATTCGACAAGTAATAATAAAAACAACGTTTAAAGAAAAACATAAACTTTTGGAACAATTATATATATAAAATTTATTATTTTTTCACGCTCATATGTTTGTATAAAAACATTATACATTATAACAGTGCCTTATGATTATCACAGCAGTAGAAAACTTCAATAGTAATGATAAGTAATGATCTGCAGCGATGTGGTGTACTAACAGTAAAAGCAGTCGTCTACTTCTACCCACCATGATTATCATGGTCTGTACCACGAGTACTAGGGATAAGCAAAAAAATATGTTAACAGAAAGCAATAACGCGCCATCTATACATATAAAATGAAAGGATTTAAAAGCACGTATGTTTCTTTTATACATAATACAAACTTCTACTGTCCTTACTGCGATGAAAAAAATATGTATATACCCTACTACGCTTGTTCTAATTAATCTAATAACGAATTGTTCTGCCTATATTTGGGTCAGAAAATGTTTATGACTGTCATATATTAATGAATTCACATATCATCACTAACACTATGAGACTAATAATAATATGTAAATAATAATCAATATTCGATATACGTTGGACAAACATTCATTCGTGTAAAACATATAATATCAAGTTTGAGTGTATTGCATAGATTCAAATTTAGACACAAAATGCCAAGCTGTATTAACCATGGTTTAGGATGCGGTGTCGATTTTATAACATCCAACGAGAAGAATTATGAAATCGGTCGAAACTTCCAAAAATATATGTTTAAGTTGGTGATGTAACAGGGCCTGAATTTCAGACCATAATACAAAATATAACTGTATTTTCTAAAACTGGTGTTGAAACTAATTTCATATGACCAACTGTTAGGTTTTCAACTGGGGTGTGATCACCAATATATATTGTTCTAATGTATAATTCAAGGGAGAGGTGCTCTACTCATGTTGAGGATTATGGTAATGCAGTCGTGGCAAAAATATTTAAAAGAATTTTGATTAGTGATTTCTTTAATTGAGCTTAAGGACTATATAAAAAAACATAATTTGATAAAAGTAATGCCTGGATTAAGGCGAGTAGAACAAGGGAACCAAAAGAATATTTACATAATGTACAAAAGTTTTGAGCCGGCCATCGGGAAACAACAACAACGAGTTTTTATAGGGGAAGCGTGACCTCTGGCGGTCGATTTAGCATTATTTGTATATATGAAATATATTTTTAAATAAAATAATATTTTAATATAACATATATATATTATGATGCATAGCGCGCCATCTGTTATGAATATTCGAAACTATTATAAACGCGTATGATTCTTTTGAAATTTAAAAGGCCGTAGAAATTGTTTAATTTTCAAAAGAATCATACGCGTCTATAATAGTTTTGAATATCCATATATATTAGATAATAAAAAGGCATATATTGGATTGAATAAAATATTTATATGCCTTTTTATTATCTAATGATTCAAGTATGAATTGCTCTATTTTCAGAATATTTATATACAGTAGAACTACTTCTCTGTAAAGAACACCTAATTACAGAGCCAAAGTGTCCTTTAGGGAAAGATGTCCTCTTAACAGAGAGTTGCTAAATAGTAAAAATGGTAATTTTGCAAATCAAAATTGTCTTTTATAGAGAGGTGTCCTCTAGCGCAGGTGTCCTTTAAAGGGAGGTTCTACTGTATTTATATACAGTAGAACTACCTCTCTGTAAAGGACAACATCTAATTGCAGAGCCAAAGTGTCCTTTAGGGAGAGGTGTCCTCTTACCGGAGAGTTGCTAAATAGTAAAAATGGTAATTTTGCAAATGAAAACTGTCCTTTATAGAGAGGTGCCCTCTAACGGGGTGTCCATTAAAAGGAGATACAATATATGAGGATGGAAATGAACGGTTTTTCATATTATAAAAAGAATCAATTACCATACACTATATGCCTTTTCTTAAATACACCTATCCCTCGATTTACACGGTAGATACGTTCCTGAGAAAAACGTGTAAATCGGGGGATAGGTGTACACAGAAATAAAAATGAAATGCATTGACAGGTTAAAATATGTAATCAGCACATAAGCTCGGGATTCCTCGTGAGATATGTACACAGCGCATGTGTTCAATCACAGTAGCATTTAGTATAGTGCGATAAAAACAAAAAACTTATTTGGAAAACCGTGTAAAAGCGAAAACGTGTAAAACAAGTACCGTGTAAATCGGGGGATAGGTGTATATTTAAAAAAAAAACAAGAGAGATCTCACAAAAAAATATCAATATATAATTTAAATATAATTTCTATAAAAAACTAAATAAAATATTATATTATTTATAAATTCAAACAATTGTTTTAATTATCGGTAAAGAGGTTTTTAAGAGGTGAACAAAATGAAAAAAAAAACAGAGAAGCATTTCATGACCTATATTTAAAGGGTAAAAAAAAAGAAGGAGAATTTTAAGTTTTAGAGAGAGAGAGAGAGAAAAAAATAATTTTAGATTCTACAAGTGTGTGTGGGGGGAGATAAAAAAGAAATCATGCTACCACGCATCTTTCCCAAGAAATCATTCTAAAGCACACCAACTGCCATTTTGTCGACCCGCATTTATTGGGAAAACTCTGGAGTTGGTGGACTCTGAGATGACTGGTAGCACGCGAAATGGTCGTAAGTTCAGAGGACCTCTCACGTGATGGCGCTCTTTGGACTGTGAGGCTTTACATGATGTAGGGTAGATGTTGGTAGAAATAGTTCGGAACAGGGTTCATAGGGTAAACTATATGTTAGGGAAATGGGTCCTTCTAAGGCATACGATAGAATTAGGGGATTGTGTCATTCTAAGACAGACGCCATGTGAGTGGAATGGGTTCGTGAATGATTCTAAGACAGACGATATGTTAGGGAAATGGGTCCTTCTAAGGCATACGATAGAATTAGGGAATTGTGTCATTCTAAGACAGACGCCATGTTAGTGGAATGGGTTCGTAAAGGTTTCCAAGGCAGACGATAGGGTTAGGAGAATGTGTCTTTCTAAGACAGACGATAGGGTTAGTGGAATGGGTCCTTCTAAAGCAGACGATAGAGTTAGGGGAATGGGTTCTAAGGCAGACGATAAAATAAGGGGATTTGGTCCTTCTAAGGCAGACGATATGTTAGGGGAATGGGTCCTTCTAAGGCAGACGATATGTTAGGGGAATGGGTCCTTCTAAGGCAGACGATAGGGTTAGGGGAATGGGTCCACTTCTAAGGCAGACGATATGTTAGGGTAATGGATCCGTGATGATTTTTCTAAGGCAGACGATATGTTAGGGCAATGAGTCCTTCTAAGGCAGACGATAGGGTTAGGGGGAATGGGTCCTTCTAAAGCAGTTGATATGTTAGGACAATGGGCCCTTCTAAGGCAGACGATATGTTAGGGCAATGGGTCCTTCTAAAGCACACGATATGTTAGGGGAATGGGTTCGTGAAGATTATTTTAAGGCAGACGATATATTAGAGGAATAGAAAATTTTAATATATATATGTATTTCATTATATATAAAATATATTTTATATTATTTACGATAATAAATAATCTTTAATAACTAAAACAATGTCCTATAATTTATTTTAAAAAATATAACTAAATTTCTCTGCCCTCAATTAATTATAGGTTATCTCGCTTATGTCAAACTTGAATTGCCAATTACAGGAATCAACCTTTTCTTAAAGCAATTAAATTAATTTCTTCGAAAATTCGATCTAGATTAAAAGTTTTTTTTTTCTTTCCCTCAAAGTTTTGAAAATTTTAAAAAATAAATATGTATGATGTCAATTAGTTTTTTAAAAACTCGATTATTTAGGCCTAACCTTGATGGAAAAAAAAGTGTATTGGATATTAATTTGAAGTTCGATTTGATTTTTTTAAAGTAAATTTTTCTATTAATTACCTAATATATAATTGTAAAACGACACTTGAAGTTACACCGCATGAGTTTCTTTTCAACGACAAATCAAATTTTTATTTCAAGGTGAAATATTGACTATTTCTAACCTTTTTTGGATGAGGTATGAAAGGATGAATTATGAAAAGTAATGATGAACGAAAAATAAAAGTGTCCAGAGATGGGAATCGAACCCAGAATGTTCCGCTTACCGGGCAGATGCCATGTCCACTAGGCTACCCTGGACGTATTTTTCAGTTCGTAAATGATACATAAAGTAACTTATAATACAATATAATACACTGCGGCCTGTGATTGTAAAACGACACTTGAAGTTACACCGCATGAGTTTCTTTTCAACGAAAAATCAAATTTTTATTTCAAGGTGAAATATTGACTATTTCTAACCTTTTTTGGATGAGGTATGAAAGGATGAATTATGAAAAGTAATGATGAACGGAAAAATATATAATAATTGTTCGTAGAAAAATCGTAAAATGCTCATGGAATTTCGTCTTTCACTTATTGTTTATTTGTTTTATCTAAAATTCTTATAAATATCAAAACTCTTAAAGAAAATTAAACACGGTATATTAATATTGCAATGTGGAAAATTAGGGAAGACCAACTTCGCGATGAGACAACAATTTATTTCAGGCAAGAACAAACTATGAATGATAAACAAAAGATAAGCAATGAGGGAAATTTATAGAATAGCAAAATATAAACATAAAAAAATGACCACTCTGTTAATAAAAATAATAAATACTTTGTTACAATATATACTAGTATTAGGATGAAGTATTTATTAACAAATCAGATGCGATATCCCCATAAAGGATGTTTGCGTCAAGAAACAACACCAAAATCAGAGAACTAATTTACATAAACAATTGAAAACAAAACAACAAAACAACCAATGGAATAAATACAAAAATATACATAGTTAGCAATCAAGGTTTTTTTTTAACCAAGAGAGAAAATCATAGATATATTTACAAAACCTCCTGAATTTTAAATAGTATGAAGTATATAATTAGTATAAAGTATAACCAATATACACTCATGGACAAAACTTAAGGATGTTTTACCTTTCAGCATGTATATCGGGATTGAGACATTAACTCTGAAAGATTTCACAGTGACCTTTATTGAAGACACACGAGATAACCAATATACACTCATGGACAAAACTTAAGGAAGCTGTACCTTTTAGCATGTATATCAGGATTCTGACAATTACTCTGAAAGATATTACAGTGACCTTTATTGAAGAAATACGAGATAACCAATATACACTCATGGACAAAACTTAAGAAAGTTGTACTTTCAGCATGTATATCAGGATTATAACTCTGAAAGATATTACAGTAACCTTTATTAAAGACATACGAGATAACAAAGCGTGAACAAAATTGCCTCTGTCTCCTTAAAAAAAAAAACTACCGACCACATTCATAAACCTACGCGACATGAAAATATGAATCTTCCTTTATTTTTGTCCATGAGTGTGTATATGTAAATGAGTGTGTATATGTAAATGAGTGTGTATATGTAAATGAGTGTGTATATGTAAATGAGTGTGTATATGTAAATGAGTGTGTATATGTAAATGAGTGTGTATATGTAAATAAGTGTGTATATTATAATTATTCTTCAATATTAGAGAACTAGTGTACACGAACGTATCATAAACTACATCTATTATTATGTCACCCAGGTATAGGATAAACCCCGAAAGTTCCAATATGAAGTAGAGGGGAGAAGAAACTTGTGACCAGAAAGTGCCAACCCTGGCAGAATTGCCGCCCCATTGCCCATATTATACCTCCGTAGTGAATTACTTCACTCTGTGCCTTCCTTCAGTTTAGACCTGATATGAACCATCTACCCCATGGTGGGTATTCTCTTTGGGAGATCTACAGATGTATGGTATTTTCTATCGGGTTTAATTTAATTGTATTGGGTTGGTATTGTGGGTGGCATGAATTTCTAAGCGGAGCCGCTACATTATAGTCTTTAAAATGGTTGAATGTGGTTAGTATAGTATTTGCAATGGTTGAATGTGGTTAGTATAGTATTTGCAATGGTTGAATGTGGTTAGTATAGTATTTGCAATGGTTGAATGTGGTTAGTATAGTATTTGCAATGGTTGAATGTGGTTAGTATAGTATTTGCAATGGTTGAATGTGGTTAGTATAGTATTTGCAATGGTTGAATGTGGTTAGTATAGTATTTGCAATGGTTGAATGTGGTTAGTATAGTATTTGCAATGGTTGAATGTGTGGTTAGTATAGTATTTGCAATGGTTGAATGTGGTTAGTATAGTATTTGCAATGGTTGAATGTGGTTAGTATAGTATTTGCAATGGTTGAATGTGGTTAGTATAGTATTTGCAATGGTTGAATGTGGTTAGTATAGTATTTGCAATGGTTGAATGTGGTTAGTATAGTATTTACAATGGTTGAATGTGGTTAGTATAGTATTTGCAATGGTTGAATGTGGTTAGTATAGTATTTGCAATGGTTGAATGTGGTTAGTATAGTATTTGCAATGGTTGAATGTGGTTAGTATAGTATTTGCAATGGTTGAATGTGGTTAGTATAGTATGTTAGTATATTGGTAAGTATAGTTGAATGTGGTTGGTATAGTATTTGAAGTGGTTGAATGTGGTTAGAGTATAGTACTTGAAGTTGTTGAATAGGGTCACTATAGTTGTTAAGGTGGTTGTGTTGTGTAAATATAGTTAGTATTGTCTTTAAAGTGGTTAAATGGGTTGAGTATAGTATTTATAATGACTGAATGTGGTTAGCATAGTCTTTAATGTGATTAAATGGGAAATAGGGTGAGTATAGGATTTACAATATTTTATGTGGGCAGATCAAACAGATCCACAAATACGTATATTTCTAGACACAACTGACTACTAAATATAAAACACTGATTGAAGTGAACAATGGACTCACAGAACACAAATGAGGAGTTCAAATTCTCAAATAGGCCATTCTACCATTCTAAGCAGATTGTTTAAGAAATAATTTGATTTTAGCGATGTCCTGGCTCTTTCAACCAGATCCACAAATACGTATATTTGTAGACACAACACTAAACACTTTATCTAAAACATTAATTGAAGTAAACAATGTACTCAACAGAATCTGAATGAGGAGTTCAAATTTCTAAATAGAACTTTCTGCCCTTCTAAGCAGGTTGTTTAAGAAATAATTTGATTTCAGCGATGCCCTGGCTCTTTCAACCAGATCCACAAATACGTATATTTGTAGACACAACACTAAACACTTTATCTAAAACATTAATTGAAGTAAACAATGTACTCAACAGAATCTGAATGAGAAGTTCAAATTCTTAAATAGAACTTTCTACTCTTCTAAGCAGGTTGTCTAAGAAATATTTTGATCCAAGCGGTGCCCTGGCTCTTTCAACAAGATCCACAAATACGCATATATCTAGACACAATACTGAACACTTTATGTAAAACATCAATTGAAGTGAATAATGTACTCACATAACTTAAATGTGGAGTTCAAATTTCTAAATAGGACTTTCTACCCTCCTAAGCAGGTTGTCTAAGAAAGAAAATGAACCAATCAATCCTGGCTCTTTCAACTAGACCCACAAATACGTATATTTCTATATACAACACTGACTACTTTATCTAAAATATTGATTTAAGTGAACAATGTACTCAACAGAACCAGAATGAAAATTTCAAATTTCTAAATAGATATTTCTACCTCAATAATTACATTGTGCAAGAAATTATTTGAACCAATCAATCCTGGCTCTTTCAACCATATCCACAAATTCGCATATTTCTACACAAAAATGACTACACTTTATCTATAATATTGATTGAAGTGAACAATGTATTCAACAGAACCTTAATAATAAGGAGTTCAAATTTCTAAATAGGAATTTCTACCCTTCTAAGCACATTGTGTAAAAAATTATTTGAACCAAGCGTTGTCCTGGCTCTATCAAACAGATCCACAAATACGTATATTTCTAGACACAACATTGAACACTTTATATAAAATATTGATTGAAGTAAACAATGTACTGACAGAACTTAAATCAGGAGTTCAAATTCTTTAATAGGACTTTCTACCCTTCTAGGCACCAAACTCTGCAGCGCTGGCAGAGGCGCCATATTCATTGTACATAGTGTATATAATCTATATTATATATTTTTAAATAGAGCAGACTGTGTACTTTGCATGTATTGACAAGATGTCAATAAAATTATTTTAATTGTCAATTGTCTAGGCAGGTTGTCTAAGAAATTATTTGATCCACATGCGATGTCCTGGCTCTATCAAACAGATCCACAAATACGTATATTTCTAGACACAACTGACTACTTAATATAAAATATTGATTGAAGTGAACAATATCCTCAACAGATCTTAAATGAGAAGTTCAAATTTCTAAATAGAACTTTCTACTTCTCTAAAACATCAATTGAAGTAAACACTATACTCAACAGAACTTGAATGAGGGGAGTTGGAATTTCTAAATAGGAATTCCTACCCTTATATGCATATTGTGTAAGAAATTATTTAACCTATATATAAGCGATGTTCATATCCACAAATACTTATATATCTAGACCAGGGCTCGGCAAATATTTGAGTCGGAGGAGCCAAAAATTACAATTTACAAACGTTCAAAATTTTTAAAGAGCCACACATCTTTTTCTTGCCAACAATAAATAGTACTCCCATAAATAATATTTACATATGGAACTATATAAAGAGCCGCAGCTTCACATCCAAAGAGCCACACATCTTTTTCTTGCCAACAATAAATAGTACTCCCATAAATAATATTTGCATATGGAACTATATAAAGAGCCTCTGCTTCACATCCAAAGAGCCACACATGTTTCCTGTCAACAATAAATAGTACTCCCATAAATAATATTTACATATGGAACTATATAAAGAGCCTCTGCTTCACATCCAAAGAGCCACACATGTTTCTTGTCAACAAAAAATAGTGCTCGTATAAATAATATTTACATATGGAACTATATAAAGAGCCGCAGCTTCACATCCAAAGAGCCACACATGTTTCTTGTCAACAAAAAATAGTACTCGTATAAATAATATTTGCATATGGAACTATATAAAGAGCCTCTGCTTCACATCCAAAGAGCCACACATGTTTCTTGTCAACAAAAAATAGTACTCGTATAAATAATATTTACATATGGAACTATATAAAGAGCCTCAGCTTAACATCCAAAGAGCCACACATGTTTCTTGTCAACAATAAATAGTACTTGTATAAATAATATTTACATATGGAACTATATAAAGAGTCTCAGCTTCACATCCAAAGAGCCACACATGTTTCTTGTCAACAATAAATAGTACTTGTATAAATAATATTTACATATGGAACTATATAAAGAGCCGCAGCTTCACATCCAAAGAGCCACACATGTTTCTTGTCAACAAAAAATAGTACTCGTATAAATAATATTTGCATATGGAACTATATAAAGAGCCGCAGCTTCACATCCAAAGAGCCACACATGTTTCTTGTCAACAAAAAATAGTACTCGTATAAATAATATTTACATATGGAACTATATAAAGAGTCTCAGCTTCACATCCAAAGAGCCACACATGTTTCTTGTCAACAATAAATAGTACTTGTATAAATAATATTTACATATGGAACTATATAAAGAGTCTCAGCTTCACATCCAAAGAGCCACACATGTTTCTTGTCAACAATAAATAGTACTCGTATAAATAATATTTGCATATGGAACTATATAAAGAGCCGCAGCTTCACATCCAAAGAGCCGCACATGTTTCTTGTCAACAAAAAATAGTACTCGTATAAATAATATTTGCATATGGAACTATATAAAGAGCCGCAGCTTCACATCCAAAGAGCCACACATGTTTCTTGTCAACAAAAAATAGTACTCGTATAAATAATATTTGCATATGGAACTATATAAAGAGTCGCAGCTTCACATCCAAAGAGCCACACATGTTTCTTGTCAACAAAAAATAGTACTCGTATAAATAATATTTACATATGGAACTATATAAAGAGCCTCAGCTTCACATCCAAAGAGCCACACATGTTTCTTGTCAACAAAAAATAGTACTCGTATAAATAATATTTACATATGGAACTATATAAAGAGCCTCAGCTTCACATCCAAAGAGCCACACATGTTTCTTGTCAACAAAAAATAGTACTCGTATAAATAATATTTACATATGGAACTATATAAAGAGCCTCAGCTTCACATCCAAAGAGCCACACATGTTTCTTGTCAACAAAAAATAGTACTCGTATAAATAATATTTACATATGGAACTATATAAAGAGCCTCAGCTTCACATCCAAAGAGCCACACATGTTTCTTGTCAACAAAAAATAGTACTCGTATAAATAATATTTACATATGGAACTATATAAAGAGCCTCAGCTTCACATCCAAAGAGCCGCAGTTCGCTGACCTCTGATCTAGACACATCTGAAAACACATTTTATAGATCCTTTCATTGAGGGAAATCCACATGGAGATCCCTCTCTCTTCCCAATCGTGCTCAACGATGCCTACCATCTAGCTATACGAGTATACCGTATACCAAAATATACCAAAATGTTTTTCAGTTCAGTTTTTCCCTTTTTTTCTCTGATTTTATTTTCTTCTCCCCCCTCCCTACTCCCAAATTGCATATGTGTGCTTCTTTCTCTCTCTCTCTCCCTCCCTCCCATAGGTAGCTATGTAACTAATACAACCTCTTTGTATTGTCCAGATCCGAGAAGATTGGAAGTACGTTGCCATGGTAATAGACCGGCTTCAACTGTGCATCTTCTTCGCTGTGACGGCGGCAGGAACTATGGGGATACTCCTAGACGCGCCTCACATCTTCCAGTATGTTGATCAGGACAAGATTATCGAGATCCACCGAGGGAAATCCACATGAGGATCCCTTTCTCCCCACTCGTGCTCAACGATGCCTACCATCCAGCTAGATACCAAAATGTTTTTCAGTTCGTTTTTTTCCCTTTTTTTTTCTCTCTTTGATTTTTATTATTTCTTCTCCCCCCATCCCTACTCCCAAATTGCATATGCGTGCTTCTTTCCCTCCCTCTTTTTCCCCCCATTTATGTACAGCATCAAAAAAAAAAACTCTTTGAAAAATGAAATATAACTA
>CP092884.1:50292860-50391090 GCA_030710605.1 Cordylochernes scorpioides
GATCATAAGAAAGAACCAGTCTTATAGAGAGAAGAACAGATAAAAGAACTCTGTCTTCAGAAAGAAGACAGCGATCTATTGAAAAATCAGAATTCCAAGAAACCGACATGAGCGTCCATGACCAGGTGTTGGTCCAATTACCAACAGAAGACAAACCCTGGAATCCCCCACGGAGCAAATATTGCCCGAGGGTGCCCAATTAAGTACCAAGGATCGATTCTCAGCGAGGGTATATTATTTTAAGACCCCCCCCCCCCCATACCCTCAACACTGTACTTATTCTGTCTGTTTAGAACCCAACGTCCGAATAGAACCAACGAATTCACCATAAACCACATCAGCATCATTAGATCAACATTTTTCTCTATAATATTTACTTAATTTTTTAGCTTAAGTAGTTAGAAATTCCTTAGAATAATTTTTTTTGTTTGTTTCACACATTCTTAATTTATTTATAAAATAATGTAAGCACATAGTTGAGGAAAAAAACCAGGAGAATTGATAAATTCCGGAACAGTTTAATCATTTAAGGAAATCTTGTAAAACCATAGTGAATCCCATCACATTGCACTACGTTCACTCTACTCGTCTTTTCTCTAATCGTCTGTTGAAGAGCGAGAACTCGAAAGCTCGCGTTATTTATAATATGCAATTATATATACTTTATTTATTTAACAATTGAAGAATACACGCTATATCCACAAATCGGATATTTGCGTGTGAAATATATACATTTGAATGAAAAACAAAAAACAAAAAGTAGTTTAAAGAGATATATGCATATTTACATATCAGTATGCAAATTGATTACATTAGTAGTCACTTATTTAGTTAAGTACATTCTGCAGAATTTGTTGAATCTTTGGTGTATGTCCTTAGTGTAGACCAGATGTTGCATATTTGTTATGGGAATTTGATTTAGTTCCCTAAGGTCAGCGGGCAGTCAGTTAATAAGTGTCTGGGGTTCTGTTCTTCGCCTCCACACGAGCATCCAGGTGATTCAGCTTTGCCAATTTTAAACAGGTTTTTTATTTTATTTTATTTTAATAATTTTATTTAATATTTATTTTAATCGTTAGGAAAAGGATGAGAATATTTTATCTCTAATTTATTGGGTTCAAGCATAGAAAACTTTCACTTTACACGAAATATTAGCTCTGTAAAAATAACGCCATTACGGTTTCATGAACATTATGGTTTTAATATAAACATATGCAAATAGGGGTTATAAAAGGAATATCTCCTTTTGAAATACATTTAAATAATACATCCTACCGAAATATTATATTAAATAAAATATTTGAAAAATATTACATAGGGTGAAGTTATTTTGATGGATAAATGTCAAACCTTTTCAGGAACAGTGCATTTCTACTGATTGAGGGGAAAAGAGATAACAAAAATGATATCAAAACTAAACTCTCAGGCTTCATAGCATTTTTCCCTTTAGCCAGTAGAAGACCGGTATGTTTGCGGAGCTATCCACCAATAAATGAAACATTCCACACAACGTCTTTTTATTTATATTAAAGAAATAACGGAAGATTATTTCTAGTATTCCGGCCTAAATTCGTACCAACCACCTTACCACCTTTAAAAATCTTATTAAATGATTGATAAGATTTCATAAATTCTCTTATAGAATGTCTTTGTTGTTAGAATTCCCCCATCAGTTTCTAACGTCAAATTATATGATAAAAATTTGAAAATACTATAAATCACGGAACATAGGAACTGTACTAAATCCTGATTGTCTAGCAAGATTTGAATTCCTAAGGCCTGAATCAGTTATTGAAAGCCTAACGAATAATAAAAAAGAAACATATTGTAATTATTTTTTTAATATTTGAATGCATTTGCGAGTAGAGTTTGATTCAAGGATACTTTGATATTTTACATATATATAACAACGATGTTCAAACTGAATATTAACTTTCATCCATATAAGCCGAATAAAATATTAAATTACATATTTCCCTTAAACAAATGATATTTTCTTACTATATATACACTCATGGACAACAACTTAAAGAAGTTGTACCTTTTAGCATGTAATATCGGGATTGAGACAATAACTCTGAAGGATATTTCAGTGACCTTTATTGAAGATACACGAGAACCCCTAAATATACACTCATGGACAAAACTTAAGGAAGTTGTACCTTTTAGCATGTATATCGGGATTGAGACAATAACTCTGAAGGATATTACAGTGACCTTTATTGAAGACACACAAGATAACCAATATACACTAATGGACAAAACTTAAGGAAGTTGTACCTTTTAGCATGTATATCGGGATTGAGACAATAACTCTGAAAGATATTACAGTGACCTTTATTGAAGAAACACGAGATAACCAATATACAGTCATGGACAAAACTTAAGGAAGTTGTACCTTTTAGCATGTATATCGGGATTGAGATAATAACTCTGAAAGGTATTACAGTGACCTTTATTGAAGACACACGAGATAACCAATATACAGTCATGGACAAAACTTAGGAAGTTGTACCTTTCAGCATGTATATCGGGATTCATACAATAACTCTGAAAGATATTACAGTGATCTTTATTGAGACATACGAGATAACCAAGTGTAAACATATTGAACAGACGACCGGCGACATCCAAGACTTTCCACTTCCTCAAGTTTTGTCCATGAGTGTATGTGTGATAAAACTAGCAAGATAATGAAAGACTAATTTTTATAAACCTATATATGTATTCTATAAAAATATTATATATATTTGAGATATTATATAAATGTTTAAAAAGCACGCTATATAGCTAGCTGTTAGCAAATAAATCAATACTAAATAGATAAAATAGAAAAGTTTACATTGATATTATAAGTATGTAAAATATAAATATATACATATATACAGACTAATATGTATATATTTCATATAAGTAAATATAATCATTGTGATTAAATAATTTTAAAATATATATTTTTTAATCAACCACAAAAAAAAATGGAAAAATGAAGCAATTTCTATGATGGGAGAAGAAAATCGGACGAAATGTCTATGATATATATTTTATTTTATTTGACTTTGGACCAGGACTCTTTTAATTACATAACATTTTCTTTCCCATCCTCTTTATTTATTTAAATCTCGTTATTTTTCCCTCCATTTCTTTTGAGAATCTTATTTAAAAGTTACTTCCACTTTATCATCTTTTTGTGTATTAAAATAAATCCAAATTGTATATATATATATATATGTAGTATTTTGTGTGCAAAGTTTTTGTTTCCTTTTCATCTCTTCTCTATAGAACAAAAAACAAACACTTTTAAAATTTTTAATTTATATACATAAATAGTAGTATTTAGAAAGCGTTCTACTTTGTGATTTGAAACAATGTTTGAATAAATCAGTTTAAATTTTTGGAAGAGCTTTCGTTAATTGCTCTTTCTCAGAAAAAAATAAATGTAATCTATAGATTAATTGAATATTAGAGAAAAATACCAAAAAATATATTTAAAATACCTAAAGGTTTCACAACTCTCGTGGAAAAATATAAAGAGTTATACCCGGAAGGAACTGGTGAAATTTAATGAAATCTAGCATCAAAGAACCAACAAAATGATTTTAAAATGAAGGAATTGAACAGAGTTTATTGATGTTTTCGCCTTTATTCGGGGAACGTAAAAAGTGAGATCATTAAAGTTCCTTTTTACATACACTCATGAACAAAACTTTAGGAAATGGAAAATCTTTTATATCGCCGATCGTCCATTTTTTAAAAGTAGACAGAGACTGTTCACACTTGGTTATCTCGTGTATTTTCAACAAAGGTCACTGTAATATCTTTCAGAGTTATTGTCTCAATCCCGATATACATGCTAAAAGGTACAACTTCCTTAAGTTTTGTCCATGAGTATATATTGGTTATCTCGTGTGTCTTTAATAAAGGTCACAGTAATATCTTTCAAAGTTATTATCTCAATCCCGATATACATGCTAAAAGGTACAACTTCCTTAAGTTTTGTCCATGAGTGTATATTGGTTATCTCGTGTGTCTTCAATAAAGGTCACTGTAATATCTTTCAGAGTTATTGTCTCAATCCCGATATACATGCTAAAAGGTACAACTTCCTTAAGTTTTGTCCATGAGTGTATATTGGTTATCTCGTGTGTCTTCAATAAAGGTCACTGTAATATCTTTCAGAGTTATTATCTCAATCCTGATATACATGATAAAAGGTACAACTTCCTTAAGTTTTGTCCATGAGTGTATATTGGTTATCTCGTGCGTCTTCAATAAAGGTCACTGTAATATCTGTACTATCACTGTAAAAGATTATAGTGACATGCTCTACCTAAACGAACATTAATATATATATATATTAATGTATTAAAATTAATATAAAAAATACATAGATATACGAAAGAGAATGACACTGTATATCTTAACTCAAATGAACATAGATACGTTTTGCAATAGGCTATAATAATAATGATGATTAGGAATAATTAGAGCAGCTTGTTCAGTAGTAGTACAAATTTAAACATGTAGAAACTTGTATAAAAAGCCTGGATTCAGCTTGGCTCGTCTGATTATACTCTGTAAGGGCTCCTTATTCTTTCTCATCTCAGATGAAGTAAAATGTTTTGTGATTTGTTAAAGAAATAGCGATAGATATAAATTATTTTCCTACAATATGTTTGAGTGTAATTCTACTGTCCTATAAGCTTATGTCCATAGTTCTCTTGAAAACCATTTCTGAGATTCCACCCTTCAGTTCAGTGCTAGGTATATATGCAGAATCGTCCAATACAGTATTAGAGCTCTGGATTAAATTGGCGAAACCGCTGGCAGGGTTCACCACTGATGAGCCAAGCCCTCCCAATATATTTTTTCATCGCAGTAAGGGCAGTAGAAGTTTGTATTATGTATAAAAGAAACATTCGTGCTTTTAAATCCTTTAATTTTATATGTATAGATGGCGCGTTATTGCTTTGTGTTAATATGTACCCTCTAGACATGTTTTTCACATATCAACATAATATGTTAGGAATGAAAGATGTTTATTGCCACCATTCGTAGATTATTCCAATAAACACCATTAGCTAGATTACAGCGATCATGATATAAAGACGTTTTTATGACATCAATTTAACATTCTCTTATAGTCTCGCCTTTATTGTAGCTTGTGTTTTGGTTTATAAAATATATAAAAAAATACTATATAAAACTAAGGAGAAAGTTTTGTCGTTGAAAATAAATAAATGTGAAAATTATCATTACTCTTCACAATTCATCCTTTCATACTTCATCCCTATGGTTACAAATAATAGTTATTTCTTCTTTAAATAAATTTCGATTTTTCGTTCAAAAGAAACACATGCGGGATAATTTTTAAATGTCGTTCTACAATCATAAGCAGCATTATATTGTATTAGAAAATAAATGTAAAATGCGACTGTATTTTCTTGTTATTTAAACAAATTATACTTTCGAGTTGATACCTCTTCTCCAGACATTGGAGACAAAAATATCTCGATATGAATATTTGGTTTAGCTATCAAATTATTCAACTTGCATACCTAGTGTAGTGATATGGTAGCTCTAGCTGATATCTGAAAATGTTCTCTATATGAGATTCAAAGTTGAATCATTTCATATTCCCAAAATAATTTGTTTTTTTTTTCGAAATATCTTTGTTTCTCCAATGTCTAAAGAAATGTATAAACACATGGAAGCTTACTGTTACCGTTTATATATAAAAAAGGTATTGTGGTTGAACTTGTATTCTTTTCAGGAGAGAAATTTCTGCCATTTCTTTAAATATATATTTTTTTCAAATTTATTTTCTGATATGTGTCATCATGACTATTTAGAAAAACTATCTAGAGCTATTGTTTCCTTTTATGAAATTCAAATCAAATAACTTGCTCTTAGTGCATTGAGAAATAAAATAGTTAAGAGACGTTTTGGTTATTTGAAGTGTGATAAACTCTATAAAGCCATCCCCGGCCCAACCCATTCAATCCCGGTTCATGGCTGTCGGGAATCGAGGGTGTTACCCACTTGTCTACCGACTGATATAAATGCTGAAAGGTAAAACTTCCTCAAGTTTTGTCCATGAGTTTATATCAGACTATATTAAAACATTCTCTATGACAAGTAAATATATTCCATTATATCTTTTATTTAGTGAGAATTCTATTTTATAAAACGATCGATAGAGATAACAGCAATAATGTTTGTGTTATATAAAAATAATATATATATTCTATATATATATATCTTATTATGAAAATATATAAACCCAAATTATATTATATTATAATACCATGAGAGAAACAAAGATTTTGTTACTTTAATACAATATCGAAAAGGAAAAGATGAAAAAATATATACAAAAATATTCTGTGATTAAATAAATAAATAAAAAAATATTAGAAGGGAAAGTCAATAAAAATCATTTGCGAGATAGTGCCTGGCAACATAGTTTTCCCATAGAATATTCGCCAACACAGAGTTAAAATTGAAGGATTATAAACAAGAGTTCTTTATTAAAATTTTCGAAAAATTCTGAAAATTTCTTGATGGATGGCTTCTTCAATTGATCGTCTGCCTCTCTTGTAACTTCCGGTTTCTCAGCCCTGGATTTCCGGTCTTATTGTCTTCTTTTTTTCATAGATTAATGTGGATTTCCGTTTTAACTGAATTCGGTAGCGTTGATGTGGGTTTTATATATATATTAAGATAACTATAAATAAATAATGAATTGTTTTCCCTATTTACATATTTTGAAAAAATGTATATAGAAACAAAAGTCATTTATATTTCAAATAGATTACAACGGCTATATATATATGTTTTGTATATTTTGTTGTTGTTAGACAAAGGGTTGATAAGACAAAGGATCGATAAGATAAAGGGTTGAAGTTGCAGTCGTGATAAAAAAAAAGATAATTATTTACCGTCAAGTAGCTTTTATTTTCAATTACTTGAAGAAATATTACACATTAGTTATTTTCACATTATATAGAATTTATAAAGTTAATCCTATATTAGTGATTCAAAAAGATAGATATGTTAACTACGCATATTTACAACGAAACTGAAAGTCATTCTAAAAACGATGATAACAAAAGTGGTATTATCAATGAATAAAAATAAAATATATATTTTTTAAAATATAGAAATATTTGAATTTTTAGATTATATAATATATATATTATACGCTGATGAGGGCCAACAGCCCGAAACGCGTCCGTGGTTAGCTTTTCTTGATTAATCCCAATGGGTATTTGGTCAATTCTGGAATAATTAAAAATCAACGAAAATAGTTGATATTTATTCCGATAGATGGCGCAAGACACCAGCAACTTTCAGTTTCACGATAAGGAGATGCCTTTTTCTTTATTTATGCACCTTATCCCAGTACAATATTACATTTGTACTATTTTTTTCACATTTGTACTATTTTTTCATATATATTTATATTATACACTACAGTAATAATGCGGTTTTGCCTGTATTTAAAGAATATAGGAAATATGTAAATAGTGTAGTGTGGTAAGCCTAATAAATGACTGAAGTTGCAGTCGTCAAATACGTGTTTTAAAAATTTGTCTTTTTATTTGATATTTAAGGCAAAATTTATTTAGTATATTAAACAATCAAAAATATTTATTTAATTACACAAAATAATGTTTAATTTTAGCATTATTTAGCGAACATTTTAGTAAAATATTTATGTTGTTTATTATTTGATTTCTATAGTTGATGGTCAATTATTTAATAATATATATGTCGTAAACCCGGGTAAGCCAAAAAGGGAGTTGGAAGCAGTCGAGGTTGAGTGGCAAGGCGTGCAGAGTGGGAAGTCCGCACGGGACAGTAAGGACAAAGTTTGGGATCAAAAGACGCTCTCCTAGTACGTCTCACGTGGCACCAGGACCAAGGGAAAGTTGAGGATTAACTGAGGAAAGCTCGGCGTCCTGCATGAAGCCGCGGGGGCAGAAAGGAGCCAAAACGGCGGCCACGAGGGCCGCCGTGAGATGACAACCAACCTAGTACTGAGCGGGCCTGTCCGAAAATATCCACTGTAACCTAACTAACTGTCAACATCCGGACCAACGCCACTTATTTGTCCCTCTCTGGATCCCCCGGGTGTCCAGTGGCAAGCTGGTGTCACTTTGAGACGACTAGAAAAGACGTCATTCTTTATTACTTACATATCACATTGTTTAAATTACGATATATATATTTTTAATTGTTTTATTATTGTTATTATATCCCTAGTACACGTGGTACAGGCCATGATAATCATGGCGGGTAGTTAGTGACTGATTTTACTGTAAGTAAGCTATATGTCTATACATATATTGAGAAATTCAACTTTTGCAATTACAAATGTTCAATAAAATATTCCCTTGCATCAAAGTGAAAGACACTTTTCCCTGAAGGAATGATTAATTTTACTCAATTACAAATGTGTTAGAGCCACGTTTGTTTACTTGCACTTATTGGTGAGGTTAGACTTTTGCTAGAATCGAGGGCCATCAAAGCATTTTATTTTTAATTAGAAAAAGTGACAAATGCGAAATTCGATTCTGGGTCGTAGCGGTCGACACTCAATGGTTTAAACCACTCTTCCACTAATTCTATTAAAAATAGGTAAAAATAATAATTAAGAAAATTAATTAAAATACTAATTATGTGTACAATTATATACAATATAATAATATTTTCCTACCTTCCATATTAGCAAAATTAAATGGAATATTTTCCAAGCAGAAATCTATACTTTTTTTATTTGACATATCGGACGTGATATCCCAGCTTGGGATACTTACGCCTAAATACACTTTATCAATCTACAAGACCAAAAGCAAAATTAAAACTGAAAGGTTAGTTTTCTCAAACAGAAAAAAATATATAAAATGAATTTACAAAAATTATTGATTTTTACATAGGTGTCTTTGTTATATACAAATTTGCACATTTCTTCGATGGGATAAAAATGATTACTTCTGTAGCTGTGAAACTTATACAATGAGGAAGACCTTTAAGGTATGTTCTACCAAATTTTCTAGATTCCATTTTTTATTATAATTAGTGAATAAAATTTGTACTATAGTCTCTCTTAAGTACCATAACATATAAACATGGCTAAAACAGGTCTCCTGGAGGTGGTCTCTTATTGGGATTCTATTTGGGTGGAAAGATTCCTCATGACTTGGCCTGACTTGATACAGTCTCTTTTTGGGACTTTATTTGAGTTGAAAGACTCCTCATGACTTGACCTGACTTGATGCAGTCTCTTATTGGGACTTTATTTGAGTTGAAAGACTCCTCATGACTTGACCTGACTTGATGCAGTCTCTTATTGGGACTTTATTTGAGTTGAAAGACTCCTCATGACTTGACCTGACTTGATGCCGTCTCTTATTGGGACTTTATTTGAGTTGAAAGACTCCTCATGACTTGACCTGACTTGATGCAGTCTCTTATTGGGACTTTATTTGAGTTGAAAGACTCCTCATGACTTGGACTGACGTGATACAGTCTCTTATTGGGACTTTATTTGAGTTGAAAGACTCCTCATGACTTGGCCTGACTTGATACAGTCTCTTATTGGGACTTTATTTGAGTTGAAAAACTCCTCATGACTTGGCCTGACGTGATACAGTCTCTTATTGGGACTTTATTTGAGTTGAAAGACTCCTCATGACTTGGCCTGACGTGATACAGTCTCTTATTGGGACTTTATTTGAGTTGAAAGACTCCTCATGACTTGGCCTGACGTGATACAGTCTCTTATTGGGACTTTATTTGAGTTGAAAGACTCCTCATGACTTGGCCTGACGTGATACAGTCTCTTATTGGGACTTTATTTGAGTTGAAAGATTCCTCATAACTTGGCCTGACGTGATACAGTCTCTTATTGGGACTTTATTTGAGTTGAAAGATTCCTCATAACTTGGCCTGACGTGATACAGTCTCTTATTGGGACTTTATTTGAGTTGAAAGATTCCTCATAACTTGGCCTGACGTGATACAGTCTCTTATTGGGACTTTATTTGAGTTGAAAGATTCCTCATAACTTGGCCTGACGTGATACAGTCTCTTATTGGGACTTTATTTGAGTTGAAAGATTCCTCATAACTTGGCCTGACGTGATACAGTCTCTTATTGGGACTTTATTTGAGTTGAAAGACTCCTCATGACTTGACCTGACTTGATGCAGTCTCTTATTGGGACTTTATTTGAGTTGAAAGACTCCTCATGACTTGACCTGACTTGATGCAGTCTCTTATTGGGACTTTATTTGAGTTGAAAGACTCCTCATGACTTGACCTGACTTGATGCCGTCTCTTATTGGGACTTTATTTGAGTTGAAAGACTCCTCATGACTTGACCTGACTTGATGCAGTCTCTTATTGGGACTTTATTTGAGTTGAAAGACTCCTCATGACTTGACCTGACTTGATGCCGTCTCTTATTGGGACTTTATTTGAGTTGAAAGACTCCTCATGACTTGACCTGACTTGATGCAGTCTCTTATTGGGACTTTATTTGAGTTGAAAGACTCCTCATGACTTGGACTAACGTGATACAGTCTCTTATTGGGACTTTATTTGAGTTGAAAGACTCCTCATGACTTGGCCTGACTTGATACAGTCTCTTATTGGGACTTTATTTGAGTTGAAAGACTCCTCATGACTTGGCCTGACGTGATACAGTCTCTTATTGGGACTTTATTTGAGTTGAAAGACTCCTCATGACTTGGCCTGACGTGATACAGTCTCTTATTGGGACTTTATTTGAGTTGAAAGACTCCTCATGACTTGGCCTGACGTGATACAGTCTCTTATTGGGACTTTATTTGAGTTGAAAGACTCCTCATGACTTGGCCTGACGTGATACAGTCTCTTATTGGGACTTTATTTGAGTTGAAAGATTCCTCATAACTTGGCCTGACGTGATACAGTCTCTTATTGGGACTTTATTTGAGTTGAAAGATTCCTCATAACTTGGCCTGACGTGATACAGTCTCTTATTGGGACTTTATTTGAGTTGAAAGATTCCTCATAACTTGGCCTGACGTGATACAGTCTCTTATTGGGACTTTATTTGAGTTGAAAGATTCCTCATAACTTGGCCTGACGTGATACAGTCTCTTATTGGGACTTTATTTGAGTTGAAAGATTCCTCATAACTTGGCCTGACGTGATACAGTCTCTTATTGGGACTTTATTTGAGTTGAAAGATTCCTCATAACTTGGCCTGACGTGATACAGTCTCTTATTGGGACTTTATTTGAGTTGAAAGATTCCTCATAACTTGGCCTGACGTGATGCAGTCTCTTATTGGGACTTTATTTGAGTTGAAAGATTCCTCATAACTTGACCTGACTTGATGCAGTCTCTTATTGGGACTTTATTTGAGTTGAAAGATTCCTCATAACTTGGCCTGACTTGATGCAGTCTCTTTTTGGGACTTTATTTGAGTTGAAAGACTCCTCATGACTTGACCTGACTTGATGCAGTCTCTTTTTGGGACTTTATTTGAGTTGAAAGACTCCTCATGACTTGACCTGACTTGATACAGTCTCTTATTGGGACTTTATTTGAGTTGAAAGACTCCTCATGACTTGACCTGACTTGATACAGTCTCTTATTGGGACTTTATTTGATTTGAAAGACTCCTCATGACTTGACCTGACTTGATGCAGTCTCTTATTGGGACTTTATTTGAATTGAAAGACTCCTCATGACTTGACCTGACTTGATACAGTCTCTTATTGGGACTTTATTTGAGTTGAAAGACTCCTCATGACTTGACCTGACTTGATACAGTCTCTTATTGGGACTTTATTTGAGTTGAAAGACTCCTCATGACTTGACCTGACGTGATACAGTCTCTTATTGGGACTTTATTTGAGTTGAAAGACTCCTCATGACTTGACCTGACTTGATGCAGTCTCTTATTGGGACTTTATTTGAGTTGAAAGACTCCTCATGACTTGACCTGACTTGATGCAGTCTCTTATTGGGACTTTATTTGAGTTGAAAGACTCCTCATGACTTGACCTGACTTGATGCAGTCTCTTATTGGGACTTTATTTGAGTTGAAAGACTCCTCTTGACTTGACCTGACTTGATAGCGTTTCTGATAAGAGACCATCTCCAGGAGTGGCCAGATTTAGCTATGATTTTAGGTTGTCTCTCATGAGAAATTCTACTGTATTCGGAAAAAGTTAAAAAGAGTGTGGCATTCTTATTTTATCTTTAAAAAACAACTATTTCAAAAACAATCTTCAACAAGTATTTTTTGTGTGTTGAAAAAATTTGAAAAATATTAATAAAATAATAAATCTATTGTTTTAATAGAGAGAGCGAATTGAGTCATTTATAAATGATAAAATTATTTGAATTGGAATTTTTTTTTAAAAGTGACTTAATTTTTATCATAGGTTTTAAACTATTTTTTTATTTTTTATTTATTTATTTCAACACACAAAACGCGATATCCCGGCTAGTGATAATTGCGTATATTTTACATTTTTTTAAAAAAGGAAACAGTTATAAACATATTATACAAGAAAAAGTAATCAAATATAAAAAGAGAAACAATAATATATATTAGGAACCTGAACCTTTCAGGTTAGATCGGTTCAAAATCACTTTATTAGGTACCGCTCAACAAGAGCAACCTAGTTCATGATAATTGAAACAATGAATAATATGTGAAGGTTATTCACATATTAAACAAAATTTTAACGTGGGAATCAATCCCGGTTCATGGCTGTCGGGAATCGAGCGTGTTATCCACATGTCCACTGTTGTTGTTTCAGGTTAAAAAGATAATCATAAATATATCTACAAAAATAGTTAAACTTATGATAATTTTTAAACTATTTTGATAATTAAAAAAAAAGTTTAGATTTGATTAAGTTAACACACACACAAAGCTGATTTAAGTGACCAATCAAAAAGTGGGTGAGCAGTTTAACCGGACCTCCTAGCCCGAATTGAATAATTATTTTTAAAAATGTTTAATTATTATCATTAATTTTAACAAAGAGAGAATGTTTTGGATATAGACCTAAATAAAAGTATTTATAAAATTTACTCCCCACCCTCTATGAAAATATTTTTGAATTTGTTTAAAAAAAATGAATCTCTTTAAAAAAAGACGAAACAAAAAAAAAATCAATACACTGGTTACAAATCTAATTTTTCACTTGAAGAGGAATAAAAAAAAAAACATTTTTATAGAGTTTAATCTTTAACCTTAATGGGGAGAAATGCATTTCTATAACTAAAAAAATAAAAAAAAAAGAAGAAGAAGAACGCTTTGCGAGAAAATTTTAAGTTTCACAAACAAATAAATACAAAGTTAAAAAAATTTATATGTAAGTTTAAAACTTTATTGTTTATATAAATGTTTTGTTTAAAGAAAATCTTTTTTTTTGTTCTACTTCCACTGAAGTAGTTTAAAAAAAAAGTATTTTTCAGCTGTCTTTTCCATTATGCAGACGATTTTTTAAAAAATCAAAAGATTTCTTACAAAACCTCGAGCTTATCGTCTGCACAAATTAAAATAACTAAATATTTTGTCTTTAAAAAAATGGTTTTTGACTTCAGAGAGTGTCATTTATTTAGTTTAGAGATTAAAACGGACGTGGATTACAAATTGTTTTTTTTTTTTTTTTTTAATATAGCTTTTGACTAAAATATCACATTTTTAAAACGCCATTTTCTTTTAAGTTTTTTAAAGTAAATTTCTATATATTTATATAAGTGAAAATCCTATTTATAACTAGAATGTATTTTTATAGCACACACCAACAAATTTTGAGATATTAAAAATGAAAAAAAAGTATATCTATCTATATTTATAAATAAAAGAGTTTGTCAACATACCTTTTCCAAGAATATGCAAATAAGTATGATGACATTTGCATATCCTATTTGTTCATCCGTCTCTACATCAAGATACAACTTTGCTACGATATAAAGTTAAGTCTGGAAGGAGATACTGTCACATTTAAGTGCAGGATATGGAAATAAGGCCGATTACAGGCATATTTGCATATTCCGTTTTTATTATAACCAAATATATTTCAGGTTTCTTCAATAACATTCGACTGTGACTTTATAAAAATTATCATTTTTGATGCATATATAGATAACCCAAAACATCAAACTTTATCGAATTCAAAGCACCCACCTGGAGACTATGGAATCAGGCTATGACTCTCTTCATTCCAGGACAGCATTGATTTCATGATGGAGTCATGACTTCTTCAGAATTAGATGGAGGGTGTTTAACTCAAAGTAGCTAGATCAGTTTTATGGACAAATAATTGGACAAATTTTATATCGTTTTTATTGTGGTGGTGCTTATCTCCATGGTTAAACCAATTATTATTATTGTTACACACACACACACACACACACACACACACACACACACACACACACACATATATATATATATATGCATATATGTATCAAAGGAGGCACCGCATTATCTTCCCGCAATTTTACGTTGTGCAATATATAGATGGAAAAAGCTGGTGTTGTGGCTTTGTCATCGACTCGAAGCCGCTAGTTTACAGGGACGGTCAATAGATGACGTCTGGGTTTGACAGGAGAGGCGACTTTTGTATATATATATATATATATATATATATACAAGGGTCACTCCTAAAGTGTGTAATTATATATGTAAATGTGTATAACATATATATATATATGACATAAACTCACCAGCTGTAGCCAGACGTTGGAAATCATGATCTGATTCTTTTCGTTCTGGAAAAAAATACATTTACATATAAACAAAATTCCCATTTATTTTAGCATCGGTTTAGGATAAACACAATTTAAACATAATACAGTATTTTATGTAAATTGTAGATTTTTGCAAAATTTTCAGCATCCTTCTAATTATCACTCCTTCTCTGTATTTATCTGGAGAATTTTCTATATATAAGACACTATATAGGGTTTTAATAAAGGTTGATTGATTATTTTTTTAAAAAGCATTATTTAAAAGCTTTCGCGGTAATTGTCTTTCTCAAGAGAGAGAAGAAAAAAACGATAAACTTCATAGAAACTTATTTGAATATATATGTTTTTATAGAGGGACTGTTTAAAATAAAATTAATCAAATATAATTGTTGCACCATAAATATATTGTTCAATACAATAACGCGTAAATGCATCATAAAAAAAAGTCAATTATGCAAATAGAAACTTAATTCACGTATAAAACTTTAAATTGTAGACTATACTTAGAATTAGAAGCAGAATAAATAATACAATAATTGTAGCATAGAGTTTGTAGGTTAAATGAACAAATTCTCTGAGGAGATTCATCACTGATGAGCTAAGCTTTCGCACAATTCTCTTTTTCATATTCAGTTCAAAAATATTTTTAAAAAAAGTCTTTTTTTTTTCAAAAAGAAGTAGAATTTCATCCTTGACACACACCACAAAACACAAAACCCATTCACTTTTTTATTGTTTCGACGTTGTGTTTATTCAAATATTCCAGAATAATTGCAAAAGTATAAACCTAATTTATTCATTAGAAGATTGCCGTATTTATTAGTTTTTATAAATTTGCATACCTTTGGAACATAGCAACATATTTGCATAAAATTTATAACAGATAGGATGAGTTTTAGAAATTGAATATTAATATTAAAAGACAAAATTGCATATACAGTATATAGAGATCCATCTTTAAAATCCTTATTTGAGGGAAAAATTACATGTTATTTGCATAATTTTAAATATCTTGATCTTTCTTGCCTTTTTATTTCACTTGTTAACCATACATATATGCATATTATTATATCTTTATTTATAATGTGTTTTATTACTTTTTTAAATAAAAATATTCAGTATTTTAACAATTTATTCCGATAGAGGGCGCTCTATCTAAAGACACACGCCGAAAATACACGTTTAAATACTAGCAGAATCGTCCAATACAGTATTAGAGCTCTGAGAAGCGGTCTGATGGAATAAATTGGCGAAACCGCTGGGAGGGTTCACACTGATGAGCCAAGCCCTCCCAATATATTTTTTTTTCATCGCAGTAAGGATAGTAGAAATTTGTATTATGTATAAAAGAAACATTCGTGCTTTTAAATCCTTTCATTTTATATGTATAGATGGCGCGTTATTGCTTTGTGTTAAAAACATAATATGCTCACATATTTACATATTAAAAATATGTTTGCGTTTTAAAAGATATATATATTATAATTAAAATGATTTTCTGTTGATATTTAAATATTAGAGTTATATAGAATTATTATTTGATTCTGATTATTTTGATAATAGAGAAAATTGTTGAGCATTTGCTTGATTTTCTTGAATATGTGATTTTTTTCTGGAGTAGTGGTAATAATTAAATAATATTAATAAAAATAGTTATTTTTATTATAACTTTTATTTTAACTATTTTATTTTAACTATAGTTATCAAAAATAGTTTTATTTGAACTAAAGAAATATATGAAAAACACAATTTGATAAAAGTACTGCCTGTCTTAAGGCGAGTAGAACAAGGAAAAACAAAAGATTATTTACATAATTACAATGGTTTGAGCCGGCCATCGGGAAACAACAACAACGGGTTATATAAAGGGAAAAGCGTGACCTTTGGCGGTCGATTTAATAAAGTATTTGAATCTATGATATATAATTTTAAATTAAGAATATTTTTATATAACATGTATATGTGGATATGGATGTATGGATGTATATGTATATATGGATGGAAATTTTACCAAGAGAATATTGGTCTATAAAATATTTTGACGGGAATGGTGACCTGTATATATATATATATATATATATATGTCGTATAATTTCAACTTTCCAATTTCTCTAAAACGTTTCTATAAAAAGAACGATATAATAACAAAAAAAATCGTTTAGGGAGCAGAAGAAAATTTGAAAAGTTGTTTTTTTTTTCCCCGCCTGAATCAAAACATTCGTGACGAGGATTTAAAAAAAAAAGAAGCTTTTGATTTGTCAATTAAACTTCTATATTTTTCTTTCATCCCAGATTCCGCTGACATTTCGTCTGCTCAGCTTTTTTTTTCCCGCCCAAAAATATAATCATCAAATTATTATCAAACCACGCAGCTCGCATTCTCAAAAAGGTTTCTTCTTTTCGATTGATAGAATTTCAAGACTCTAGCTCGAGGGCAATTTGATATTATTTGACTTGGGTTTTGAGAAAATATGAATTTTTAATAGATAACGTTTCAGAGAAAATATTTTCTATGCGTTCTACATGTTAACAACGTTTTATTTGTGAAAAAAATAACAATCTTTATATCTATGTATTGAAACAGTAAAAACATCCCTTTGAATAGATTTTAGAAAACCGAAAATATATTATTTTAATTCTATGGGTTTTGCTTAACACGTTCATATTTAAGGTATTAATTAAGTACAATTTTTAATTTTTGTAATATTTTTTTTAAAAATATATATATGTGATATTCGGGTTGAATCCTTTCGACTCTATGTGAGAATCGATTGATCCTGTCGATTCTCTATAATAATTCGATTAGATCCTGTCGACTCTCTGTAACAATTTCGATTGAGTTGTCGAACTTACTATGAGACCCGGTTGAATCCTGGTGAATTGTGGTGAGAATCCTATGTCGGATTATGTTGAATTGGTGATTGGTGGCGCAGTCTTGGTCGAATGGTGGGTTTCCACAGGGGAAATAACGAGCACACTTGAATGGGATAGAACCTGGACTTGGCGAAAGGGAGAGAGTGATAAGACTGGAGGAGGTACCTTGCCTTTCATATGATCGAGAGGACTTTACCTTGGTTGGAGCCTAAGTTGAGCACACCTTGCTTCTAGCCCGGTCACCTACCTTCTTTTTCACTTCTTGTCCGAGATAATCGTTATTAACTATCTCGGCTTCTCATTGGTGGAAATCATTCTACGTGCTTGCTTCTAATTCGCTATTAGTTGGTCATGCTTAAAGGTGATTGGTTGTTGATTTGTCATGCTTAACTGTGATTGGCTTAGTACCTCCATTGTCGCCATGATTGCAATCTTCCAGGAAGAAGAAGGTCTTTGAACTTTAGTTTTATGGGTCCTGGGCAGTGACCTTTACTTCCTGGATGATGCAATCCTGTTAAATGTTATTCCCTTTTTCGCGAAGCCTAACTTTTATTAAATCTTTTGACGATACATTGCATAGGTTGTGGTGGGGTTACATATTGCTATATACAGATTATAACATAAATGTCGTGATTGAATGGAAGGGTACAACAGTTATGCATGCAATCAAGAATTAGCTCCAGCCAATTGAGCAGCGCACCCGCGTACCTAATAAAGTTATTTTGGAACAGAATTGACATATATAATATAGAACGACATTTGACAATTATCCCGCATGTGTTTCTTTTGAACAAAAAATCGAAATTTATTTTAAGGAGAAATAACGAATATTTCTAACTTTAGGCATGAAGTATGAAAGAATGAATTGTGAAGAGTAATGATAAACGGAAAAATAAAGTGTCCAGGGTGGGAATCGAACCAACAGTGTTTCACTTACCGGAAAGATGCCATGTCTACTAGGCTACCCTGGACATGCATTACTCCTCACAATTCATCCTTTCATACTTTATCTCTAAGGTTAGAAATAATCGTTATTTCTCCTTTAAATAAATTTCGATTATTCGTTCATAAGAAACACATGCGGGGTAATTTTCAAATGTCGTTCTACAATCATAAGCCACATTATAATGTATTAAATATAATATAGAGTTGTGGGAGGAAGGTATTCATATAATAAAAGAGGCACCTCCCCCTTTAAAAAGAATTGTTTTAATGTACTCGTATTTAAAAAAACCGCTTTCAGTTGCACGATAAGGAGATGCCTTTTTCTTAATTTATGAACCTTATCCCAGTACAATGTCAAATTTGTACTATTTTCATATATATTTATTATTATGCATTAATGCGCCATCTGTTATCAAAATACGAAACTATTATAGACGCGTATGATTCTTTTAAAAATAAAAATAAAACAATTTCTACTGCCCTTACTGCAATGGAAAAATTAATGGGAGGGCCTGGCTCATCAGTGGTGAACCCTCCCAGCGGTTTCACCAGTTTAATCTCCCATACTGCTGTTATATTACATTTTTGGAACTTCCTTTTATAGTGCTACTGATGCTAGACTCTTGGAATGGGTATTTTAGATTAAATATAGACATAAGCTTTGAGAAGAGTAGAATTATATACAATTATAATTATATATGTGTAAAAATATACAAGTTGCTTGCAATAAAGACCAATACATTAAGTTTAATAGATTCTGCAGGATGTATATTTTGAGGTGAAAGTGTTGACTGTACATATTTCAAGCTACTATTTCTAATTACTATATGCAAAATTTGACATCGAACGTTTAATTTTCATAATTACTAATGTTCAATTGTGTTAATTGTATATAATTTAAGATATACACGCAATTATCTTAATTGTGGATATGGCGTGTCTCTCCCAACTGTTAAATAAAAATAAATAATATACACCTATCCCCCGATTTACACGGTAGATACGTTTCTGAGAAAAACGTGTAAATCGGGGGATAGGTGTACACAGAAATAAATATAAAATGCATTGACAGGTTAAAATATATAGTCAGCACATAAAGCTCGGGATTCCTCGTGAGATGTGTACACAGCGCATGTGTTCAATCACAGTAGCATTTAGTATAGTGCGATAAAAACAAAAAAAAACGTATTTGGAAAACCGTGTAAAAGCGAAAACGTGTAAAACAAGTACCGTGTAAATCGGGGGATAGGTGTATATGTTTTTTTTTTTGCTTATCCCTAGTACACGTGGTACAGGCCATGATAATCATGGTGGGTAGTTAGCGACTGCTTTTTACTGTAAGCGCACCACATGTCTACACATGTGAAAAGCAGTTCGACTTTGCACTTACAAATGCCAGAGCCCCGTTTGGTTATTTGCACTCGCTGGTGGAGTTGGATTTTTGCAAGAATCGGGGGCCATTGGAGCATTTTTTTTTTAACAGAAAAAGTGTCCAATGCGGGAATCGAACCCGGCTCCTAGTGGTCGAAAACCAAACGGTTTAACCAGCCTTCCACCGACCACCTAGGTGTATATGTAAATATATATAGCAAATGTTTCTCAACAAAAGAAGAGAACAAATTTATATTGATTATTAAAGAGAGCCAAATCTCGTTAAATAAATAAGAGTTAAATGAAGAGTGTCCCCAACATGTCAAAGTTATCTTGGGACACAAACTGTCAACTTCCCAAACGATAGGCAATTAAAACTTGGCTATAATCTTCTGCTGTGTTTCTCTTTTGCTAATAAATTAGTGCGCATTTTGCGCGGGGAAAATATTTATCGCCGTTAAATTCACATAACTAAACATTAGCCAAAATATGGTTATTTACTTAAGATAGTGTTATCATAATTTCTTTCCCTACAATTCTCACTATATGTATATATAATTTATCTCTTTCCAGATAAATATTTATTTGAAGAGATATTTTTGTAAATATTTGAACAATTTTTTTTTAAATTCGTCCTTCTACAATTGAAAAAAAGATTTAGGAATTATTGTATAACAACTATTTGGCGCCCAACGTGGGTTTTTATTTGGTTAAGTAAACAGGATTTCCAAATAGAATTTTTGTGGATTTTTAAAGAATATGTATTATGTATTTTATATGTAAATATATATTTGAATCTATGTAATACACTCAAACTTGATATTATGTGTTTTACACGAATTAATGTTTGTACAATGTATATCGAATATTGATTATTATTTACATATTATTATTAGTCTCAAAGTGTTAGTGATAATATGTGTGTGTGTGTGAAATCATTAATATATGACAATCATAAACATTTTCTGACCCATATATAGGCAGAATAGTTCGTTATTAGATTAATTAGAGCAAGCTTTGTATGATCTATATGATAAACTTTAACCTCAGATGTAGCGATTAACAAAATGAAAGAAGACAAGTTTCTTTAATTATTTCGACGACGCAAGCTTTCGGGCAAAAGCCCTTCAACAGGCAAGATAAAACGACACTATGAACGATACTGATAGCTGTAGTGATTATATATACACATATTATTTACATAAATATAGAAAAAAGCATGCACAAATGAGTAATTTAACTATTTGTAAAAAAATAATAATCATAGAGGATAATTTAAGAGATGCAAATCCATAGCTGGAGGAAAGAAATATTAATGAAGTATATGATATGCCTGATATGGAGTTTAAGTATATAAATGAGAAAAATTACATAAATGCCAGGAGAGCATGATATTGTTGCTAAGAGGAATCTTCTATATCTAATTTTAACCTCAGAAATAACTATAAAGACGAATGTTTATTTTTAAAATCAAACTCTCTATTGTACTTACTGCCTAGAATAATATTGAGAGGGCTTAACTCATCAGTGGCGAGTTCTCTAGAAGGTTTCGCTAGTTTAATCTACCATACCACATTTTAGAGCTTAACTCTGGCATCTGTTCCTCATGTCAGAGGCAGCCATTTCTTTTAGAGCTAAGTCGGCCTGCCACTGAGTAGTGCTCCCAGTCTTAATGACAAAGGCAGACCCATTCTACTTCACCTAATCATGATGGTTGTCAAATTATTGACTGTATTGACTCATCCATTGATTAGCTCTACTCATCCCCGACAGACACCATCAAAAGTCTCATGCTTTACAAGCTTGACACCCTAATATGAGAGTGGAGATAAGAAAGAAGAAGAAGATATATCTGAATGTGTGTGTGAAATGTATTCATTAATAATATATTAGTTTTAATGAAGAATCTAAACAAAGTCATTAATATATATACAAGGTTATCCAAAAGGTTCGTAAACACTTGCAAAAAAATTGAAATACCAATATTATTCGGTGTTATGTATATTGTCTCTTTGTATTATATATAAAGTAATTGTATTATGTATTATTATTATATATTCGCCGTAATAATATTATTCTCCAAAAGTAATAATAAAAACAACGTTTAAAGAAAAACACAAAATTTTGGGATAACCATATATAAAATTTATTATTTTTTCATCCTCATAAATGTGTGTACAAAAAGAGGCAGCCTCTTTCCTTCGAGTATACATTACAACAATGTATAACAATGTATAACAATATATATAACAATGTATGACAATATATATAACAATGTATTATGTTCATCACACCAGTAAAAAACTTCGCTAGTAATGATAAATAATGAGCTGCAGCGATGTGGTGCACTAACAGTAAAAGCAGTCGTCTACTTCTACCCACCATGATTATCATGGTCTGTACCACGAGTACTAGGGATAAGCAAAATAATATATATATATATATATATATATATATGTATGTACCTCTACAGACCTATAAGCTTATGTCCATAGTTCACTAAACACCCCTAAGCTGCCTTCCATAGAAATTGCAGGGTATATAACAAAACCAGTCCAATACAATAGTAGAGCGGTCTAGAGATTAATTTGGCGAAACCGCTGAGAGGGTTCACTACTGATGAGCCAAGCCCTCTCATTCAATAACTCATATCATTGCAGTAAGGTCTGTAGAGATAATATTTGATGATATTTAAAAGAAACTCATTGCCAGTAAATTTATATGTGTAAAATTTTAAAAATAATATATATAGACTCTACTACTCCTGTTCTAATTAGTTTAATAATGATCTATTCTATCTATAAAACGACATTTGAAAACCATCTCGCATGTGTTTCTTTTTAACGAAATATCAAATTTTATTTTAAGTAGAAATAACGATTATTTCTAACCTTAGGGATGAAGTATGAAAGGATGAATTGTGAAGAGTAATGATAAACGGAAAAATAAAGTGTCCAGGGATGGGAACCGAACCCACAGTGTTTCGCTTACCGGGCAGATGCCATGTCTACTAGGCATATCCACTTATCATTACTCTTCACAATTCATCATTTCATACCTCATCCTTAAGGTTAGAAGTAATCGTTATTTCTCCTTAAAATGAAATTTGATTTTTTCGCGTTGAAAAGAAACACATGCGGGATGGTTTTCAAATGTCGTTTTACAATCACAAGCCGCATTATAATACATTGTATTCTTTCTATATTTGGGTCAGAAAATGTTTATGATTGTCATATATTAATATATCACACACACACACACACACGTAACAATATCCTCCATAAGCTGGCCGGCTCTTCCTGGGGCAGTGATGCCAACACCCTGCGTACTTCTGCCTTGGCATTGATCTTCTCCACGGCTGAGTATTGTGCTCCAGTCTGGGAGGGGAGCTGCCACACGAAGCTAATAGACACACAACTAAATTCTACCTTACGAATTATAACAGGGGTTTGCCAACCTACAAGAATCGACTGGCTTCCAGTTCTTGCTCACATCTCTCCACCTGAGCTACGCAGAAAGGAAGCCACCAAGAAAATGTACCAAAAACTCTTGGATTCACCCGACCTCGAAATTAACCCTATCCTACAGTCTCCCCCAAATCATAGACTAAAATCAAGGAAGCCGATATGGTCCAGAGGAAACCAACTCTCTCCCAAAATTTTAATATCTCAGAAGCATGGACAAATTCCTGGATCAGCTCCGATATCCCAAACAAGAACCTCATCACAAGCCCAAGTGTCAAGATCCCAGGTTTTTCCCTCCCTCGACGAGAATGGGTGCTTCTAAACCGCTTTAGGACAGGTCAGGGAAGGTGTGCAGAGCTGATGAAGTTATGGGGCTACACCAAAGATCCAAATTGTGCCTGCAACGTCCCACAATCAATGTCCCATATACTAGATGACTGCCCGCTGTACAAATTCAATGGAGGAATCTCCAATCTCCATTCTGTCACCCCGGAAGCCCTGAACTGGCTGAAGGCCTTGCCTCTCAGACTTTAATGACCGATATGTCCTCACTTCTTTTTTCTAGATTTAATTCATTTTGTCTCCTCTCTAATTGTAAATACGCTGCTGTATCACCTCATAAGCATAAATAAATGAATTAATATCATCACTAACACTATGAGAGTAATAATAATATGTAAATATTTATATAAAAAATAGACACTTCGGCCAGTTGGAGTTTTTTTATTTTCTCAACGTTTCGACAAAAATCTTTTGTCTTCGTCAGGAGAAGTAAATAAAAATAAAGCATTTGGCAAGGCGTTAAAAATTGTTCTGAGGTTTGCAAGGGCGTTCTCACGTGATTATAAGTGTCTATTTTTTATATAAATATGAATGCCGGCCAGGCAACCTCTATCTTTTCGATAATATGTGAATAATAATTAATATTCGATATACGTTGGACAAACATTCGTTCGTGTAAAACACATAATATCAAATTTGAGTGTATTGCATAGATTCAAATTTACACACAAAATACAAACCTGTATTAACCATGGTTTAGGAGCCGGTGTCGATTTTATAACATCCAACGAGAAGAATTATGAAATCGGTCGAAATTTCCCAAAAAAAAAAAAAAGGTTTAAGTTGGTGATGTAACAGGGCCTGATTTTCAGACCAGAATACAAAATATAACCGAATTTTCTAAAACTGGTGTGGCAACTAATTTCATATCACCAACTGTTAGGTTTTCAACCGAGGCGTGATCAACAATATACAATGTTCTAATGTATAATTAAAGGGAGATGTGCTCTACATTTTGCATATATATATATATATATATATATATATATATATATGAAATGTAAATAATAAAGTTTATCAAATAAAATTTTAAATCTTAAAACAACTTTTTAATCTCATCTAACTTTTAAACACAAAAATAATTATCAACTTTTATCTTATATATATTAGATTATGATGCATAGCGCGCCATCTGTTATGAATATTCGAAACTATTATAGACGTGTATGATTCTTTTGAAATTTAAAAGGACAGTAGAAATTGTTTAATTTTAAAAGAATCATACGCATCTATAATAGTTTCGAATATTGGATTAAATAAAAAAATTATAAGCCTTTTTTACTATCTAATGATTCAAGTATGAATTGCTCTATTTTCAGAATATATATATACAGTATAACTACCTCTCTGTAAAGGACAACACCTAATTACAGAGCCAAAGTGTCCTTTAGGGAAAGATGTCCTCTTACCGGAGAGTTTCTAAATAGTAAAAATGGTAATTTTGTAAATGAAAACTGTCCTTTATAGAGAGGTGTCCTCTAGCGCAGGTGTCCTTTAAAGGGAGGTTCTACTGTATTTATATACAGTATAACTACCTCTCTGTAAAGGACAACACCTAATTACAGAGCCAAAGTGTCCTTTAGGGAAAGATGTCCTCTTACCGGAGAGTTTCTAAATAGTAAAAATGGTAATTTTGTAAATGAAAACTGTCCTTTATAGAGAGGTGTCCTCTAGCGCAGGTGTCCTTTAAAGGGAGGTTCTACTGTATTTATATACAGTATAACTACCTCTCTGTAAAGGACAAGACCTAATTGCAGAGCCAAAGTGTCCTTTAGGGAAAGATGTCCTCTTACCAGAGAGTTGCTAAATAGTAAAAATGGTAATTTTGCAAATGAAAACTGTCCTTTATAGAGAGGTGTCCTCTAGCGCAGGTGTCCTTTAAAGGGAGGTTCTACTGTATTTATATACAGTATAACTACCTCTCTGTAAAAGACAAGACCTAATTACAGAGCCAAAGTGTCCTTTAAGGAGAGGTGTCCTCTTACCGGAGAGTTGCTGAATTGTAAAAATGGTAATTTTGCAAATGAAAACTGTCCTTTATAAAGAGGTGTCCTCTAACGGGGTGTCCATTAAAAGGAGATACAGTATATGAGGATGGAAATGAACGGTATTTCATATTCTAAAAATAATCAATTACCATACACTATATGCCTTTTCTTAAATACACCTATCCCCCGATTTACACGGTAGATACGTTCCTGAGAAAAACGTGTAAATCGGGGGATAGGTGTACACAGAAATAAAAATAAAATGCATTGACAGGTTAAAATATGTAGTCAACACATAAGCTCGGGATTCCTCGTGAGATGTGTACACAGCGCATGTGTTCAATCACAGTAGCATTTAGTATAGTGCGATAAAAACAAAAAACTTATTTGGAAAACCGTGTAAAAGCGAAAACGTGTAAAACAAGTACCGTGTAAATCGGGGGATAGGTGTATATTTTCAAAAACTTAGAGAGATCTCACAAAAAATATCAATAATTTAATTTAAATATAATTTCTATAAAACTAAATAAAATATTATATTATTTATAAATTCAAACAATAGTTTTAATTATCGATAAAGAGGTTTTTAAGAGGTGAACAAAATGAAAAAAAAACAGAGAGAGAAGCATTTCATGACCTATATTTAAAGGTTAAAAAAAGAAGGAGAATTTTAAGTTTTAGAGAGAGAGAGAGAGAAAAAAAAAATAATTTTAGATTCTACAAGTGTGTGTGTGGGGGGAGATAAAAAAGAAATCATGCTACCACGCATCTTTCCCAAGAAATCATTCTAAAGCACACCAACTGCCATTTTGTCGACCCGCATTTATTGGGAAAACTCTAGAGTTGGTGGACTCTGAGATGACTGGTAGCACGCGAAATGGTCGTAAGTTCAGAGGACCTCTCACGTGATGGCGCTCTTTGGACGGTGAGGCTTTACATGATGTAGGGTAGATGTTGGGGGAAATAGTTCGGAGCAGGGTTCATAGGGTAAACTATATATTAGGACAATGGGTCCTTCTAAGGCGGGACGATAGAATTAGGATAATGGGTTCTTCTAAGGCGGGACGATAGAATTAGGATAATGGGTTCTTCTAAGGCGGGAATATAAGGGTATGAGGAATGGGTTCTAAGGCAGACAATATGTTAGGGGAATAGGTCCGTGAAGGTTTCTAAGGCAGACGATATGTTAGTGGAATGGGTTCCTGAAGATTTCTAAGGAAGACGATAGGGTTAGGAGAATGTGTCTTTCTAAGGCAGACGATAGGTTTAAGGGAATGGGTTTTAAGGCAGACGATAGGGTTAGGGGAATGGGTCCTTCTAAGGCAGACGATAGGGTTAGGGGAATGGGTCCTTCTAAGGCAGACAATATGTTAGGGGAATGGGTTCGTGAAGATTTCTAAGGTAGACGATAGGGTTAGTGGAATGTGTCTTTCTAAGGCAGACGATATGTTAGGGGAATGAGTTCTAAGGCAGACGATAGGGTTAGGGGAATGAGTCCGTGAAGATTTCTAAGGCAGACGATATAATTACGGGATTGTGTTCTTCTAGGGCAGACGATATGTTAGTGGAATGGGTTCGTGAATGATTCTAAGACAGACGATATGTTAGGGGAATGGATCCGTGATGATTCTTCTAAGGCAGACGATAGAATTAGGGGAATGTGTCCTTCTAGGGCAGACGATATGTTAGTGGAATGGGTTCGTGAAGATTTCTAAGGAAGACGATAGGGTTAGGGGAATGGGTCCTTCTAAGGTAGACGTAGGGATAGGGGAATGGGTTCTAAGGCAGACGGTAGAATTAGGGGATTGGGTCTTTCTAGGGCAGACGATAGAATTAGGGGATTGTGTCCTACTAAGACAGACGCCATGTTAGTGGAATGGGTTCGTGAATGTTTCGAAGGCAGACGATAGGGTTATGGGAATGTGTCTTTCTAAGGCAGACGATATTTTAGGAAAATGAGTTCTAAGGCAGACTATAGGGTTAGGGGATTTGGTCCTTCTAAAGCAGACGATAGAATTAGGGGATTTGGTCCTTCTAAAGCAGACGATAGAATTAGGGGATTGGGTCCTTTTAGGGCAGACGATATGTTAGGAGAATGGGACTTTCTAGGGCAGTATTGGATAGAATTAGGGGATTGGGTCCTTCTAGGGCAGACGATAGAATTAGGGGATTGGGACCTTTTAGGGCAGACGATATGTTAGGAGAATGGGAATTTCTAGGGCAGTATTGGATAAAATTAGGGGATTGGGTCCTTCTAGGGCAGACGATAGAATTAGGGGATTGTGTCATTCTAAGACAGACGCCAAGTTAGTGGAATGGGTTCGTGAATGTTTCTAAGGCAGATGATAGGGTTAGGGGAATGTGTCTTTCTAAGGCAGACGATATGTTATGGGGAATGAGTTCTAAGGGAGACTATAGGGTTAGGTGAATAGGTCCTTCTAAAGCAGACGATAGAGTTAGGGGAATTGGTCCTTCTTAGGCAGACGATATGTCAGGGGAATGGGTTCGTGATTGTTTCTATAAGAAAGACGATAGGGTTAGTCGAAGGGTTCGTGAAGGTTTCTAAGACAGACGATATGTTAGGGGAATAGAATATTTTAATAAATATATGTATTTAATTATATATAAAATATATTTTATATATTTACGATAGGAAATAACCTTTAATAACCAAAACAATGCCCCTATAATTTATTTTTTAAAATTATAACTGAATTTCTCTGCCCTCAATTAATTATAGGTTATCTCGCTTGTGTCAAACTTGAATTGCCAATTACAGGAATCAACCTTTTCTTAAAGCAATTAAATTAATTTCTTCGAAAATTCGATCCAGATTAAAAGTTTTTCTTTCCTTCAAAGTTTTGAAAATTTTAAAAAATAAATATGTATGATGTCAATTAGTTTTTTTTAAAAACTCGATTATTTAGGCCTAACCTTGATGGAAAAAAAGTGTATTGGATATTAATTTGAAGTTCGATTTGATTTTTTTAAAGTAAATTTTTCTATTAATTACCTATTATATTATTGTTTGTAGAAAAATCGTAAAATATTCATGGAATTTCGTATTTCACTTATTGTTTATTTGTTTTTATCTAAAATTCTTATAAATATCAAAACTCTTAAAGAAAAATATGCACAGTATAACAATATTGCCACGGGGAAAATTAGGGAAGACAATCTTCGAGATGAGACAACAATTTATTTCAGGCAAGAACAAACTATGATTGGTAAACAAAAGATAGGCCACGAGGGAAATTTACAGAGTATAGCAAAATATAAACATAAAAATTACCACTCTGTTAATGAAATTAATAAATACTTTGTTACAATATATACTAGAATTAGTATGAAGTATTTATTATTAAATCAGACGCGATATTCTCACAAAGGATTCTTACGTCAAGCAAAAACACCAAAATCAGAGAACTAATTTACATAAACAATTGACACCAAAACAACAAAACAACCAATGGAATAAATACAAAAAATATACATAGTTAGCAATCAAGGTTCTTTTAACCAAGAGAGAAAATCATAGATATATTTACAAAACCTCCAGAATTTTAAATAGTATGAAGTATATAATTAGTATAAAGTATAACCAATATACACTCATGGACAAAACTTAAGGAAGTTTTACCTTTCAGCATGTATATCGGAATTCAGACAATAACTCAGAAAGATATTACAGTGATCTTTATTGAAGACACACGAGATAACCAATATACACTTATGGACAAAACTTAAGGAAGTTGTACCTTTCAGCATGTATATCGGGATTGAGACAATAACTCTGAAAGATATTACAGTGACCTTTATTGAAGACATACAAGATAACCAATATACACTTATGGACAAAACTTAAGTAGTTTGTACCTTTCAGCATGCATATCGGCATTGAGACATTAACTCTGAAAGATATTACAGTGACCTTTATTAAAGAAATACGAGATAACCAATATACACTCATGGACAAAACTTGAGGAAGCTGTACCTTTTAGCATGTATATCAGGATTCTGACAATTACTCTGAAAGATATCACAGTGACCTTTATTGAAGACATACGAGATAAACAATACACACTCATGGACAAAACTTAAGAAAGTTGTACTTTTAGCATGTATATCAGGATTATAACTCTGAAAGATATTACAGTAACCTTTATTAAAGACATATGAGATAACAAAGCGTGAACAAAATTGCCTCTGTCTCCTTAAAAAAAAAACTACCTACCACATTCATAAACCTACGCGACATGAAAATATGAATCTTCCTTTATTTTTGTCCATGAGTGTGTATATGTAAATGAGTGTGTATATGTAAATGAGTGTGTATATGTAAATGAGTGTGTATATGTAAATGAGTGTGTATATGTAAATGAGTGTGTATATGTAAATAAGTGTGTATATTATAATTATTCTTCAATATCAGAGAACTAGTGTACACGAACGTATCATAAACTACATCTATTAGTATGTCACCCAGGTATAGGATAAACCCCGAAAGTTCCAATATGAAGTAGAGGGGAGAAGAAACTTGTGACCAGAAAGTGCCAACCCTGGCAGAATTGCCGCCCCATTGCCCATATTATACCTCCGTAGTGAATTACTTCCATCCGTGCCTTCCTTTAGTTTAGACTCGATATGAACCATCTACCCCATGGTGGGTATTCTCTTTGGGAGATCTACAGATGTAGGGTATCTTCTATCGGGTTTAATTTAATTGAATTGGGTTGGTATTGTGGGCGGCATGGATTTCTAAGCGGAGCCGCTACATTATAGTCTTTAAAATGGTTGAAAGTGGTTAGTATAGTATTTGCAATGGTTGAATGTGGTTAGTATTGTCTTTGCAATGGTTGAATGTGGTTAGTATAGTATTTGCAATGGTTGAATGTGGTTAGTATAGTATTTTCAATGGTTGAATGTGGTTAGTATAGTATTTTCAATGATTGAATGTGGTTAGTATAGTATTTGCAATGTTTGAATGTGGTTAGTATAATATTTGCAATGGTTGAATGTGGTTAGTATAGTATTTGCAATGGTTGAATGTGGTTAGTATAATATTTGCAATGGTTGAATGTGGTTAGTATAGTATTTGCAATGGTTGAATGTGGTTAGTATAGTATTTGCAATGGTTGAATGTGGTTAGTATAGTATTTTCAATGGTTGAATGTGGTTAGTATAGTATTTGCAATGGTTGAATGTGGTTAGTATAGTATTTGCAATGGTTGAATGTGGTTAGTATAGTATTTGCAATGGTTGAATGTGGTTAGTATAGTATGTTAGTATAGTGGTTAGTATAGTTGAATGTGGTTGGTATAGTATTTGAAGTGGTTGAATGTGGTTAGAGTATAGTACAGGGTGTACCAGGTAAATTGGGACTGATTTTGACAGTCCATAAAACAAAAACTACTTGAGATTAAAAACTTGTTTTTTTTTTCATTACGTAGCCATATTCATGTAAAATGCAACAGTACATGTGTGCGCAGTGTAGTGATGAAGAGTAACCGAGAATTTGAAAATCGAGCTGCCATCATCGTTGCTCTGCGCGCCGGAAGGAGCCCCAAAGAGATAGTGGATTTTCTTAAGTTGCCCAAAACCACTATTTATCGTGTCAAGAAGCAGTTTGATGAGGCCGACAGTAACAAAGAGGGGATAGCTACAAGGAAAAAGCACTCGCGTCGATCGGACAGGGTAAGAGGCGAAGAATTTGTCAAAAATGTCAAGGAGAAGATTGATGGAAACCCTGGGAAGAGCATGAGGGCCATAGCCAAGGAAATGGACGTTGGCTCTATGACAATTGTCAGAACTATCCATGAGGACCTTGGTCTCAAGTCTTATGCCCTTCGGAAAGGTCAGTTGCTGACTGAGAATATGAAGAATAACAGAAAAGGAAAGGCTGCTGCCCTCCTCAACAACCTGAAACACGACTCTTTTGGCATGCTAAGGTTCTTCTCTGACGAAAAGAACTTTGACGTGGACCAAAAGGTAAATCCCAGGAATGATCGCTGGATCTGTAAAGACCCCTCAGAGATACCTGTCGTGATGCACACGAAATTTCCTGCCTCCGTAATGGTCCTTGGCGTTATCAGCAGTGAAGGTGATGTCATGCCTCCCCATTTCTTTGAGAAGGGCCTTAGGATGAACGCTGACACCTACATCAATGTTCTGGAAACCGTTGTGAAGCCTTGGATGGACATGGTGGCCGCAGGAAGGAAGTATGTCTTCCAACAGGACTCAGCTCCAGCCCATAAGGCAAAAAAGACACAATCGTGGCTGACACTTAACGTCCCTAGTCACTGGGGTCCTGATATTTGGCCCCCTAATTCTCCAGATTGCAATCCCCTCGACTACTATGTATGGGGCGTTGTTGAGAGAGATGTCAACAAAGCTCCTCATACCACCATCCAGTCTGTCAAGAAAGCAGTTCACACGGTGATGACCCAAATGGACAAGGTCATCGTCGCCAAGGCCTGTGCTTCATTCCGCACTCGCCTCGAGACTGTTGTAGCTAATAATGGAAACTACATTGAATAAATAAAAACTATATCCTTTTATCTACTACTGTGTCAAATTTCATTCGGATATTTTAATTTTTACTTGCAAAAAATTTCAGTTAAAATACCATTGTTGAAATTCCCATTTTACCTGGTACACCCTGTACTTGAAGTGGTTGAATAGGGTTGTGTTGTGTAAATAAAGTTAGTATTGTCTTTAAAGTGGTTAAATGGGTTGAGTATAGTATTTACAATGACTGAATGTGGTTAGCATAGTCTTTAATTATAAAACTATTTTAGAGGCGTATTATTCTTTTTAAAATAAAACAATTTCTACTGTCCTTACTGCGATGAAAAAATTAAAGGGAGGGCCTGGCTCATCAGTGGTGAACCCTCCCAGCGGTTTCGCCAGTTTTTATTTTTTTGATTTTTGCGGAAGAGCGATTGCTCGAAGCATATTATATATTTATAATTATATTTAATTCTGCTGTCCTAAAAGCTTATGTCCATAGTTCTTCTAAAATACCCATTCCAAGATTCTTACAACGGTCACCTATAAAAGGAAGTTCCAAAAATGCAATATAACAGCGGTATGGTAGATTAAACTGGCGAAACCGCTGGGAGGGTTCACCACTGATGAGCCAGGCCCTCCCTTTAATAATTTTTTCATCGCAGTAAGGACAGTAGAAATTGTTTTATTTTAAAAAGAATAATACGCCTCTAAAATAGTTTTATAATTTGATAACAGATGGCGCTCTAGTACATCGTAACATTATAGTCTTTAATGTGGTTAAATGTAAAATAGGGTGAGTATAGGATTTACAATATTTTATGTGGGCAGATCAAACAGATCCACAAACACGTATATTTCTAGACACAACTGACTACTAAACATAAAACATTGATTGAAGTGAACAATGGACTCACAGAACACAAATGAGGAGTTCAAATTCTCAAATAAAACTTTCTACCCTTCTAAGCAGGTTGTTTAAGAAATAATTTGATTTCTCAGCGATGTCCTGGCTATTTCAACCATACGTATATTTGTAGTCACAACACTAAACACTTTATCTAAAACATCAATTGAAGTAAACAATGTACTCAACAGAATCTGAATGAGGAGTTCAAAGAAAGAAGCAGGTTGTCTAAGAAAGAAAAAGACCCAATCAATCCTGGCTCTTTCAACTAGATCCACAAATATGTATATTTCTATATATACACACACACACACACAACACTGACTACCTTATCTAAAATATTGATTTAAGTGAACAATGTACTCAACAGAACCAGAATGAGAAGTTCAAATTTCTAAATAGAAATTTCTACCTCAATAATTACATTGTGTACGAAATTATTTGAACCAATCAATCCTGGCTCTTTCAACCAGATCCACAAATACGCATATTTCTACACAAAAATGACTGCACTTTATCTATAATATTGATTCAAGTGAACAATGTACTCAACAGAACCTTAATAAGGAGTTCAAATTTCTAAATAGGACTTTCTACTCTTCTAAGCAGGTTTTCTAAGAAATAATTTGAACCAAGCAGTGTCCCAGATCTTTCAATCAGATCCACAAATACGTATATTTCTAGTCACAACACTGACTACTTTATCTAAAACATTGATTGAAGTGAACAATGTACACTCAACAGATCTTAAATGAGAAGTTCAAATTTCTAAATATGACTTTCTACCTTTCTAAAACATCAATTGAAGTAAACACTATACTCACAGAACTTGAATAAGCGAGTTCGAATTTCTAAATAGGATTTCCTACCCTTATATGCATATTGTGTAAGAAATTATTTGACCTATATAAGCGATGTCCATATCCACAAATACTTATATATCTAGACTAGGGATTGGCAAACTTTTGATTCGGAAGAGCCAAAAATTACAATTTACAAACGTTCAAAATTATTAAAGAGGCACACATGTTTCTTGCCAACAATAAAAAATACTCTCATAAATAATATTTACATATGGAACTATATAAAGAGCCGCAGCTTCACATCCAAAGAGCCGCAGTTCGCTGACCTCTGATCTAAACACATCTGAAAACACATTCTATAGATCCCTCCATTGAGGGAAATCCACATGAAGACCCCTTTCTTCCCAATCGTGTTCAACGATGTATACAATCTAGCTATATACCAAAATGTTTTTCAGTTCAGTTTTTCCCTTTTTTTCTCTGATTTTTTTTCTTCTCCCCCATTCCTCCTCCCAAATTGCATATGTTGCATATGCGTGTTTATTTCCCTACCTTTCCCCCTCATAGGTATCTATGTAACTAATACAACCTCTTTGTATTGTCCAGATCCGAGAAGATTGGAAGTACGTTGCCATGGTAATAGACCGGCTTCAACTGTGCATCTTCTTCGCTGTGACGGCGGCAGGAACTATGGGGATACTCCTAGACGCGCCTCACATCTTCCAGTATGTTGATCAGGACAAGATTATCGAGATCCACCGAGGGAAATCCACATGAGGATCCCTTTCTCCCCACTCGTGCTCAACGATGCCTACCATCCAGCTAGATACCAAAATGTTTTTCAGTTCGGTTTTTCCCTTTTTTTTCTCTTTAATTTTTATTTTTTCTTCTGCCCCCCCCATCCCTACTCCCAAATTGCATATGCGTGCTTCTTTCCCTCCCTCTTTTCCCCCCATTTATGTACAGCATCAAAAAAAAAAAAAAACTCTTTGAAAAATGAAATATAACTAAAAAAAAATCTTTTTTTTTTCTTTACTTGTTGCTATACATATATATTATAAAATATAAATAATTTATTGGTCTCTCCTCTTTTAAAAAAAATCTCTATATATTCATTTTTTTATATATATATATAAAATAAATAAACAAAAACTTGTAAATAAGCGCTCTGGTTTTTTGAAATTTGTCCTGCGTTAGAGCTGAAGATTTTGTTTTTGTTGTTTTTTCTGGAAGTCGTCAAAAAAAAAAACAACCTCAGACTCCATACTGCCTCACTTGATTTGGAAAACATGGGGTTTTAGGTAGCCTGAATAGTTCCACTTTGTACAAACATGCTGCAGAATGTTTTTTTGACTGAATTAAGCAATAAATAAAACAAAAAACTATTGTCTATTTTGTCTTCCCTTCTTTTCTATACATAACGCCTTGTTATAAAGAATTTGTGTACTGGAAAACATATTGAAATTGTTTTGAAAATAGAGTAATCCATAGATAAATCTTTAATTAGAAAAGGTATATAATGAATCAAAATATCATTTATTTTACCAATATTTCAGTTAGCTGAACGGCCAACCTTTATCAAGGTGTTATAATTCTGTTGACGTTATGTGGCGCTGAGTTTGTTGTTGACACACTTTAAAATGTTATAATACCTTGATAAAGGTTGGCGTTCAGCCAACTGAAATATTGGTAAAATAAATGATATTTTGATCCAATATATGTCTTTTTATTAAAGATTAAAATTGTGATAAGAAACACTGAATTTAGGTTGAGAGACACTAAAAAATTTGCATAGAAAAATTCTAAAGACAAGTCTAAAATATAAAAATGAGTTTGTTTTTCAAAAATATTTTACGATCTTTCAAATAAAATATACATATAGGCATACATATATACATATAGGCATACATAAATACATATAGGCTTCCCTATATACATATAATATGTATCGTTTTGAAAATAGAGCAATCCATACTAATATAATATGTATAAGTTCTTCTAAATCTTTATTTGTAGGTTTATAAAGTTTTACGAATCCATTGTGGTTTGAATACAATCAAAGCTCATCCTGAACTTTTAAAGCCCATAAACTGAAACTATGATCTCTTGAGGACGTTCTGGAATTTATAAAACTGGTGTTGTGGCACTTATTCCTGAACTTCAACTTCTCGACTAAAGATGCAGTCCATAAATTGCTCCTAGTTTTTGCGTCATCTTGACGTTAGAGGATTTTTTATAAATGAGTTTCTTCAAATTTTTCCTGAAAGGTGTTAGAGTGAAAAATCATAGTTTGCATCTTGGTATTTAATATATTGATAGATATAACACACTCACATCAAAAACTTGTATGCTATGTTTTTTTAACCAACGTTTTTGTGATCCACCATTTTCAAAAAAGGTGTGAAACTATATATAGATTATAAAATTTCATTTACACTTATGGACAAAATTTAAGTGACTGTACTTTTCTGATCGGGATTCAGACAATAACTCTGAAAGATATTACAGTGACCTTTATTGAAGACACACAAGATAACCAATATACACTCATAGACAAAACTTAAGGAAGTTGTACCTTCTAGCATATATATCGGGATCCAGACAATAACTCTGAAAGATATTATAGTGACCTTTATTAAAGACACACAATATAACCAAGTGTAAAAAATTTTCCTCTGTTTCCTTTAAAAAAATAGACGACCTGCAAAATCAAGAATCTTCCACTTCCTTAAGTTATTTTTACATGTGAGTGTATTGAATTATATTTATTTATTTAATTGAAAAAAGCAGAGAGTCTTGAAAGCTCACCGGTTTACATCATTTTAAGAAACGTATTACAGACGGTCTATCAATTTATCTCATGCCAACATGCAATGTTAATCAAGTACAATGATGATTTTCATCTTCATCTTTGCGCAAAACGTACAAAAATTCAGATAAACATCGTTTTTTTTTTTTTACAAATTCAGGCGAAAGTCAACAACCTTTTTACCATAGTTTCAGATATGTCCCCCAAAGATACTAGAAAAAAGTTAAGATTGAATAATATCCTACGTGAGCTTTTGCGGAAGAATTGATTCCTTTCCCTTTAAAAAATGCATCATAACAATGCTTAACAGGTATATAGGTTGGTTTTTCTCTGGATTCACCAAAGCTGGTGCAATATCTTTGTACATTCTTATTATCAGAAAATCTTTATTGTCTTTATAATGTCTGATACATCTTTTGTTGTTTATTTGCAAACCGCCAAAGTGACAAAAACAAATCAAAAAGGGATGATAATAACCTGCGTCTTGCAGATTATAACATTTTCATAGAAACATATATATACATATTTATTGCTAGCTATATATCAGCTGGTGTTGTGAGTAAATTCATTCACCAACTTTACCTTCTGCATTGGGGTGATAAACAAAATTATTTGTTCCAATGTATTTTAAAGGGAGAGGTACATCTTTGGCATTATTTTAACTAAAACCTTTTTAAAATAGACAAATATAAAGTATAGAAAGATTTTATAGAGTAATCATTAGAAAATTGAAAGTTTGTAATAAAGTTATATGCTTGAAAATATGCTTCATAGAGTAGAATAAATTTTTTAAATGTTTACGATTTTATCTCAAAAATGCCTTTTTAAAATATGAATTTATTTCGATAAAACTTATCAAAACTGGTATGTACTAATATATAGGTTTTTAACTTTTAATTAGACAATTTTAATTTATATTTAGACATTTTTAATTTTAATTTAGACATTTTAAATTTATATTTTGACACTTTTCCTTTCAATTTAGACATTTTTCCTTTCAATTTAAACATTTTTCCTTTCAATTTAGACATTTTTAATTTTAATTTAGACACTTTTCCTTTCAATTTAGACATTTTTCATTTCAATTTAGACACTTTTCCTTTCAATTTAGACATTTTTCATTTCAATTTAGACACTTTTCCTTTCAAATTAGACATTTTTCATTTTAATTTAAACACTTTTCCTTTCAATTTAGACATTTTTAATTTTAATTTAGACACATGGACTTCTTATAGAAAATTTCCATGTGTCTAAATTAAAATGAAAAATGTCTAAATATAAATTAAATTTGTTTAATTAAAAGTTAAAAACCTATATAATAACTAGTTAAATTTATAACCATCAAAAACTTGCTGAATATTTTAAAATAAGTTTCATATAAGACAACAATCTATATTTTTTATACCAAGAGATAAAAAAATATTATGAAGAGAATATAAATCTTAAAATGGTTTCTTTAAAAAATAAATAAAAAAACACGATAATTATAACGATAAAAATATTCGAAAATTTTGAAAGCTTCTTTACCTATAAAAGGTTAATATTAAATGTATGCAACACAACGTAATCTTTTATATATATATTTTTAAAAAGATGAAACATATTTACTTTAAAAAAATAATTCTCTATTTAACATTACTTAATAATAATTTTGAAAATCTTTAAAATTACACAAATATATTAAAACTTTTAGAGTTTTTTTCAAATTATATATTTATAAAAAAGATACCAAAAGAAAAAAAAAGGTTTTCTTAAATTACTTTATATTTTTATAAAGAATATTTAAATTGAGTCCATCGAAAAAAAATAAATTATCTAATCAGTGATATTTTGAAGCCAGTTCTGTCTGCTTTGATATCGTAAGCGATTTTTATTATTATTTTTGTTTTATTATTCCACCAATCAGAAAATTAATTCATCACAATTCATCCTATCATACTTGTTCCCTAAGGTTAGAAATAAGCGTTATTTCTCCTTAAAATAAATTTCGATTTTTTGTTCGAAAGAAATACTTGCGGTAAAATCGTCAAATTTCGTCAAATCATAAGCCACATTATATCGTATTATAAATTACTTTATATAATATTTACGAACGGAAAAATATGTCCAGGGTAGCCTAGTGGACATGGCATTGGCCCTGTAAGCGGAACACTGTGGGTTCGATTCCAATCCCTGGACACTTTATTTTTCCGTTCATCATTACTCTTCACAATTCATCCTTTCATATTTTATCCCTAAGGTTAGAAATAAACGTTATTTCTACTTAAAATAAATTTCGATTTTTCGTTCAAAAGAAACACATGCGGGATAATTGTCAAATTTCATTCTACAATCATAAGCCGTATTATATTGAATTATAAAGATAATTTTCTAGAGAATTATCTTTCAGCCATATTATTTATTTCTGAAAAACCGAAATATATGTTGTTGTTTTTTTCGATTGTGTGTGGGTGTTCTATTCTGAAAAAAATATATACTCATGGACAAAACTTGAGAAAAATGGAAAGTCTTTGATTTGGTCGGTCGTTAATTTTATTTATTTTTTTAAGTAGTCAGAGGAAATTTTGTTCACACTTTTTATCTCGTGTATCTTCAATAAAGGATATTGTAATATCTTTCAGAGTTATTGTCTCAATCCCGATATGCATGCTAAAAGGTACAACTTCCTTAAGTTTTGTCCATGAGTGTATATTGGTTATCTCGTGTGTCTTCAATAAAGGTCACTGTAATATCTTTCAGAGTTATTATCAGAATCCCGATATAAATGCTGAAAGGTACAACTTCTTTAAGTTTTGTCCATGAGTGTATATTGGTTATCTCGTGTGTCTTCAATAAAGGTCACTGTAATATATTTCAGTGTTATTGTCTGAATCCTGATATACATAGTAAAAGGTACAACCTCCTTAAGTTTTGTCCATGAGTGTATATTGGTCATCTCGTGTGTCTTCAATAAAGGTCACTGTAATATCTTTCAGAGTTATTATCAGAATCCCGATATAAATGCTGAAAGGTACAACTTCCTTAAGTTTTGTCCATGAGTGTATATTGGTTATCTCGTGTGTCTTCAATAAAGGTCACTGTAATATATTTCAGAGCTATTGTCTCAATCCCGATATACATGCTAAAAGGTACAACTTAAGTTTTGTCCATGAGTGTATATGGGTTATCTCGTGTGTCTTCAATAAAGGTCACTGTAATATCTTTCAGAGTTATTGTCTCAATCCCGATATACATGCTAAAAGGTACAACTTCCATAAGTTTTGTCCATGAGTGTATATTGGTTATCTCGTGTATCTTCAATAAAGGTCACTGTAATATCTTTCAGAGTTATTGTCTCAATTCCGATATACATGCTAAAAGGTACAACTTCCTTAAGTTTTGTCCATGAGTGGATATTGGTTATCTCGTGTGTCTTCAATAAAGGTCACTGTAATATCTTTCAGAGTTATTGTCTCAATCCCGATATACATGCTAAAAGGTACAACTTCCTCAAGTTTTGTCCATGAGTGGATATTGGTTATCTCGTGTGTCTTCAATAAAGGTCACTGTAATATCTTTCAGAGTTATTGTCTCAATCCCGATATACATGCTAAAAGGTACAACTTCCTAAAGTTTTGTCTATGGATGTATATGAAAGAAAAGGAAAGAGATAAGTTGAAGGTAATCAGAAACTGTAGAAGAGAATTAGATGGAATCTGTATTAAGTGGAAATGTATTGATTGTGTTGAGAAGATTGAGAAAGAAGAACGAAGTCTGTTAAAGGTCGACAGAAGAATTGGATGGAGCATGTATAAAGAGGAATTGGATTAATTAAGAAAGTTCTAGAAGATAAATATGAATTGAAAGAGAACGGTGAGGAAGGTAGAAGAATTAGACTGATGGATTAGATGGGACGTTATGAAGAAATTAAGAGAAGAATTCAAGATAGAAAAGTATGACGTGACTGGAGACAAGGATCTGCTCAAGAATAGAGAAACTGAAGAATAAGAATTAGACTCATGGATTCAAGATGGACAATTATGAAGAAACAAAGAGAAGAACTCAAGATATAAAAGTATGGTGTTACTGGAGACCTGGACCTGCTCAAGAACAGAGAAACTGAAAAAAAAAAGAATGATACTGATAGACTGGATGGAACTATGAAGAAATAAAGTTAGAAAAGTATGATGTCACTAGAGAGACCAAGATATTTTTCAGAACAGTGAGACTTAAGAAGAATTGGACTGATGGACTGGAGATGGGAAGTTATAAAGAAACAAAGAGAAGAACTCAAGAAGAAAGAGAAGTATGACGTCAATGGAGACCTGGACCTGATCAAGAACAGAGAAACTGAAGAACTGGACTGATGGACTGGATAGGAAGCTATGAAGAAATAAAGAGAAGAACTCAAGATAAAGAAGTATGACGTCACTGGAGACCAGAAACTGCTATGAGCAGGAAATCTGAAGGCGTTTAACAGGTTTTTTTTGCATGCTAATCATAACCATAAACTCTGCTTTCAAAACACTGGATAACCTTACTTGGGAGTTCTCGGAACTAGCTCCCTGGTTTACTAACCATAATCTAGGGTAAAGTGTTTATAAACCATGACGAGAGGGTTAGGTAAAGTTAGGTTAAATTAGATTAGGTTAAGTTCAGTTTAGGTTTATAAAACCAGGGAGCTAGTCCGAGACCTCCTTATAATTCAATTAAGTCATGGTATCAACCTTTTTGAATAACTCGATTTCATTTATTTGCATAAGGAAAAAAATTATAGTTAATGAAATTTGTTGTCGAAAATTAGTCTCAATTATCAGCACTAGAGAGGGCGACAGGATGATGATACTATTTTACATATTTCCTAACAGGTTTGTTTCGTAATATATAGGAAGTGGGAAATATGCGCCATCTATCGGAATAATGACAAACTAAATAAATCAAATGAATAATAGAAACGTTCGTTTGTACAATAAAGATATGCATTTTTTTCTCTCTTAATTTCACCAAGATATGGTGCAGTTTTGCCTTTGATATTTTTATTTTCATATAAAAAAAACATAATATCTCGTTACATGACAGGGACAATTTAAAGATATATATAATCCGAAAGGTTAAACCAGTTTGTAATCAAAACCTTTTTTTTTTTCAGAATAGCAATTAGCACTCTGTACATGACTTTTTAATAACTAACCGGCAAAACGCTATGTTAGTTGATCAAACAAATGTTTGACAGTCACTAGGCCTACCATTATTGAAAAAGCCTTTCAGCATTCGAACAATAGACCGTTATTCGTTACGCAACGCCCAGCTAATTTCTGACCAGGGCCAACAGCCCGAAACGCGTACAAGGTCATCTTGATTAATCAAGAATGAGTATTTCTGAAATTTAATTATTTATTACAAAACACGCTATATCCTATGTAGATATTTGCACGTAAATGTTTAAACTATTTTATATACATAGTTTCTAAATTTATATGCAAATTATTTATAATTTTAGAGAGAGAGAGTGAAAATTATTTTAAATTTTTCATTGATAATTTCTGAAATAATTACAAATCTGAAATAATATTAAAAATCAACATTTATTAATATTTATTCCGATAGATGGCGCAAGCCATCAGTAACTTTTAGTTTTACGATCAGGAGATGTCTCATTTTCTTAACTTCTGAAAGTTGCCTATATATAAGGTATATAAGAGGTAAGCAAAAAGTATACAAAAATAAACGGTTAAGAAATACACAAGAAGTAACCTAAAACTGTATAAGAAATAGACAAAAAGTTACAAAGAATATTTGAAAATTAGATACAAATGGTATATAATACAATTACAAAAAATAAATGGGAAGTATGCAAGTATGGTAAACAATAGTAGCGAAGAAATAGACAAGAATAAACAAGAAGTATATAGAATTGTAAAAAATAAATAAACGGGAAGTATTCAATAATTAGATAAGGAATCTAGGCGGAGCAGAGCAAGACAATGTTTTATACTTTCAAACGCAGTATGTAAATATAGGTTTAACCGGAGAGGTCACGGAGTGATTCATTCCTGTCCATTGGAAAAGGCATCTTGCAGAGCGAAACGTCATTTTTTTTCAAGAATTCTAAAAAACTGATTAAGTTGACGCTAAAAGGTAGCTTGTAGTAGAGACAAATATGTCAATAAAATCGTAATTTGAACAAATTTGCACGGTATTGTAGTAAATTCTGTTTGTTGATATTATATAGCGGGAGAGTTTATTGGGGAAAGTCATTCCTATATTGGTGGTATAATATCGTAATTATTCAGTGTTATAGTTAGGTGTGATAGTTAGCGATATCCCATTCTCTTCAATTAAAGGCAGACGATGGTTCAGTGAGCGGGAAGGACATCTGGCGCGAACTGATACCCTCGCAGACGACGCCGCTGAAATATTTATGAGACTTCCCGCCATATTTATTTTTCTACGTCTCTCCATGGTCAAATATATTTATAACAATTATATATATTCTTTTTTTTTTCGGTTCGTGGCGGTGTTTATTTTGAGTTAATATGCAACATTTTATTATTTCTTCATTTATAATATGTAAATATAGAGATATAAAGAAAGTTACATAAATCTATGTATCTCATTAGGCCTATAAAGATAGGAACGAGTGACGTGAAAATAAGAACAGTAAAATGTTTTCTATAAAATATTTGATTAAATATTCAATTATAAAGGCTTTTTTATCTTGATATTGTTTGTGTCTTGCACCTAAATATTTGCATAAATAGTTTAGTGGACCTTCGGTATCTTTGTTCTTAACTAGGTTCTAGTCTCCAGTGACGTCATACTTCTCTATCTTGAGTTTTTCTCTTTGTTTCTTCATAAATTCCTTTCTCCAGTCCATCAGTCCAGTTCTTCTTTTCGGTTTCTCTGTTCTTGAGTAGGTTCTAGTCTCCAGTGACGTCATACTTCTCTATCTAGAGTTTTTCTCTTTGTTTCTTCATAAATTCCTTTCTCCAGTCCATCAGTCCAGTTCTTCTTTTCGGTTTCTCTGTTCTTGAGTAGGTTCTAGTCTCCAGTGACGTCATACTTCTCTATCTAGAGTTTTTCTCTTTGTTTCTTCATAAATTCCTTTCTCCAGTCCATCAGTCCAGTTCTTCTTTTTCGGTTTCTCTGTTCTTGAGTAGGTTCTTGTCTCCAGTGTGTCATATTTCTCTATCTTGAGTTTTTCTCTTTGTTTCTTCATAACTTCCTTTCTCCAGTCCATCAGTCCAGTTCTTCTTTTCGGTTTCTCTGTTCTTGAGTAGGTCCTTGTCTCCAGTGACATCATACTTCTCTATCTTGAGTTTTTCTCTTTGTTTCTTCATAAATTCCTTTCTCCAGTCCATCAGTCCAGTTCTTCTTTACGGTTTCCCTGTTCTTGAGTAGGTTCTAGTCTCCAGTGACGTCATACTTCTCTATCTTGAGTTTTTCTCTTTGTTTCTTCATAAATTCCTTTCTCCAGTCCATCAGTCCAGTTCTTCTTTTTCGGCTTCTCTGTTCTTGAGTAGGTTCTTGTCTCCAATGTGTCATATTTCTCTATCTTGAGTTTTTCTCTTTGTTTCTTCATAACTTCCTTTCTCCAGTCCATCAGTCCAGTTCTTCTTTTCGGTTTCTCTGTTCTTGAGTAGGTCCTTGTCTCCAGTGACATCATACTTCTCTATCTTGAGTTTTTCTCTTTGTTTCTTCATAAATTCCTTTCTCCAGTCCATCAGTCCAGTTCTTCTTTTTCGGTTTCTCTGTTCTTGAGTAGGTTCTGGTCTCCAGTGACGTCATACTTCTCTATCTTGAGTTTTTCTCTTTGTTTCTTCATAACTTCCTTTCTCCAGTCCATCAGTCCAGTTCTTCTTTTTCGGTATCTTTACTCTTGAGTAGGTTCTTGTCTCCAGTGTGTCATATTTCTCTATCTTGAGTTCTCTTTATTTCTTCATGGCTTTCCGTCCAGTCCATCAGTCCAATTCTGGCTACCATTTCACCCTCTTCAGAACCTTCTTTATCAATCCATATTCTTTTAATACACTCATGGACAAAACTTGAGGAAGTTGTAACTGTACTAAGTTAACTATTTTTGAAGAAAAAATAAATATACTAGGCAATGTAACATATTATAAAAACTTCCTTTCACTACATATTAAGGTTTAATTCTTGGAACATTTGACCTCAAAATTAGCATTGTTGTTGTTGTCGTGTCCAATGAAAAACCTCAGATTTCCCCATGCATCTTTATCACAGCAGTTGAAATGTCCACTATTTTTGGTGTGTAAATCTGCAAATTTAACATTGACAGCTTTAAATTAAACAACATAGCTCTTTTTTCTGTATTTGTTTTTACATGGTACTGTATAAACAATATTTTAAACAACCATGATTATCATGACCATATCCACGTATATCATAGCCCTAGGAATAAGTACATCTTACAAATTTAGTACTTTTTAAGGTTATATACTTGGAAGCATTTTTCATCAAAATTACCATTGGCATCTTTGAATTAAGCACCATAACTTCATTCTATGTATTTTTTCTTTACGTAGGACCGTATAAGCAGTCCCTTCAACAACTATGATTATCAAGGCCATACCCACGTGTATCATATACCTAGAAATAAGTACATCTTACAAATTCAGTACTTCTTTAAGCATTGACAGCTTTGAATCAAACACCATGGCTCTATTTGATGTATTTTTTATACGTGTGGTACATCGTATAATCAGTCCCTTTAACTGCTATGATTATCATGGCCATACCCAAGTGTATCATAGCCCTAGAAATAATTACATCTTACAAATTCAGTACTTTTTAAGGTTATATAGCATTGGCAGCTTTGAATCAAACACCATGGCTCTATTTGATGTATTTTTTATAAGTGTGGTACATCGTATAATCAGTCCCTTTAACAAATATGATTATCAAGGCCATACCCACGTGTATCATATCCCTAGAAATAAGTACATCTTATAAATTCAGTATTTCTTAAGGTTATATATACTTGGAAGCATTTTTCATCAAAATTACCATTGACATCTTTGAATTAAGCGCCACATCTCTATTTTCTGTATTTGTTTATAGTAATACACCATATAAGAAGTCCTTTTTAACAAATAGGATTACCATGGCAATATCCAAAGTGTACCATATCCCTAGAAAAAAATTGACAAAAAACAGCCATGTATTCTGTGCTGTCAATTTGGAATATTGCCAAGTAATTCAATACTTCAAGCGGAAAAAAAGCGAAGTATATATATAAAAAAGTATAACCAATAAAACAAATCACCCTATAAAACAGATAAACTACAGGACTTTGGATTGACACGAAGCAAGGATCAAGTCTCCGAAACCAACAGGCTTCCTCGGGTTTCACAGTCGGGGCCATTAATTTTGGCCCGGGCCACTCCATAGTTTTGTCGTTCCCATGATGAACGTTCCCATAACTCCCCTCGTCGCCATGGCAACCGCCATCTTTGAGACGGTCCCTTATTTATGGCTCGCCCCCTGAGGCACCGAAAGTTATTGTACCGCTCATCCCCCCAAAACCGATCGCTCCAAAACTCAATTTATGAAGCTGCTTTTGCTTAATATGTTCTCATTGGGGAGTTCTATTTCATCTTGCAGATTGTGTTCTTGGTTCGATCACCGCGCATGCCTAATTTTTTTTTTTTTTTTTTCAAATCGTCTGCCCGTTTTTAAAAAAAATCGTCTGCTCTCCTATTTTTTTTTAAAGATCGTCTGCCTACTTTTAAAAATATCGTTTGCAGTTTTTAAGAAAACCAAAATAGTGCGTTGTTTTAATATAAAAAGGGTTAAAATGTTCTCTTTATATTTAAGAAAACTTTCAGTTTTTTACAGGGTTAGAGACAAAAGTATTGAATATCGAAATCACCAAAAAACTTGGGAATCGTAAAAAATCTTATTTTTTAATCAAAATCAGTTTTAACATTATAAAAACGAATATATATATAAATAATTCCATTTAACAAAAAGAAGATGGAGAGAGAGAGAGAGAGAGTATGAGTAGAGTGTAGGCTTCTAGATGAATTAGTCTCAAATGGAAATTTGCATAATTTATACTCCAATGATCATCAGGAGAATGTCTATTCGACCAAACTGGAGATATACAGCTTGAAGAATGGAGGGAGAGGTAGACAGGATTAGTTTGGTAATCTGATACAATGGCCTTAAATTAGAAGATAGGAAAATAATTGCTCAGAACATTGGTAAATGGTGTTCCATGACTGAATGACCTCTTTCTGTATAGGGGATGGATGTACTACATGACAATACTGTAATATCATGTCTATTGACCTTACTGGAAAGATACAGCTTGAAGGGAGAGGTGACAGGATTGGTTTGATAATCTAACAGAATGGTCTGAAATTAGAAGATAGGAAGAGAATTGCTTAGAACAGGATGAAATGGTGTTCCATGACTGAATGACCTCTATATAGGAGATTTCTGTACCACATGACAATACTGTAAAATCATGTCTATTGACCATACTGAAGGGATACAGCTTGAAGGGAGAGGTGGACAGACCAAGGCAGGATTGGCTTAATAATCTAATAGAATGGTCTGAAATTAGAAGATAGGAAGAGAATTGCTCAGAATAGAGTAAAATTGTGTTCTATGATGGCTGACCTCTATATAGGGGATGGATGTACTACATGAAAATACTGTATGATCATGTCTACTGACCCTACTGGAGGGATACAGGTTGAAGATTGTAGGGAGAGAGGTGGACAGGATTGGTTTGATAATCGAATAAAAAGGTCTGGAACTAGAAAAGGTCATGAGATTCGGGTAGAACAGAGTGAAAAGGTGTTTAATTCGACATCACCGTATCTTTTACACATAAAACAAACTTCTACTATCCTTACTGCGATGAAAGATATATTGGGAGTGTTCACCACTGATGAGCTAAGCCCTCACATTATTTTTTTTTCATCGTAGTCAGGACAGTAGAAGTTTTTTTTTATTTGTAAAAAAAAAAAACATTGGTGATTTAATGATTTAATTTCTTAAATCTAAATGACGCGATATATCCTTATAATTAATTTATACAACAATCAATACAATATATATTGTAACAAAGTATTTATTATTTTATTAGCGGAGTATTATTTTTTATGTTTATATTTTGCTGCTAGCGGATGTACCCGGCTTCGCCCAGGTTTTTCTCGAGGGAATGTTTGTAGTCTAGTAATAAGAAAATATACTACACCTAAAAAACTATCAGAGAAAAGAGAAACCACGGAAGGTGAACAGAAAAATGCTTACAATGGATGTTATGTGTTGTAAGATTTAGGTACTTACAGCTTGTAGGAAGGCATGAGGACGTTGAGGATTATATGATAATAATCTTTATTATCCATTTAGCAAGAAAAACAAAGTTATGGTAGCGAACAGTTATTGAAGTATAGAGAAGAAAGGTAAACAAACAGTTGTGATGATGATAGGTCCAGTGTGGCGCTAGCTGTCGTAGCATTCAGTTATCCAACAAATCCCCGGCATGAATGTGGAGACATCACGAGGTTGTAGCGTAACTTCTCAAATGTCGGCCTTGGTAGCGGCTTGGTCAGAATGTCCGCCTTCATGTCGCCTGTCGGGCAGTAGATCATTATTATCACTGTCTTCTTCTGAAGATCCTTCAGGTGATGGATCTTGGTTGCGATGTGCTTGGTTCTAGAAGACACTTTTTCGGATGAACATATCTTGAGACATGATTGATTGTCTTGGTGGAAGTAGATTGGAGCTTTCTGTTCCAGTTCGAGATCCTTTAGCAAGTCGAGAAGCCATAACAGTTCTTGTGAGGCTTCAGCTGCGGAGATAAGTTCCGCTTCGGTGGATGAGAGAGATACGCAACCTTGTTTCCCAGTCATCCATGAGATGGGGTTTGAACCCAGTAGGAACAGGTTTCCGCTTAGTGATTTTCTGTCGGTGCTGTCGCTTGCCCATGTGGCATCGCTGTATGCTTCCAGCGTGGGAGGTTTTTGGTTAGATATGCGTAGCTCGAGTTCTTTAGTAGTTTTTAGATATCTTACGATTCCTTTTGCTGCATTCCAGTCACAATTTCTAGGATTCTGGTTTCTGCTGCTGAGTATGCAGACTGGAGCTGCGATATCTGGTCTGGATACTACGCTTAGGTACAATAGTGAGCCTATCAGTTGTTGGTATTGGACGTTGTTTGGTAGAAGTTTTTCATCAGATATACCGGGATATCCGCTTTCCATGGGAGTGAAAGTAGGTTTCGCTTCTTGGAGATTGTACCTTTCAACTAATTCTTGGATTTTACTCTTTTGGCTCAGTAGGAGTTCACCTTCTCTGTTCCTTGAGATTTCTATACCAATGAATTGAGTGGGGTCTCCAAGGTTCTTTATTTCGAATTCTTTTTCGAGAGTTTTTACAGTGTTTTGGATGATTATTTCGGAATCGCTTGCGAGGAGCATGTCATCCACATATAGAATCAAGCAGATGGAATGGTTTTCTTCATTCTTGGTGAATAGGCATGGGTCTACAATGCTCTGTTTGAAGTTATTTTTAATTAGAGTGCTTGCAATTTTTGTGTTCCAAGATCTTCCAGCTTGTTTTAGACCGTAAATTGCCTTCTTTAGTTTGCAGACTTTGTTTGTTTGTTTTGTATGGAGTCCTTCTGGGAGTTCCATGTAGAGTTCTTTATCTAGGTCGCCGTGTAGGAACGCTGTCTTGACATCGAGGTGGTTCACTTTCATCCCTTTGTAGACTGATGCAGCTAGGAAGGCTCTAATTGTAGAATGCTTCACAATTGGTGCAAAGGTTTCTTCGTAGTCTCGGCCAAATTTCTGATTGAACCCTTTTGCTACGAGTCTGGCTTTGTACCGCTCTATTTCTCCTTTGGAATTGAGTTTTTGTTTATAGGTCCATTTACATCCTATGATCTTTTTGTCCTTAGGTAGAGGCGTTAGTTCCCATACATTGTTCTTCTCAAGAGAATTTAGTTCTTCGTTCATTGCTTGTAGCCATTTTTCTCTTTCTATTTTTGGTAATTGTAGGACTTCCGAGTAGCTGGTGGGTGTCGGAATGTCTTGAACTTCAGTTTTGTACAGCATGTAGTCATTTCTTATGGAAGGTATTCCCTTTGTTGGTCTCGTGGATCTTCTTTGTGTGACCACTTGTGTTCCTGTGCTTGTACCGGGTTGAATGTAATCCTCGGTTTCTGAGTCCTCAAGGTTTTCGGATTGTGTTCCTGGTTCCTGACTTTCCCCTTCGTTTCCAATATGATTAGAGGAAGTTAGATCTGTACTTAGTACTTGTGGTGAAGTTGTTTTTGTGGAAGCGTGGTGAAACCCATTTTCTTTTTCTAGAAATTTTACGGATCTGCTGATTGTGATGTTGTCTGTGTCGTGCAGGATTCTGTATCCTTTGCTCCGATCATCGTATCCAAGAAAGATCCCTTCGATAACTTTGCTATCCAACTTGTTTCTTTTTATCTTGGGAATATAGGCGAAGGCTTTACATCCGAATCTTTTTATATGCTTCAGACTGGGCTTCCTGTTGGTCCATAGTTCAAATGGAGTCTTGTCTGTAGCTTTCGAGGGTATACGGTTGTGCAGGTAATTAGCTGTGGTAACCGCTTCCGCCCATAGAGACTGTGGGAGTCCTGAGTCAAACAGCATGCATCTTGTCATCTCCATTAGTGATCGATTTTTCCTTTCGGCTACTCCGTTCTGGGCTGGTGAGTAGGGGACTGTTAGCTGATGTTTGATTCCGCTTTGGTTCAGGAAATCTTCGACTTGTCGGTTTACGTACTCACGACCGTTGTCTGTCCGTATGGTTTGGATATTTTTTCCAAATTCCGTGTGTGCTGAGATGACGTAGTCTTTTATTTTTTCATGGGCTTCGTCTTTTCCTTTCAGGAGGTAGGTCTTCGTGTATCTGCTGTAGTCATCAGTGAAGGTGATGAAGTATCTCTTACCGCTGAGAGAGTTAGTTGGTAATGGACCGCAGATATCACTGTGGACAAGTTGAAGCGTTTCAGTTGCTCTGTACTCTGTCTTCTTTGGAAATGGGGTTTCGGTGAGTTTTCCTTGAATGCACTGAACGCAGTCTGTGCTGTGCGAACAGTTATTTAGACTTAGTCCTCTTGCTAGGTTCTCATTTCGAATCTTCTTAATTGATTCTATATTTCTGTGTCCTAGTCTGTCGTGCCAGAGCATGAGGCAATTTTTGTTCTTGCAGTGGTTTTGTTTTGCAACATTTGCTTTGAATGTGCGAGTTTGGGGGTTGTCATCCAGGTGGAGTCGGTACATTCCATTGTCAAGTATACCGTTCGCGAGGGCTGTGTTGTCTCTTTCGATGGTACACCAATCTCTGTTGAACGTCACTTTACATCCGTTGGAGGTGGCCGCACTCACTGACAGAAGGTTGTCTGTTAGTTCCGGGATGTAGAGAACTTTTGTGAGAAGTAAGGTGTCAGTCTTTCCTTGGGGTGTGATGACTTTGATTTCTCCTTGTCCTATCCCTTTGACCTGCAGCTTATTGCCATTAGCAACCACAACATTTTGTGTTTGTTCTCTGTTAAGTTCAGTGAAGAAGCTTTCGTCGTACGCCATATGAGATGTGGCTCCAGAGTCGACGAACCAGTTGTGTACACTTGCTTCTCGTTGAGTGCAATTGAGAGCTTTTGGGTTAGGCCCTTTTGTTGTTCTCTGATTTGTTGGTTGTTCTTGGGTGACACTCGACTGATTTGTGTACTTTGGTACGTTTCCTCTTCTGAAGGTTTCATATTTGTACTCTTTGTTGCTGTTGTTTCGCTTTTGATAGTGCCAACATTCTTCTTTGGAGTGGTTTGGTTTGTGGCAGAAAGAACAGAATTTCTTCTCTTTTTCTCTTCTTTGGCTTGAAGCTCTGTGGAGGCTTTTTAAGGCTTTTGATTCGTTGCTTTCGTCTTTCGAGCTTTCTACTCTGCGTGTGTGTTCATCAAGGAGTTTGTTCTTGGTAAATTCAAGCGTTAGCTCGTCATCAGGCCTTGATTCCAACATCGTGATGAGATTGGAGTAGCTCTTTGGAAGCGAGCAAAGCAGTATAGCCGTGATGTGAGAGTCTTTTAGTGTTTCGCCAATGGTTCGCAGTTTGTCAACTAGTTCCATCATGGTAGTGATATGCTGTTGCATGTCTTTGTCTTCTTCAAGTTTTAAGCTGTATAGCTTCCTTAGCAAATAAATTTTTCCTGAGAGTGTTTTTCTTTCATAGATATTTTTAAGAGTGTCCCAGGTAGCTTTGGCTGTTAGTAGGTTTTTGACATGCACTATTTGTGAGTCGGCGATGCTTAGATTAATGATAGCTCTAGCTTTTGAGTCTTTCTTTTTCCATTCGATTTTAGGTTCATCTGGAATATTTTCGGTGACAACTTCCCAAAGATCTTCCTTTTGCAAGAGCATTTCAATTTTGAAAGACCATAGTGAGTAGTTATAGCCGTCGAGCTTATTTAGGGTTACATCGTGGCTCGGGAGTGACGCCATTTTTGCTAAGCCTTTTTTCTTTGTCTTAACTCGTTAGTAGAATTTCATGCAATATTCAGTCTCATAATCTAATTGTTGTAAGATTTAGGTACTTACAGCTTGTAGGAAGGCATGAGGACGTTGAGGATTATATGATAATAATCTTTATTATCCATTTAGCAAGAAAAACAAAGTTATGGTAGCGAACAGTTATTGAAGTATAGAGAAGAAAGGTAAACAAACAGTTGTGATGATGATAGGTCCAGTGTGGCGCTAGCTGTCGTAGCATTCAGTTATCCAACATTATGTTTACGATATTAAGTTAAATAAAAACAAAGATAAAATTTGCATATGTTGGTCACTATAAATTTGTATATTTGTTAGGCGAAATTAGAAACATGATAAAACAATTGGGTATTTAAAAACAAATGTAGAAATAAAAGTTGAAGTATAATAAACAATGTTAAAGATTAGTTTTAATTATTAATCAAGATTGTGTGTGAATATGTGAGAAAGATGTAATATCGTTATTGTTTTCTTGGCCGACTGTTTTACATATGGTGTTATCTTAAAATTGCTTGTTTTGAATATTTTTTAGATTGAGATTATTAGCTAGTATGTAAAAAATTAACTCCGTTGAAATTTAATTTTGTATTTATATATAAATAAAATTAACTCTGTTGATTTTTTTGTATTTAATCGATAACAGCGAAGTTACGCATGTTAATGTTAGGAAATATATTTTGATGTTAAGCAAAACCTGCTCCATCTCGTTTTACATAAATGTTGAAAATTTGGTTGAAATTGATGCATTGTAACGAAAGTTTTTAGTGATGTCCACTTATGAAATTTTCATTTTATTAATATAGATACTCTGTACACTTCCCTCTTTTTGCTTATCTTTTGTTTTATCATTCCTAGTTTGTTCTTGCCTTGAAATAAATTATTGTCTCATCTCGAAGTTGGTCTTCCCAAATTTTCCACGTGGCAATATAACATCAACGAAAGGCCAACACAAGAAAAATTTTCAATTTGAATATATTACAATCCAAATAGCGGCAAACTTTCAATACAAGAAGTCTTTATCGGAAATCTTTAGTATCATAAAAAAAGAAGAATTGATGAAATGACAAAAAAAAAAAGAAATTTCTAACCATACTCCTGAACGTTTCCAGATTATAAGCGCCATCTATCAGATTAAATATTGTTGGGAGAGAGGTGCGCTACTGGAGTCTTTTGTTTACATGTCCCAATTTAACTTACTGTTTACATCTTTTATCATGGATTTATTTGTAACTTTATACATCATATTTTTATTAACTTTCACACAAACATGTATAGTTATATTTACATAATTTTTGTCTTTTATAATTATATTGCATACTTTTTTATCGTTTAAATTTGCATACTTTTTATCGTTTAAATTTGCATACTCTTGTTCTTTTCGATTATTTAAAACATAATATTCTTTATAGTTAGAAAGTTCTTTTTTTTTTCACAAACAATTAGTTTTTTTTAAATAAACATTAAAAGGCCTCTCGGATATTTTCTCCAAATATTTCAGGTCACCAGCGCAACAATAACAAACAAACAATGAATTTATCTTTCGCCAAATATACATAAACATGGTGAGTCGGTGGAAGGATGGTCTAAACCTTTGGTTATCGACCGCTACGACCCGGGTTCGATTCCCGCATTTGGGCATTTTTTTCTGATTTAAAAAAAAATGCTCCAATGGCCTCCGATTCTTGCAAAAGTCCAACCCCACAAGTACAAGTAACCAAACGGGGCTCTGGCACATTTGTAAGTGTAAAGTCGAACTGTTTTTCACTTGTGGTGTACTTACAGTAAAAAGCAGTCGATTATTTCTAACCACCATGATTATCATGGCCTTTACAACGTGTACTAGGGATAAGCAAAAAATAAAATACATCAATATTACTATTACTAATTAAAAAATACCCATTCCAAGAGTCAAGCATCAGTATCACTATAAAAGGACGATCGAAAATACGATATAACAGCGGTATGGTAGATTAAACTAGCGAAACCGCTTGGAGGGTTCACCACTGATGAGCCAGGGGCTTTCCCATTAATTTTTTTCCATTGCAGTAAGAGAAGTAGAAATTTTTTATTATTAAAAAAGAAATATAAGTATCTGTAATAGTTTCGGATTTATGATCAACATTACTGTTAAAACACTTTCGAACAACAATCGAAGACCTTCTTCATGTATATCTCCCCAACTTCTCTATATATGCACATATGTCGGTGATGGAAACAAGAGCCTGTATCGACGCCATTAGTACTACGTGTTTTGTTCAACTCCCATAAAAAGGCAACCTACCATCAATTGCAGGGAGCTCGCATGATTAATTAGAGAACTGTTTTGTTTTTTTATTGTTCGTTTTCTGTTGTTTAGAAGGACTTCCCCCTTAATCACTCTTTGGATCTTGTCCATATACTCTTGTTCATTTAGCAACTTCTCATAGCATTTTTTTCTGAGCCATTGGAAGAGCACATGTTCGAAATCTATCTTTTAATACGTTAATTTGCATAATAAAGAAACGTTAGAATTATAATACTCTGTATCAATTAAATTAATGAAATATAAATCTCCGAGGATATGTTCCTTTATTATACTCTTTAACGAATTTACAAGCTTTCGGGGTTTTAAACGAACCTCCTACAAGTAAAAATGGAAAAACCTTTCTAAATTTTTACCTGTGGAAGGGTCTTTAAAACCCGAAAGCTTGTAAACTCGTCAAAAAGTGTAATAAAATAAACATATCCTCGTAAATTTATATTTTGTTAATCTAATAAAGAAACGTATTAAAAGGAATTTTATTTCATATATTTACATACTGTTTGCGATTGATATATCTATTTACACATAATATTAACTTGATGCAATTTGCATTGTGCCGATTTTTTTTTTTAATATACACTCATGGACAAAACCTAAGGAATTTGTACCTTTTAGCATGTATATCAGACAATAACTCTGAAAGATATTACAGTGACCTTTATTGAAGACACACGAATTAACCAAGTATGAACAGCTTCTGTCTCCTTAAAAAAATAATAAATAAACAGACGACTTGCGACATCAAAGACTTTCCACTTCCTTAAGTTTTGTCCATGAGTGTAAGCCCCTTTCTACTATGATATTGAATTAAGAAAATGTTGAATAAGGAGCCCGTCGATCATCAGTAGCAAATCCATAGCGTTTTAGCCAGTTCTTTAGGAATTCATCTAAAGTATCAGATTTATAAGAAGAACAATCCCATTAAATAGTAGAGCTGTTGTATGGTAGATAAAATTGAGGGAAACACTGAAAGGGTTAACGAGTGATGAACCAGATCCTCGCCCTATTTTCTCCCATTACAGTAATTTCAATATTTCATAATTATTTCGTATGGCAACTCGCCAAACTTCTTCGGGGAACAAGACTGTTTTGAGATGCTCGCGTATCAATTCACGAGTATGTACAACTGCTATAAAATTTAAAATATCTAAAAACTACAATATTCATTATGAAAAAGACATATCCTTTTCTTGTGAGCCATCAGCAACTTTCAGTTGCACAATAAGGAGATGTCTTTTTCATAATTTATGCATCTTATCCCAGTACACTATCATATTTGTACTATTCTTTCCTACAATATTCATGTTTTTAAATATAATAAATCATAATTATTAAAAAAAATATTATATGAAATATAAACATATATAAAGGTATATAAAATATATTTCACTTATACAGATAAATCATATCAATGATTCCATTTTATATATTTTTGAAATAAAAATATCATTCTAAAGATTTATTCTTCAAATTTTGCTATATCTTTAAAGTTTTGTGTAAGCCCAATAATTTATTTGAAAAATAAAATAAAAACGATGTTTTTTTCACACCCCAAAACGATTAATATATTTGTCAGAAGAAGAAAAAAAAACTAATGGAAGACAGACGAATGTTTAAAAAGCAGACGAAGGTTGAGGTCCATGACACATATTCATCCCAAACGAATCGTCTTAGAGATCTGTTTTATCGATTCTGGACCAATTTCAGCGAGTTGAGCAGGGTTGCCAAAACATTGTTATCTGTATAGAATTTCGTAGAATAATTTATAGCAGAATATTCACAGAATAAATCCCTAAATACTTTCTTCCAAATTTTTATAATACTCAATTTGTTACAAACCACGGAAATTTCAAAAGTTTTTTAAATAGAATAAAGGCAGTGGTGGATTCAAGTTGCTTTTGTGGTATTGAGGAACAAACCTCAAGACATTTACTGATCGATTGCCCAGCATTTCAAGATTATAGAATGAAGAATGAACTAGTTGTTTGTGAACTTAACGATTTGATTTCCGATAAAAAAAATCATATTCAAAGTTCAATTCATTTTGTAAATACATTCTAAACTTTCTACAAAATCTGGATTTCTAATGTTTTCATGCGTTGAATAATGTAAATAACTTATGTAAATAAACTTTTCTCCTTGTTTGGCGCAAGTATCACTTGCGGGATATAGCGCTTTGGAAATAGAATAAATGTAATTGTAATTCACAGAATATATAGTATAATTGGAATTATTACACTAGAACATATTTTCTATAAAATGTATATAGTTTCTGACTATATTTATTGAAAAGACTCTCTGAGAAATTTTATCATTTAATATGAAAACATATTTGAAAATTATGATCGAATTTCCAGTCAAATATCTAACCACAATTCTTCAACAATAATAAAAACTTACTAATAATTCTGTGATGTGTTACAAATGTGTTACATGTTAAATGTGTTAAATGTTACAATGTGTTACAAATGTGTATTCATATTTATTACTCTGTTTCAAATATAGTATTATTATATGTATGAATTTCTTTATTTATGTTATTATTATGATATATTGAGGGGCAATTTTACAACCGCAAAATAAATTATAGAAATAGGATATATGCAAATGAAATAAAAATGTTGGTGTATATTTCTATAATATTTGAACTATCTGAATGAAATTTTTCTGAAGATGTAGAGAGTTGAATATTTTGTAATAAAATATTGTCGATTATTTGAAAATATATAATTGTTGTTGTTGTTGTTGTCGTGTCCAAAGAAGAGTCTCAGATGTCTCTATGCATCTCCATCACAGCAGCAGCAATATCCACTATCTTGGGTGTGTAAAGCTGCTGCTCTGGGTCTAAGTCAATTTTCTGCAAGGCTGCGGACATTGCTGGGCATGAGAATATGTGAGTAGGTGTTAGTTCCACACCAGGACAGAAAATATATAATTAATAATATTATTATAAATCAATATAATGATTATCATCAGTCTTATAGATTCATAGAAGAGAAAGAAAGGCTGATAATTACGAAGATGATTTATTACTCTTAAAGGTATTTATAAACAATAAAGAAGAACAAGAGATAAAATTATATGTACATTAGCAGCTCAAGCCTATCAGCGGCCTGTCCTATCCAATAACCGCTAGCCAAACAATAACAATCTAACAAACCTGAGACATATAGGCAGATATGCAAATAAGCATAAACAATACTAAAACACTATGCAAACTATAACAGAGTATTACATCGCTGAAATATTCTAAAATATCCCAATTTCAACACAATCAATATGATGATTATTGTAAGAATAACAAGTTCCTTGTTCCGAGTTGCATATGTAAATATGGTAGGGAATTTCTCGAAAGATGAAATATTATTTACTGTAAATAGTCTTTCTCTTTGAATGTTAATTTTTGTGGCCTTTGTGCTTGCTTTGACAAAAAAAGGATAACTATTATTATTATAAAAATTAAAAAGGCATATCCTGACCAGGAGCACATGTGCTTTTCAGAAGGCAGAGCGCCATCTAGTGGAACAGAAATCAATTAAACATTGATTTAACCTGTTCCCTGATATTTGGTCAACCCATTTTCTTGATAAATCAAGAAAAGCCCTCCACGAACGCGTTTCGCGTTGTTGGCGCTCGTCAGCGTGGAGCAGGCTGTTCCACTGAGACCAAAAATATTTTTGGTGCCAGAGATTTCTTGAGAAACCAAGAAATGGATATTTAAGGCCAAATTTGCGTAAATACGTTTAAAACATGAGAAAACAATAGAAAAATAAAAGGTATAACTATTATTATTATATCGCAAAAGTCCCCTATTATTACCACTATAATACTATTTAGAATAATAATATTTTTAATATAATATTATTTAAAATATTAGGAGCGGCTGCACATGGCGTCTGTTCCTCATGTCAGAGGCAGCCATTTATTTTTGAGCTAAGTCGGCCTGCCACTGAGTAGTTCTCTCAGTCTTAATGACAAAGGCAGACACATTCTACTTCGCCCAGTCATGAGGGTTGTCAACAGACACCATCAACAAGCTTTACAAGCTTCACACCCTAATATGATTGAGTGGAGATAAGAAAGAAGAATAAGAAGATATTAAAAAATTGAAATATTAAGATATAAAGTGATTTTGTAACAAGAAAATATTAAGACGCGAATGTTTCTTTTAACAAATAAATCAAACTTCTACTGTCCTTACTGCGATGAAAAAATATATTGGGAGGGCTTGGCTCATTAGTGGTGAACCTTCTCAGCGATTTTGCCAATTTTTAATCTACCAGACCGCTTCTTTAGAGCTTTAATACTGTATGTGAACATTCTGTTTATATATGCTACACTGAAGGGTGGAATCTTAGAAATTGTATTTAATCAAACTATGGACATAAGCTTTGATTTATTTGTGAAAAGAAACATTCGTGTCTTAATTCTTACATTTATTATATAATAAATTGCGAGTTATTACTTTAAATAATATTATTTGTTAAAATACTATATATTCGTTTGACAAACAATCACGGTCGAAGCCGGTGAAAATTTGCTAGGCTTTATCTAACTGAAAACTACAGAACCTTATATATAAACTGGCGAAACCGCTGGGAGGGTTCACCACTGATGAGCCAGGCCCTTCCATTAATTTTTACATTTCAGTAAGGGCAGTAGAAATTGTTTAATTTCAAAAAGAATCTTACGCGGGTCTAAAATAGTTTCTAATTTTCATATATATAAGTGCTATAATATTAAAACGGAATACATCGTAACCATATTAATTTGCCATTCTAAAGAATAATTAAATAAAAATATTGAAATTTTATTAAATTATATTAATATATAATTATTTTATATGAATCAAATTGAAAACATTTATCACTTTTTCCTAAAAATATAATGGCTGAATTTTATTTTCTAATTAATAGGTATATAAAATAGATAAATTATTTAATTTCATTTTTATAAAATTCTATTTAAATAATTTTCTAATTATATTTAATATAAGATATTTATTGTAAAATGATTTAATTTTAGATATATATATAAACCCTAAATATAATTCTCGAAGATTATGTTAATAGAAAAACATAATCAAAAGGATCTCGCTTGAACAAAATGGAAAAAAAAAGATCAATACCTTTGAATAAAAATAGATAATACAAACATATGTGTGTGCTAATAATATAATTATATTTCATTTAAAACTAAATATTTGTTATTAAAATATTTTATAAACTCAATATAAATACTTTATTTGTATTATAAAATATAAATGACAAAATAATTATATTTGCTCGTGTTTATTTTTCTTTTACATATCCTATTCTCTATGTAAAATATAAAATAAATAAAATAAGACAATGTAAATTATAGTATAATTAAAGAGTTGAATTTAAAGAAAATAATTAAGGGATTCAAAATAAGAAAATAAATTACTATCTCTTTTAAATTAAAAAGAGAGTAAAAGATTGCATTTAGAATTAACATTAAAATAAGATTTTTTTTATCTTTTATATTTCCTTTATATCGTATAACGTATTTTTTAAACGTGTAAACCTTTATATCAAATGTTTTATAGAATATTATATATATATATATTCAAAATAAAAAGACATATATTGAATCAATTTATGGATTGCTCTATTTTCAAAACAATATTATATATATGGTGTTTTTTATATAAAGAATTATTTATAGATAGCATGTGTGTACCAATATATTAATTTTTTTCGTCTGAATTTTAAAAGATTTTATACAGAGAATAATATGCACATTTAAAATTGATATTTAATGCATTAATATAATTTTAATAATATGAAATCGCCATTAATTTTTAAAATCAGTTTATATAATCGAAATAATTCCTGTATCTAGTGAAAAAAACGCGATTAGAAACGTTTATGTTATAATTTAATTCCAAAGATAACTAAATAAATTTATTAAGTTGGATACCAAAATCGTATTAATTAAATTAACATATACGCAATATAAATATGCATATATTCTCTTTAACAAATATATAAAATTGTAAAATTACCTTTAATATGAATAATTTATCGAAATAGATTTCAATTTGATATTATTATATGTACAAAGGTATAAAATGCTTTTTTTATTGCTAATATGTAAAATTAGAATTAATATATATTTTTGATAAATCTAATTATGTAATTATGTATAATTATGTAATTTAAATTACAAAATACAAGGCTCAATATTAAAATATCACAATCAGTATTCTTTTAAAACTTTCATAAGTTATATTATAATGAATGGAAAGTTTGTAATTTTTATGATGATAATTTTAATTTTTTTTTTCTGCGAATCAAATATAATTTAAACTTGCAAAAATTTATTTTTATGTGTAATAAAATAAAATATAAACACACAAAATAATATATTTTAACGAAAAAATATAATATACAAAAAAATAAATATTATTTATATTCTATATAAAAAGCTAAATCAAAAGAGATGAGGCAAATAAGATATTTCAATTTGATTATATTTAAGCTAAAATGTAAATAATAAAAACAACGATGTAAATACATAAAGTTGATATAAACTATATATTTTCTCAAATAAAATATATCATATTAACACAGCAAATACAAGTTGATCTATACAAGATATTTTAATATCAAATAGATATACGAACAAATTACAATTTATCAAAAAGAAAAAAACTCTTAAGTTATCTAAACCTAATAACCTATCAAATTTTCTTTCCAAAAAAAAACTTTTCAAAAGAGTTAAATTACATATAATATTACTTCTTCTTTCTATATAATAATAATTCCAAATATCATTTTCGACAGGTTATATAAATGGAAATATCTTTGAGAAAGAAAAAAAGGACATTTATTCGGTAAATATATACCAAGAAATATAAATAAAAAAAACTGTCGAAAAATCCCTGAGGACTTACACAATAAAATGAGGAAGAGGGGTTTGCCTTAAAAACCACTTTACCTCATTAAATAAAACTAACTAACTTGATCTAATTTAACCAAACGTGAGGGCGTGACTTTCGTTTGGTTCACTCACACAAAAAAATCGTTTGGTAATCAAATAGAGAGAACCCAGATATCGGCTGCAATTTGAAAATGGGGTGTTCCCCCTTCTTCCTCCGCTCCACCCCCCTCCCTTCCAGATTGAAGCGTGACGTCATTTCCGTTTTCTCTCAATATAGTGTCTGTTGGGAAGTTATAAGGCTTCTTCTTTATTTCAGTCTTTAAAAATACGCCTTTTTTGTTTTCACAAAGTATATGATATTTTTTTTTTACATATTTAAACTATATAACGTGAACAATATATGCAAATTTCAATCTTCAATATGTAAAATGTCGGGTTATTAATTTATATAACAAGAATATTAGATAATGGCAATATATTTCTATGCAGAAGAACACACTAAATTTACATAAAAGGGAGATACAAAAAAATGTTGCATTTTTAGTTTGCAATTGAGCTAAATATGAGACGCTTATATTAGTTAAATCTGAACATTATATTTGTAATTAAGTTGTGTTTGTGTGTGTATAAGTTTAAATTTGTTTAATTATTGAGATATATATGCAAATTAAAAATATCTTTGTAACGAGTAAATTCCTTCTCATTTGAGAAATGTAAAACTATAAAGCAAGATGTTTTCAGTCATAAGTAATAGCTTTAACGTTTATAGTGGCTTTTTTAAAAGTATATATCATATCATTAGACTATATCACGTAAAAATTTAAAATGAGTAATATAAATACCTGCTCTAAATTGCAGCCACGGTACATAGCGCATTTTTTAGGGTTATTAAAAACATTCTAAGATCTTTGTACCTCTTGTTTTATGTAAAAACGATAGATATTTTATAATAATTATTATTTAATTATTTTATAATTTAATATTTTATAACCTATATAGAAAATATTTAGATCTTCTTTAACTTTGTGATCAATTTTTCTATGGATTCAAATATATATATTTTTAAGACAACGAGAACTTTAATATAAACTATTATTTGCATTAGAGCATTGCTTAAATTATTTACTTGTAACAATATGTAAAATATCCCATATATATAATTCTTAATTCGATATGAATGTGTATTAGAGATATTTTGGAAAATTTGAAGATAAGCATATTATAGGTTTGCAGAAGTGTATACATATTATTAAAATTAAATGCATTGATCAACGTTCTCCTGCAAATATTATTTTATATTAATACTCTTGTTGACAAAAAATTATTATATTTGAAGCCTTAGAAATATTAATAATAGAGGTAAGAAAATCTAAAAATATTCTATATGCTTATATATTCTATACACACACATATATTTAATTAAAAAGGCATATATTGGATCAAAATATCATTTATTTTACCAATATTTCAGTTGGCTGAACGCCAACCTTTATCAAGGTGTTATAATTATGGATATATTTATGGATTGCTCTATTTTCAAAACACACATATATATATCAATATTAAAAATGGCATATCCTGACCAGGAGCATATGTGCTTTACAGAAGGCAGAGCGCCATCTGGTGGAACAGAAATCAACTAAACATTGATTTAGCCTGTTCCCTAATATTTGGCTAACCCAATTTCTTGATAAATCAAGAAAAGCCATCCACGAACGCGTTTCGCGCTTTTGGCGCTCGTCAGCGTGGAGTAGGCTGAACCATTGCGACCAAAAAATAATTTTTGATCCCAATGGCTTCCTGAAAAACCAAGAAATGGGTATTTAAGGCCAAACTTGCGTAAATACGCTTAGCACATTAAAAAACGAAATAAAAAAATAAAAGATAAAAAGATCAGGTGTAGAAATCAATATTAAAAATGGCATATCCTGACCAGGAGCATATGTGCTTTACAGAAGGCAGAGCGCCATCTGGTGGAACAGAAATCAACTAAACATTGATTTAGCCTGTTCCCTAATATTTGGCCAACCCAATTTCTTGATAAATCAAGAAAAGCCATCCACGAACGCGTTTCGCGCTTTTGGCGCTCGTCAGCGTGGAGTAGGCTGAACCATTGCGACGAAAAAATAATTTTTGATCCCAATGGCTTCCTGAAAAACCAAGAAATGGGTATTTAAGGCCAAACTTGCGTAAATACGCTTACCACATTAAAAAACGAAATAAAAAAATAAAAGATAAAAAGATCAGGTGTAGAAATCAATATTAAAAATGGCATATCCTGACCAGGAGCATATGTGCTTTACAGAAGGCAGAGCGCATCTGGTGGAACAGAAATCAACTAAACATTGATTTAGCCTGTTCCCTAATATTTGGCCAACCCAATTTCTTGATAAATCAAGAAAAGCCATCCACGAATATGCTCCTGGTCAGGATATGCCATTTTTAATATTGATTTCTACACCTGATCTTTTTATCTTTTATTTTTTTATTTCGTTTTTTACATATATATATAAATCTAATTTTTTATATCTCCGAGAGAGTTTACCATTGATGAGCCAAGCCCTCTAATTTAATTTTTTTTATCAAGTTCGGCAGAGGTAGTTTTATATACAGTGGTACCTCGACATACGAGCGCCCCAACATACGAGTTTTTCGAGATACGAGCCGACGAGCAAGTGATTTTTTGCTTTTAGTTACGAGCGAAATTCGAGATACGAGTTCGGTTCGGTAGTGTTGAAGATATTAATCTGTGATTTTAAATGTTTCTTTTTGACCAGTACTTTTGTTTTGTTTTTGCTTTTCCTAAAATATTTCTTTCTTCTTCTTCATTATTATTTGTTCTATATGCAAAGCTTTGTTTTTTTTATTTTTTAGGAATGTGGGAGAGAGTTTCATAGTTCGTGGGAAAAAAACACCCAGAAAAAGTTGCAACAGGTCGTGCATCTGACCTTTTTAATGACACTTGCCTAACTCATTTCCGGAACATTCTGAGAGGGAGGAAGAAACAAACCTCCTTGGACATGTTTTTTCTAAACGGCCTACAGGTGAAAGCGAGAAAAATGTAGCGAAAAAGGCAAAGACCAGTGAGGATATCTAATTTATTTCTTTACATTCTCTTTTTTTGTTTTTGTGCAATAAATATTTGATATTTATAAATACGTTTTTATTATTTAAAACCACGTAACAAAAATAACTGGGGTGACATTTTGGAGGTTGGAACGGATTAATGGTAGTTCAATTGTATTGTATGGGGAAATTTGCTTCGAGATACGAGTAATTCAAGATACGAGCAAGGTTGCGGAACGAATTAAACTCGTATGTCGAGGGTACCACTGTATATATATAATATGAGCTAGAAAAATATTAATATTTATTCATGACTTAGCATTCTAATATATTTGACTCGGTGATCAAATTAATGATTTAATTTGTTTATAGCATGAAGTCGATGATGAGAATAATATATAACTACAAATACTTTGAATATATATTCCTATTTCTTATTCCTATCTATTATTAAAACAATGAAAGGTACGTAATATAATTGATGTATAATTAAAATATTCTGAAAATAAAAATGTAGCGTTAAATAGATTACCTAAATTGGGGTTAAAAGATGGCAAATCTATGTGGTTGACCTTTATTTAACCCTTAGAGATTACTATACCGCCATTTTGTTTGCGGAAGATAAAAAATATTAAATCAAAGCAGACGAGAAAAACTAATTCATTCAAACACATTTTAAGGAAATACATCATTAATTTAAATTTAATTTATTATTTTAAGCTATATTTTGTAAAGCCTGTGCAAATTTTATTTTTTTAGTAGTGAAACGTATTTGAAATACATATATTTGATTTTATTTATATTTATTTTCCTTAAAATATATATTTAAAATTTTTAGAATAATTTATTTGAAATGTAAATATTTTCTAAAATTGTAAATAGATTTTTATACTAGTAAATATTTATTCTTATTTATTAGAATTCTGTGTTAAAAATTTAAATAATGAAAAGCAAACAAAATAATCAATTAAAATCAATCCTTTTACTTTAAAATTAAAATGTATACGCAACTCAATTAAAATAATAAATAAAATAATATAAGAAAGAAAACAATATATGAATTTATTAAATACACTTCTAAAAAACGAAATGGGTAAATATTTTAAACAATTTTATATACCAAACTAACATATTTTATATATGACTTACAAAATATTTCGTGCCATATTTTTCAACCAGACGTCCATTAGAGTAAGGAATGTACAACGAACACTCATGGGAACTCAGAGAGAAATAAATTAAATTGCTTCCTAGCGCCAGCATGAGGAATTACAAAGATAATTGTCCATGGTATCATCTCCAGGATTACAACTAAGTCCCGGGTTTATAAATTGTTTACAAAATATGGCAGGAAAGCTTTACCGTTAATTTGCCAGGCCTTCATTTTAAAATCCCTCACATTTCACTTATGTAATATAAAAGGATTGGTTATGAAAATCCTTCCTTTTAAAAGACGTATTTATTAAAACATTTTATTTAAGTCTAATTGTTTAAACTGTTGTTTCACTTTTTAAAATATTCGTTTGATATTATTTGTTGAATTCGAATTTATTTATGAAAATAGGTTTTTAAATACATTTTGTGCATTTTAAAATATAATAATATGGTATTATAATCTATATATACTTTTCTTATAAATAGGTAATTTTATAGCATATAAAATATGATTTATGACTTATATAATCGATTTCGTTTGAATTTTATATAATTTATTATGCCACATTATTAGGCCTGTTTTATATATTTTTATTTATATATAATGCATATTTATAATTTTCATGCATGTATGATATCGAATCGAGTAATTAAATATATATTATTATATATTTTTTATATTTATATAAAATGTCGAATGTATTTATATTTAAATATTCATTGGGTCTTTTTCTATATAAACCTTTATATTTTCAATTGAATATATAATTTTAATGGATCTATTTGGAATCTTATTCAAAATATTTGTATTTAAAATATATAATTTTTATTATATACACTGCGTGACATTGAAAATGGAACACCAAGAAATAGTGGCCAGAAAGTGATGAAACTCGGCAGACAGAGAGAGACAGGGACGAACAATAAGTGATCTTTATTTCAAAATGATAGTCATAATACAGAGCGAGAACGGCGTCGGCTTAGTAGCAAGTAGGACCACCGCGGACGGCGATGCACGCAGCAACACGTCTAGGTAGAGAGTCAATCAGAGTACGGATGGCGTCCTGAGGGATGGCTCTCCATTCCCTCTCAACCATTTGCCACAGTTCGTCTTCTGAACGCGGCTGTGGCAAGGCATGCAAACGGCGTCCAATGATGTCCCAGACGTGCTCGATTGGTGAGAGATCAGGAGAGTACGGTGGCCAGGGAAGCATCTGTACATCTTGCAGAGCTTGTTGGCTAATGCGAGCAGTGTGCGGTCGGGCGTTATCCTGCTGATAAAGGGCATTGGGTACCCCCTGAAGGTAGGGGAGTGTCACCGGTCGCAGCACATCATCAAAGTATCGTTGGGCCGTCATAGTGCCATGAATACGAAGTAAAGGTGACCTGGAATCATACGGGATTGCGCCCCAAACCATGATTCCACGTTGTCGCACGGTGGGGCGTTCCACAATTGCTGCCGGATTGGACCTTTCTCCACGTCGACGCCACACGCGTACACGGCGACTATCACTGGACAAGCAGAAACGCGACTCATCTGAGAACACGACCCTGTGCCATTCCGTCATCCACGTCGATCTATCCCGGCACCATTCCAAACGTTGGCGCCTATTCGGTGGGGTCAATGGCAGTCTTCTTAGCGGACGGCATGAGTGCAAGCCATTAGCAACCAATCGACGGGAAATGTTTCTGGTCGAGATGGAATGATCTAGGGTGTCTTGCACATGTTGCAGGATGGCGGTACAAGTGGCTTGTGGGGCCGCCACTGCTTGTCGAAGGATACGCCGATCCACACGTGCTGACGTCACTCTGGTTGCACCGACATTCCTATAAATTGCCACATTTCCTTGTTCCAACCATCTTCTCCACAGTCGGTGCACCGTGGACGCACCAAGGTGTGTATCAGCTGCGATTTGACGTATGGACCAACCTGCCCTTTTCAGTCCGATCACCATGCCCCTCGTAAAAGCGTCTGTCTGCTTGAACTGCCTCCGTTTACGATGACCTGGCATTCTCTGTTATTACACGTGTCTTTTGACACAAGAACAAAATTTCTACAATGATTTTCCTTGAAGAAATAACGACACGAATACTGTCCTTTCTGCAAGTTCCTTCCCTTATATCTTACTCCATGTGCGCACGAGAGCTGCGCATTTTACATCATTTGCATAACTCGGTTAGGCGCGTCTACCCTGAAATTTGCATAATTTTCTGGCCACTATTTCTTGGTGTTCCATTTTCAATGTCACGCAGTGTATTTTACGTATATATTAAAAAATAAATGTAAACTCGTATATAAAATATTAGATGGCAGAGATGTATTTCTATTCATGATAAAATTGTGAAGAAAGTATTAAAATAACAAATATATTCTCACAATGAGTATCTTTTTTATTGAAAAAAAAAAACGCTAGCTTTCAAGCGTTAATCGCTCTTCAACGGGCTTACTATAATATCGACTTTATCCCACCAGAAATATTTACAAAAACAAACGCGCGCAGCGTTATTTGTAAATGTTCTTATAAATCATTAAAAATTAACGAAGTGAAATAGCAAGTATTAAACATAATAATGGAAATCTGTACAATATCTTCTGGTTTCTTTTTATCTATATTAATAAAATGGAAATTTCATAAGTGGACATCACTAAAAACTTTCGTTACAATGCATCAATTTCAACCAAATTTTCAACATTTATGTAAAACGAGATGGAGCAGGTTTTGATTAACATCAAAATATATTTCCTAACATTAACATGCGTAACTTCGCTGTTATCGATTAAATACAAAAAAATCAACAGAGTTAATTTTATTTATATATAAATACAAAATTAAATTTCAACAGAGTTAATTTTTTTACATACTAGCTAATAATCTCAATCTAAAAAATATTCAATACAAGCAATTTTAAGATAACCCCATATGAAAAACAGTCGGCCAAGAAAACAACAACGATATTACATCTTTCTCACATATTCACACACAATCTTAATTAATAATTAACTAACCTTTAACATTGTTTATTATATTTCAACTTTTATTTCTACATTTGTTTTCAAATACCCAATTGTTTTATCATGTTTCTAATTTCGCCTAACAAATATACATATTTATAGTGACCAACATATGCAAATTTTATCTTTGTTTTTATTTAACTTGATATCGTAAACATATACATCCATTGTAAGCATTTTTCTGTTCACCTTCCGTGGTTTCTCTTTTCTCTGATAGTTTTTAGGTGTAGTATATTTTCTTATTACTAGACTACAAACATTCCCTCGAGAAAAACCTGGGCGAAGCCGGGTACATCCGCTAGTAATAAAATAAGATGAAGATTTTTCGATATTCTAGTAGCCATATAAAGTCTCGAAAAGAAAAATACGCTGTTTTTCCCGATAAAAATAGATGAAACGAAAGATATTTACCATAGGTCGCTTTTATATACAAGTGAATTTATATATCAACAAACCTTTTCCCTATATAAACATAAAAGCAAAGACGTATACAAAAGGATGCACACCTATACACACAGACAGGCATGTACCTATTTTTTAAAAAAACGAATTTATAAAGCAAGCCTGAAGACACCATGGTGTTGAAATATGAATCCTTATTGATTCAGCTTTGGTTTCATGAAATCTACAGAGATGACCAAACATTTTTCTAAATTATTAAAGAATTATTTTGATGGGGTAGAACCTTACTGCTTAACAAGATATTCTATCTATTGAGGTAAAAACATTTTTTTGACAAAATTTACGACTATATTTTTGGATAGGAATTCCACTAAGAGGATATTGATCTTAAAAGGAAAGACTATCTTATCCATCAAAATATATGCAAATATAATGCGACATACACTCATGGATAAAAACCTAAGGAAATGGAAAGTCTTTGATGTTGCCGGTCGTCTGTTTTTTTTTTTTTTTTGAAGGAGACAGACACAATTTGTTGATACTTGGTTATCTCGTGTGTGTCTTCAATAAAGGTCACTGTAATATCTTTCAGAGTTATTATCCCGATATACATGCTAAAAGGTACAACTGTCCATCTTTTTCTAGGTCGTCCCCATCTTCCTTCTACCCTGTCCTGTCTGAGAACTTCACCACAATCTCACAATTGGTAAGATAGTCAACTACAATCCTTATTCTCTTAGAGTGACACATGTCCGTAACATTTAAGATATATTAAAAGCCTAAACTACAAGTGGGTCTTACCATTTTTAGGAAAAGTGTCAAATTTTAGATGACGCTAATTTGTATTTGGTGTTGGTCTTTTTCATGAGATCTCTTTCTATAATCCAAATTTCATCATTGTATGTTTAATGAAATCATAGATACGCTTATGGGAAAAACATTATGGGAGTGTGGAAAGTCTTTGATATCGCCGTTCGTCTGTATTTTGTTGTAGAAAACAGAATAATTTTTGTTCATACACACTTGGTTATCTCGTGTGTCTTCAATAAAGGTCACTGTAATATCTTTCAGAATTATTGTCTGAATTCTGATTAGAGGAGCTCTATCAATGATTTCTTCCTGTAGTAAATCTGTGTAAGACAGATGGTCTTGAAGAAGTTGTATATGTGTGTGTGAACCCTGGTATAAATGCTAAAAGAGTTACAACTTTGTTAAGTTTTGTTCCTCCATGAGTGTAAATTTCCATACTCCCTAGAAATTTCAGTTTATTCTCTCCAGGGGTGAGATAGCGAGGGAAGGGTATAGCATGAAGTAGAGAGGATGAGATATAAGATCGTAGGGACTTTGTGAGTGAGGTCGCTATGATAACTCAGGCTGACTGTTGGCGGTACTGGCTGCTTGGATGTTCTGGGATAGATAAACATCTTGTAGAACGACATTTGTAAATTATCCCACATGTGTTTCTTTTGAACGAAAAATCGAAATTTTATTTTAAAGGAGAAATAACGATTATTTCTAACCTTAGGGATGAAGTAAGAAAGGATGAATTGTGAAGAGTAATGATAAACAGAAAAATGGAGTGTCGAGGGATGGGAATTACTCTTCACAATTCATCCTTTCATACTTCATCCCTATGGTTAGAAATGATCGTTATTTCTCCTTAAAAATAAATTTCGATTTTCGTTCAAAATAAACACATGCGGGATAATTTTCAAATGTCGTTCTACAATTATAAGCGAGTAAGAGCTGACATTAGAGAATATCCATTGAATGACAGTCAGGTTAGATGTCCACTGCAGGTCGCGAAGAATGAGGGACTTCACCCACACCTATCTCTTATTGAACATTCTCAACACACAGGTCGCAAAAACACCCATTAACTGGAAGAGGATAGAATGAACAAACTTATAGACACAACATTTCAACAAGTGATTTTAATCATAAAAAGCTTTCGTACATATACATTCATCACCCACAAAAACTAAAATAGAATATATTCGGTTAAAAGCCGCTATGTCTTACGACCAAATTCGGAGGATGTCATCTGAATTTATAAAAACAATTGAAGAGAAGAAAGCCAATATTTATGTGTCTTGGGGTGAGACAATAAATGTCAGCAGTTATTGAAATTATTGTTATATGGTGAAAACATATCAGGATTCCGGGATAGTTTCTTTATAAAATATTTAATTCCAAACCTTTTAGCTTTTTTTCAGGCTCGAAAGTCCTTCTAAAAGGGAACAAGAGATAAAATGTCAATAGAACACGAAATATAAAGAGCTTTCTGACTCTTAAAAGCAACAGATTCCTATTAAGTATTTGAAACGTACTCCCGGACACCTGATGTTTTGCCTTAATTTGATACAAATTATAAGGCACAATTTGGATTATAAGTTTAGAAACACAAGGTAATAAGACCAAGTCCAAATAAATCGTATGTGACGTTTCAGTAACAGTATTGTGTTTAACAATCATCAGGCAAAAGTACAGAATAAGTACCTTTGTCTGAAGATGGTAACAACGCTGTTACTGAAACGTCACACACTATTTATTTATTTGGATTTGGTGTTATTACCTTGTGATACAGGGATTTAGTTCTTTAAATATTGTAGCGAAGCATTTATTATTTTTTATCAACAGAGTATCATTTTTTATGTTCAGAGGCATGGCCTTCAGGATCTGGTCTAGACTTGAAGTCCAAGACCTGGGACAAGAGGGAAAAAAATTATATTTTGCTACTCTGTAAACTTCCCTCATTGCTTATCTTTTTTTCATCATCGTTCATAATTTGTTCTTGCTTTAAATAAATTGCTGTATCATCCGGAAGTTTGTCTTTTCCAAATTTTCCACGTGGCAATATTATAGAGGGGAAATCGAAGGTATGAGAATAAACCTAGATAACTATATGGATGCACGACAAATCAGGGAATGACTGAACTTCAAAACTTCTACAGATATTTCACGCTGTGCTTAGAAGCGAAGAATTAACGGAAATATCTTTATTTTTGGGGCTGTTAACCAGAATGAATGATTTTTGAGCCCCGATGAACGTATAAAGCGGAATATATATAAAGCACAGTTGGAGGGGCCTGGGGATGGATGGCCAGGGGATCATCGCCATGTGAGGCCAGGAGAGCCGGGATGTAGAGGAGGGGGGCAGGTTGGTGATCCGCGGAGATCACGGGGACGCAGAGACGGGTTCAATAGTATTGAGCCCAGACCGTGAAGAGGAGACAGACCGGAATGCTCTTTTGCAGCGAAGAATTGAAGCAAAGAGAGAGTTGAAAAGAAAGATTCTTTATCTCACTCTATGACATATCAACAGAGTATATAGGAATTTTTATATGTCTTTTTATGTCAATTTTATATTTGGGAAACAATGCGACCCCCTTTTTATAAGGTCATCGTGTAGCTTAAAATGTTATCACAGTAGTTTGTACAAATTTACATATCTCTCAGACAGAGAGATAGAGCGATGAATAATCTGTTTCTTCAAAGAAAGACATTTCCCCCATCGCTAACCACAAAAGATGATATAATAGCTGAATAAATACATTTATTTCAAATATTTGGAATTATTTTTATATTTTTCTTATATCTCAATGATTTTTGTGTTGGTGTTGGTTATTTTTCTTCTTTAATTTCTTTGAACAAAATGTGTGTTGAATAACATTTGATATTTTTATTATCAACTAGCGGATGTACCCGGCTTCGCCCGTGTTTTACCCGAGTAAAGGTTTGTCTAACGAATCTCTCGATAAAGTGAACATTTTTTTCCCGGTCCCTTGAAAAATACTCGATAAGTTGAATAAAATCAATATTAATCAGTACCCGAGTAAAGGTCTGTCTAACGAACATTTGTTAAAACAATTCTCTATAAACTTATAAAAAGAAATAGATATATTTTGATAATTTGAAACTGATAAAGTGATCATTTTTTCCCGGTCCCTGTGTGCCGTGTCATTCTGAATTTTGTCTTTCCTAATTTTCTACATTACTAAATCATCGTTTTATCTAGTGAACATTTTTTCCCGGTCCATTGAAAAATACTCGATAAGGTTGAATAAATTCATGGTCGTTTATGTAAGATGGACGAAGTTCCCGGAGGTCATCTTGGGCAAGCTCCCGCGAGGCTTTTTTTCTTGTCTACTTGGCATAGCTGTGACACCAACTCTGCCCTGATTGGTCGGTGGGTACTGGCGGCCGGGCGAATCCATTCTCTCACGGGGTGGGGCAGACCCAAGGTCATCAGGAGCAGCAAACCTAAGCCTATCTCCGTCTCAATGGTGCTTGCGAGTTAAAGCTACAAATCTGCAAATAACTCTAAGGATATTAAAGATATTCAAGATATTATTTTTCGTAAACCTTTCCGGGGATATGCCTAATAATATCCCAAATTTTCACGGCGATTGGATGTATGGTTTTTGAATCCATACACACACACACATACATACACACACACACACACACACACACACAGACAGACAGACAGACATTCATTTTTATATATTTATCAATATGGAATTTCTAAATATGCAAGTATGTAAATTTAATAGTTAAAATTATCGTCTGCTGCGTGTACTAACACCTAGGTTCAAACCCTCAAGGGTTTTATTTTCCAACGTTACATAATGTTACTAAAATACGATAGAGCTTCAAACTTATTTTAAGATGTTAATGACTGCAAGCTTCACTTCAAATTCGGATGTTCAACATATATTAGAATAACGTTTACTTTTTTTACATGTGGTAGGCCTTTTGTGTACAACAAGTGCAAACAATTATAAATCTCTAACCACCATGATTATCATATTAGCTTGTCAATATTCAAAAAGATATGAACTATTTAGACACATATTTTTATTTTACAAATCTATATTAATAAAATGGAAATTTCATAAGTGGACATCACTAAAAACTTTCGTTACAATGCATCAATTTCAACCAAATTTTCAACATTTATGTAAAACGAGATGGAGCAGGTTTTGCTTAACATCAAAATATATTTCCTAACATTAACATGCGTAACTTCGCTGTTATCGATTAAATACAAAAAAATCAACAGAGTTAATTTTATTTATATATAAATACAAAATTAAATTTCAACAGAGTTAATTTTCTACATACTAGCTAATAATCTCAATTTAAAAAATATTCAAAACAAGCAATTTTAAGATAACACCATATGTAAAATGGTCGACCAAGAAAACAACAACGATATTACATCTTTCTCACATATTCACACACAATCTTGATTAATAATTAAAACTAATCTTTAACATTGTTTATTATACTTCAACTTTTATTTCTACATTTGTTTTTAAATACCCAATTGTTTTATCATGTTTCTAATTTCGCCTAACAAATATACAAATTTATAGTGACCAACATATGCAAATTTTATCTTTGTTTTTATTTAACTTGATATCGTAAACATAACATCCATTGTAAGCATTTTTCTGTTCACCTTCCGTGGTTTCTCTTTTCTCTGATAGTTTTTAGGTGTAGTATATTTTCTTATTACTAGACTACAAACATTCCCTCGAGAAAAACCTGGGCGAAGCCGGGTACATCCGCTAGTATATATATATAACTCACTATTTCGGATATTGTACTCATCTTCTGTGGCCTTTTGGTAGTCATATTGAAGAAGACAAAGGGAATTTTGTTCACACTTGGTTATCTCGTGTGTCTTCAATAACTGTGATATCTTTTAGAGTTATTGTCTGAATCCTGATATATGTACATGTTAAAAGGAGTATGTTCCTTTGTCCATGAGTGTATATATACATTTCTTATATATATATATAACTAACCCCTTCCTATATATATATACCAAGTGTGCCAGAGACCCGTTTAGTTACTTGCACTCAATGATGAGTTGGACTTTTTAAATAAGATACTAGGGCTTTTGAAGCAAATCTTTCTTCAGAAAAATGAGTCCAATACGGGATTCGATCCCGGGTCGTGGCTGTCGAAAATCGACGGTCCATACTACTCGCGTCCACCAACACTCCTGGTAAAAATTCTAAAAAATATTATACACTAGCCGAATGACCCGGGCAACGCCCAGGTTTTACCCGATTAAATGTTTTGATTCAAATACTATTCGTTACAATTATAAATTGGCGCCGTGGATGTCACTTTTATGAAACGTCCCGCTCCAAACTTTGTGTCTGAGAAGCGATTTTTTTATAGAAAGATGATCTGGATTTTGTTTTCTACTCGAATGAATGTTTTTCTGTTAGAATTTTGTTCCTGCGTACAAAAAAAAAATGAACTGGTTTCACCCGTGGTCTCTGCTTTTTGGAAATTTTCCCGATATAATTTTGTATCTGATAATCAAACATAATACAGCAATATTGTCATCATCATTTTCTGACTAAAAAGAAAAACTATTTTTGCCCAGAACCTGTCAATTTTATTTTTTATTGGCTAAAATTCCGATAAATATATTTTCCAGATTTTTCTCTATGTCCTGTCAAAACACGTTTTACATGTACATTAGGTCAGCTGATATTACCTCCCATCTTCACCGCTAGAGGCGCTGCTTGCGAGCTTAAAGGCAAATTTGCAACGCAATTTGCAAATAACTCGAAGAATAATCGGGATAGAGACCTGAAATTTTCACTATAAGTTTTTCCAGATTCTACTCTATATACTGTTAAAATTTCAGTCAGATTAGTTACGTATTGTGGACGTGTATAGCCGACATAGATACCCACATACATACATACACTGACTTTTATATATATAGGGATAGACTTTTCGAATATATTTCACAGGCAGAACAAAGAAGTTCTAAGAGCCAGTCTAATATAGTAGAACTTCCATGGGAGGACACTCTCGCTAGAGGAATCCTCTTTACAAAGGACAGCTTTCATCACCAACATGACCATTTTTGATATTTAGCAACTCTCTGGTAAGAGGACACCTCTCCTTAAAGGACACCTTTTTCTCTACAACTAGGTTTAACTGTATATATTGAGTTGCATGAAGTAAAATAAAAAACTATAACACTCTCTGTGACGTATTCTACACACTATATTTTCGTCATAGTGTGTACGTAACCTTTCCTCGTTCTTTTTTATTTATTGCAATAAAATTGTGAGCGAAAAGAAATCTGCCGGTAATAAATTATGAGGCTAAAAATATTTAACGAAACAAAAAAATTGTTAAGAGAAAACAAGTGATAGTTTTATATTTTGGCAAAATAAAGTCTTAAAAAGATATAAGGTTAGAAGGTAATAAAATAAAATATAAAACTGAAGAACAATAGAAGTTTAAGATATAAATTAGCAAAGGAAAGTTTTAAAACTATAATGGAAGATGTATTTATATAATGTGACAGATTATAAGTTTTAACAAAAAGAAACAACACAAATTTAAAGTAGGATAGATGTTTGACTTATAATAACTTAGAAGAAATAAAAATTGAAACATGGGGCTTCGATAATACGGTTAAAACACTTGACAGAATAATTCTAACCAAAATAAACAATAAAGTTTTAATACAAAAGAAGAAAATTTAAAACGATGCAAACCACAAACGATATATACATATTATATAAAATAATTAGATTTCTGTTGTATTTTGATTATTAGAGCTATATAGTATTAATACTTGATGCTGATTATTTTGAGAATATTTGTTGAGCAGTCGTGGCATAAATATTGAAAGAATAATAATAAATATGGTTTTGATCAGAGATTTCTTTATTTGAGCTCAGGAATATATATAAAAACAACATAATTTGGTTAAAGTGTTGCCTGGCTTAAGGCGAGTAGAACAAGGAAAAACAAAAGATTATTTACATAATGTACAAAAGATTTGAGCCGGCCATCGGGAAATAGATAAATTTATTTAGGCTTCATGCTCCGAAGACCTGGGATGATATAGACCTGATATGGTCCTTGCATCCAGAATCAGCATCTAGCTGTATCTAGGTCACCAAACCAAAAAGAATGATGCATTCTCCATGCACCGAGCGGCCATTGTTTGGCCCCTCGCGCCCGCCATTATGGTCTGGCTCCATGGGGTCGACCAATCAAACCCACAGGCATCTCCGAGAGTCCATGGCAAGGTTGCTGACCGAGCCCACTCGTTCGGACTTAGTTAAACCCGTCCTACGCTCCAATAGGACTCCCCCCCCTTTGGCTCTCGAACCCTTTGTTCACAGTACTCCTGAATCTGCCGACGAATCAAGGACCTCTGAGGTTCTGAGGTTTACGCGGGGAACGCGAAGGCGGGGGGGGGGGGTGGTACTCCTGTGTGCACCCCTTGGTTTTTCATGGTGCGCACGGCAAGGACGCTCCCAATGGCGCACACACAGAGCGAAGACCCAGGAGTTTCTTCCCCCGCGGCATCGGGAAAGAGCAACAACGAGTTTTTATAGGGGAAGGGTGACCTCTGGCGGTCGATTTAGCAGAGTATTTGAATCTATGCTATATAATTTTAAATAAAATAATATTTTTATATAACATATATATATATGTTTATAAAGGGCACATCTTGGATTCAATAAATAATCTTTTTATTTCCGATATTTCGATGGGCTAAACGACCATCTTTTTCTAGGATCTCATCCTTTTTCGCGGCAAGCCGCGCGTTACACTTGAGACACGGGCGTCTCACAATCTCTCTTTTCGCCTGAGAGATTGTGAGACGCCCGTGTCTCAAGTGTAACGCGCGGCTTGCCGCGAAAAAGGATGAGATCCTAGAAAAAGATGGTCGTTTAGCCCATCGAAATATCGGAAATAAAAAGATTATTTATTGAATCCAAGATGTGCCCTTTATAAACAAATATAACAATATGGATTGCTCTATTTTCAGAATAATATATATATATATGTAATAAGTTGAGGTCTGGTAGCCTCTTGTAGAATCCTGTCGACTCTCGCTATAGGCTGTGGTAACCGGTGGTCAAACCTGTAGTAGCCGAGAGGGACAGTCAGGGCGTGGAGAGTTTTCCAGTACCTCTCTGCACTTTGGAAGACCTTTAACAGTTTTCACAGAGTACAGGCAGTCGTGGTCGAGGCAGAGCGGAAAGCTTGGGAATGTCCACACACACAAAACGAAGAGACACATCTGTAGTAGGAAAGTTCCATGAACAGATAGGAGCTGAGCTAAGCAAGATGGAGATATAGAGTTCTTACTGTTTTACATGGCGGTGATGTGGACCTGGCTACAACCAACAAGGGCACACGCCGACGGTGAAGTCGTGACTGCTGACTAACTAACTATTGTCGGCTAAAACCGAGGTGTTTATATACCATTCCCGAGGAGGGGGGGGGAGACATCTGCGAATTTGAACTTTGAACGTCTGGGGCATTCTGCACCCTTTGGACCAGATGGCAACGGGCTGCCGAATTCCTTTTCAGGGTTGTTGGATTGTCTGAGAATGTGAACTTTGAACGTCTGCACCCTTTGGCCTTGATGGCAACGACTCGCTAAATTCCTCTTCAGGATTGTTGGGTTTCTCTCTCGATCTTAGACGTTTTTGAATTTCTCAATCTTGCTTTAACTTAGCTCTTAATCTATTACATAGTTTTATTTATTTGTCTTTAATTTGTACAAAGTACATTACATATGGCGCGATGCAATATAGTTGTGTTTCTATATACAACACGACAATCTTGTTATAAGTAGTTATACAATATAGGGTTGTTGGTTTAAATTACCATATATATATATATTAAAACCAAAACAAAAAGAGACATATCCTGACTGCTCACATGACCATATTAGATGGCGCTTTACCATCTAAAATGTTCATGTGAAAGGTTAGGATATGTCTTTTCTGTTTTTAATATCACCCCTGATCATTCTTATATTTTTAATTATTTTTTTTTCACATTTATATATAATTTATCTGAAAAATAATTTAAAAAGAAAACGATAAAGTTACAAAAATATGAAACAGAATATAGTTAAAATAGATCAAATGATGGTATTAATACTTATCGTAAAATAAGCTAGAACAATGCAGGTAATGAAGTTAAACGGCAGTATAAGAAAGTTTCAACAGATAATATGGTTAGGTAATATGTCAGCAGAAGAAAGTTTTAACAGAGCAGACGATTGTGTTATATCGCAGCAGAAGAAAGTTATAACAAAGCAGACGATGCAGTTATACGGCAGGCATAAGAAAGTTACAACAGAACAGATTATGAGGTGATATGGCAGAATAGTAAAGTTATAACAGAACAGACGAAAGGGTATAACGGCAGCAGAAGAAAGTTGCAATAAAACAGACGATGGGATTATATTGCTACAGAAAAGAGCTATAACAAATTAGACGTTGGATTTATATAGCAACAAAAGAAAGTTATAACAAAACAGACGATGGATTTATATGGCAACAAAAGCAAACGATGAGGTTATACCGCAACAGAAGAAAGTTGCAATAAATCAGACGATCGGGTTATATGGCAACAGAAGAAAGTTATAACAAATCAGACGATGAAGTCATACGGCAAACATAAGAAAGTTACAACAGAAACGATGATGAGGTAATAATGTCTCAGAAGAAAGTTATAACAGAACAGACGATAAAGTTATACCGCAGCAGAATAAAGTTATAACAAAGCAGACGATGGTGTTATACGGCAGCAGAAGAAAGTTCAAACAGAACAGACGAGGGGTCAGAGGTCAACTCAATAAATCGATGAGAAAATTAGCCTCAGCTGCAATGACGTCGCTTTCCGGAACCTTCCAGAGGCTTGAAGTAGAAAATGCAACAAGAAATAACTTTTCTAAACTGCATCCACAATGTTATGTATATATAATACTTACAAACCGATACTAATAACTTGATAAAGTGATCAAATATTTATTGACAGATATATATGAAGAGTAAAAAAAACAGAAAAAAATGTATTTACATATATTTAGTAAGAAAGGGTATCTCTTGATGAGAGCCAATAGCCTAAAACGCTTACGTGTTTTATTATTTCTTGATTAATCAAGAAAGGGTATTTGGCCTTAGCATTATGTCCATAGTTTTCTTGAATACCATTAACTAAGATTCCACCCTTCAGTATAGAATATATAAGTAGAATGATCCAATACAGTATTAGAGCTCTATGAAGCAGTCTGATAGATTAAATTGGTGAAACCGCTGGGAGAGTTCACCACTGATGAGACAAGCCCTTCCAATATTTGTTTTCATCGCAGTAAGGACAGTAGAAAAGTTTGATTTTATGTGTAAAAGAAACATATGTTCTTAAATGCTCTAAATTCCTATATATATAGATGGTACGTTATTGCTTTTATTTATTATTTATTTAGAATAAATATCAACTAATCATTGTTTTCTTTTTTTAAAATATTATTCCAGAATTGACCAAATACCCTTTCTTGATTGGACAATTCTGGAATATTTAAAAAGTCATCGATTAGTTGATATTTATTCGGATAGATGGCGCAAGATATCAGCAAAGTTTTACTTACAGGAACAGGAGATATCTTTTCAATTTATCCACCACCTGATCCCAAGTATAATTTCACTTTTGTACAATTTTTTTAACATTGTTAATATCGTAGCGAAGTACTTATTATTTCACAAGCATTCATTATTTTACACTAGCATTAACAGAGTATCATTTTGTTATGTTTATATTTTACTACTCTGTAAACTTCCCTCATTCCTTATCTTTTGTTTATCATTCATAGTTTGTTCTTGTCTTAAATAAATTGCTGTGTCATACTGAAGTTTTTGTCTTCCCTAATTTTCCACGTGGCAATATTATCCATTCACTACCCCCCCCCCCCCCCCCCCCAAAAAAAAAGCGAGAAAGAACTTCCTAGAATTGAACCCGTGAACATATATTTAATATAAATTTCGATGGTTAAGGCTTCTGAGCAAAAAAAAAACATTACACGCTAATTGGCTTATTAAAATCACATGACCCTAATTAGCCATTCAGAAGGCAAATAAAATAGAAACTATAAATAGATAGATTAGGAGTATATTATAGGTGATTTGTATTTCCAAAAAATATCAGGAATAATAATCATTTTCGTAAAATATCAAATATCTTTAAGGATAGTGTGTGAAATTATTTTAGCGAGGAATAACCCTTGTTCTACCGTTTTTTGTGTTTTACTTTACTAATAAAGGTAAATTAAATTTAATTGCCATCTATCGTTAAAAGGTTACACAAATAAATTTACTGACAGTGCGTTTCTTTTAAATATCATCAAATGTTATCTCTACAGACCTTACTGCAGCCCTCTCATTCAATAACTCATATCATTACAGTAAGGTCTGTAGAGATAATATTTGATGATATTTAAAAGAAACGCATTGCCAGTAAATTCATTTGTGTAACCTTTTAACTAATAAAGGTAGATCTTTGAATGACAACTAAATCTCTGATCTTCTCTACGGATAAATAGACATAAATCTCAACCAAATCCTTTACAGTCATCTACATGCAGTTCAGCAACTATGGTAATCCATGTTGGAATAGAATGAAATCTTCATAATCAGTTTTAGCAAAGTCGGATGAATTTACTACAATGTGAATTAGATAAAGATGTGCGGAAGAAAAGGTGAAAAATACTATGTTATTTTCTCTACGAAAAAAAAACTCAGTGAATAGACCAACTGAAATTTTAAAAAAGGTATCACTACCAGAACTGATGACTCTATATTAATCATGATTTAGGAGCCTGGTTATGGGAAGGTCTTGTTGGACCGTTTCAAATAATATAAAGGAAATCTATCACTACGTATTTATCTTCACACACACACACTGGAAACTGGCTCTGTAAATGTTAATATTGAGCCCTACATTGAGGCTGACAAACCATGAAAGCTACAACCTGTGTAAAAATATATATTTTTTGATCGTTGAGGTACAGCCTGCACCACGCTGACGAGAGCAAACGGCTCGAAACGCGTTTGTGGTTGGCTTTTCGTGATTTATTAAAAATTTGGTTGGCCACAAATATCAGAGTACAAGTTAAATCAACATTTAGTTGAGTTTTTGCTCCACTAGATGGCGCTTTGCTACCTGAAATGCTCATGTGGGCGGTCAGGATGTCTTTTTTGTTTTTGTATTGTTTATATCACATATATGTATATATATATATGAAAAAAACAATAGAAAAAAATAAAAGATAAGTGGGTCAGGTGTTGATATTAAAAATAAAAAAGGCATCTCCTGACCACGAGCACATGTGCTTTTTTAGATGGCAGAGCGCCATCTAGTGGAACAAAAATAAACTAAACGTTTATTTAGCTTGCTCCGTGATATTTGGCCAACCCAATTTCTTTTTGGTCAAATATATTTTGGTCGCAGTGGTTACAGCCTTCTCCACGCTGACCACGTATGGATGAACTGGCAGTCGTGTACGTGAGGCGAGTGTTGATGTTCTTCCCACACGCGGACTACAAGAAGCAGAGGCAGGGCTAGATGTTAACACTGAGAGTGATTGGGGACAGCCCACGGGACAGAGGTAGAGGCCATGACACAAACTTGGATGCTTATCACTGAGACATGGAGAGAGAGACTGTAAGAGACAGGAGCCGCCTGCCCCAGAGACACCTCCTAGAACCATCTGCTGACCCCCTGCCAAAACTTGTCCTGTTTACAGGGGGGTCTCTATAAGAATGTCCCTCGGGACCCCACATGGGCTGGGCGTTGCCTTTTCCCACCCCTCTGTCCCTGCCACCAGCTGACCGCTCTCTCTTTGTATCTTTATTTTGACGTCACCAATTTTAGTTTATATACAAAAAGGGTGTACAGGTTATATTAATAAAGATATAGCATATATACAAAATATGGGGGTGGTAGAAAATAGAAAGTGTCATTATTATACAGTTTGAAATATACGATATATATATGGAAATTTTGCCGGGAGGAAAATGATCTAAAGAGACCAGGGTCGCCTCTCCCATTAAAATAGACGTCTAAAACCAGACGCCATCTATTGACTGTCGCCGCAACTAGCGGCCTCGGGTCGGTGACAAAGCCACAACACCATATATATATATAAAGTGATGTATTTTGGAGATTCGAAAGTTTTCGGGAAACGTATTAATACGTAGCGACGTGATCTAAACGTTGTACCGGTAACAAAAGTCAAAGATAAGTTGCATCTTTTTTCATTTTGATTTATAACAAAAGTATAGAAAATTCCTTCTAAAAATTATAACAAAAATTATTTTAAAGCTTCTCAAATGGATATCATAAGCAGAGAGTCTGTGTGTACAAAATATTCAACTCTAATTAAAATCCAAATTATTTTTAGTTCTCCATACAGATATATCCATTAGATATGAGAACTAAGGCTTTATATACATAGAATATGTATAAAATACATCATTTTCAAGATTATATAATCTAAATTATGATATATATAGACAAGAAACCAGCACAGACATCCACATAACCTCTTTAACATGATGGATATAACAGGCTTCTCAATAGGATTCCCTCCAGACATCGCTTAACTTACAAATTTAAAAAAAAGACATCAGTACAGACCTTCCAAACAAGGACATCAACCAAGGGACAACCCCCCCCCCCCCCCCCGAATAAAGGACATCATGCCAACCATAACATTACCACGGTGTATATAACACAAAGACATCAGCACGGAATATCTCATTCTAAAAATACAGACATCCAAACCAGAGTACCTATACTACACGTACATTCTGAAAATGGCATCTTCACATATCATTCATACATGGACATACTCAAGAATGTTCAAATATAGACATCAGAACTACAGGGATCATTCAAACAAGAATACCGATATGGTTCGTGCAAACAAGACCATACAAGAACATCAAGGCGTATAAATATATAAAAGAGCATTAACAACTATATCCAAACAAAGACTATAACACCAACATCAGCATGAAATTTCCAAAATTGACATTCAAGCATGATCTTAAGCATGAAAATCGAGACAAGTCATCAACAGGGACATTATGTACAAAGACATCAAGGACATCATCATATATCTTCTGAACAAGGACACATACACGCGGACATCCATATGTGAAAACATAAGCATTGAAATATAAACGCGAACATCAGCTTGGGCTTATAAATAAAGACATCAACGTAAGAGAAATCAACATGGAAATCAACAATAACATCTAAACGTATCTTCCAAATAATGACACACATCTTCGCCAACATCCATACCTGAACATTCCAAACAAGGACATAAGAACGGACATAGAACCCAAGACATCAGCATGGACATCAACAAGGAGATCAGCATGCATCTTCTAAACAAGGACACACATCATCGCCGACAAGGGCATCCGCATGGACATAGAACCCAAGATATCAAAGTGAGATAAATCACCATGACATCAACAAGGTAATCTCCACGTATCTTCTAAACAATGACACACATCTTCGTCAACATCCATACATGAACAATCCAAACAAGGTCATAAGAACGGACATAGAACCCAAGACATCAACTTAAGATAAATCACCATGAACATCAACAAGGTCATCTGAGCGTATCTTCCAAACAATGACACACATCTTCGCCAACATCCATACATGAACAATCCAAACAAGGGCATAAGAACGGACTTAGAACCCAAGACATCAACTTAAGATAAATCAGCATGGACATCATCAAGGTTATTTGCGCGTATCTTCCAAACAAGAACATCATCGCGGACATCTGTAGGTTAACGATCGAAACAAGAGCATCAGCACGGACATAGAAAAAAAAAGACATCAACGTAAATCAGCATGGACATCATCAAGGTTATTTGCGCGTATCTCCCAAACAAGAACATCATCGCGGACATCTGTAGGTTAACGATCGAAACAAGGGCATCAGCACGGACATAGAAAAAAAAAAGACATCAACGTAAATCAGCATGGACATCATCAAGGTTATTTGCGCGTATCTTCCAAACAAGAACATCATCGCGGACATCTGTAGGTTAACGATCGAAACAAGGGCATCAGCACGGACATAGAAAAAAAAAGAAATCAACGTAAATCAGCATGGACATCAACAAGGTCATCTGCGCGTATCTTCCAAACAAGAACATCATCGCTGTATTCATACAGTAACAATCTAAACAAGGGCATCAGCACGGCCATAGAAACAACCCAAGAAAAATCAGCATGAAGCTATAAACAAGGACATCAACACAAGGACAGGCCAGCATCCCAGCTGCACGCAGGCGGCGCTGCCGACGTCCCATCGACCGGCCGACGGCCATGGCAGGCCTGCTCCTGTGCCTCCTGCTTCCTGCTCTGGTCTCAGCAGCCCATGGCGACGTCAAACGGCTCTACGAGGACTTACTGTCCGATTACAACCCGCTCATCCGGCCCGTGGTCAACCAGTCACAGAAACTAACCATCCAGATCAGTCTGAAGCTCTCACAGCTCATCGACATCGTAAGTACCGATCTTCTTCCCATCTACCGGAATGACGTAGTACCTGTCTGTGCCTTCGTTCCCAGGTCTACCACCTCTAAGATCTCTACCCCAGTAATCTCTCTCTCTCTACATATCATTCGTCTATCTACCTCCTTAATCAACCTGCCATCCACATGTCTATAAATAGCTTGGTTATGCAACTCACCATATATCCATATACATTGGGTTATTATAACTATTTATTCATATCTCAATCTTGCGTATGTGTATTGAACCCCTATCATTTTTACACTCAGACTATTTTAATATCGAATATTTTCTATGAGAATTATTTGACCAACTTGATCTATGCCATTTAGGAGAGATCAATATATAGAAAGGTATATTAATTAGTTAGCATTTGTACACTTTAATTATATATTTATAATTATAGTAATTAAGAGAGAGAATATATAAATATAAATTCGCAAAAAAACATATTCTCACAGAGAATCGATGTGATTTGACATGTTCCCATTTTACATAGGTACATATGCTTTCGGGCCTCCCTCTTCAATAATTGACTTCCAGAAATGGACACGTTTTCTAAATGTATTGGAGATTAGATTGAACCCTGGTAGGCCTTTTTGGTTTGACAAAATTGTGGTGGTCACTCATCAGAAGGAGTTGCATATTGAAGATTTTTTATGCAATATATGGTATCAATTGTATTTGCATATAACCAATAATGAGATTACCTATTGAACTACCCGCCATTATCTCATATCAGTAAGCCTTGAAATTGTTGAAACTGAATGTTGATTTTTTGGTCCTTAATACGAATTGATTCATATTCCAGCTTAGGAATGAAATTTTAATAAATATATAGGTGTGAAGATTGCTTGCAAAATGATTAGAATGATGTCTCTTCTCACAGTTAGGACACATCACAGCCAGGTCACATCACAGCCATGTCACATCACAGCCAGGTCACATCACAGCCAAGTCACATCACAGCCAAGTTACATCACAGCCAAGTCACATCACAGCCTGTTCACATCACAGCCATGTCACATCACAGCCAGGTCACATCACAGCCAAGTCACATCACAGCCAAGTTACATCACAGCCAAGTCACATCACAGCCAAGTCACATCACAGCCAAGTCACACCAAGCCAAGTTACATCACAGCCAGTTCACATCACAGCCAGGTCACATCACAGCCAGGTCACATCACAGCCAAGTCACATCACAGCCATGTCACATCACAGCCAAGTTACATCACAGCCAGTTCACATCACAGCCAGGTCACATCACAGCCAAGTCACATCACAGCCATGTCACATCACAGCCAAGTTACATCACAGCCAGTTCACATCACAGCCAGGTCACATCACAGCCAGGTCACATCACAGCCAAGTCACATCACAGCCAAGTTACATCACAGCCATGTCACATCACAGCCAGGTCACATCACAGCCAAGTCACATCACAGCCATGTCACATCACAGCCAAGTTACATCACAGCCAAGTCACATCACAGCCAGTTCACATCACAGCCAAGTCACATCACAGCCATGTCACATCACAGCCAAGTTACATCACAGCCAGTTCACATCACAGCCAGTTCACATCACAGCCAGTTCACATCACAGCCAGTTCACATCACAGCCAGGTCACATCACAGCCAGGTCACATCACAGCCAAGTCACATCACAGCCATGTCACATCACAGCCAAGTTACATCACAGCCAGTTCACATCACAGCCAGTTCACATCACAGCCAAGTCACATCACAGCCAGTTCACATCACAGTCAAGTCACATCACAGCCAGTTAACATCACAGCCAGTTCACATCACAGCCAAGTTACATCACAGCCAAGCCTCATCACAGCCAAATTACATCACAGACAGGCTTCATCAAAGCAAAATTACATCACAGCAGGCCTCATCACAGCAGGCCTCATCACAGCAAAATTACATCACAGCCAAATTACATCACAGAAAAATTACATCACAGCCAAATTACATCACAGGAAAGTCACATCACAGCCAGGCCTCATCACAGCCAGTTCACATCACAGCCAGTTCACATCACAGCCAAGTTACATCACAGCCAGTTCACATCACAGCCAGTTCACATCACAGCCAAGTTACATCACAGCCAGGCCTCATCACAGCCAAATTACATCACAGACAGGCTTAATCACAGCAAAATTACATCACAGCCAGGCCTCATCACAGCAAAATTACATCACAGCCAAATTACATCACAGTCAAATTACATCACAGCAAAATTACATCACAGCCAGGCCTCATCACAGCAAAGTCACATCACAGCCAGGCCTCATCACAGCCAAATCACATCACAGCCAGGCCTCATCACAACCAGGCCACATCACAGCCAAGTCACATCACAGCCAGGCCTCATCACAGCAAAATTACATCACAGCAAAGTCACATCACAGCCAGACCTCATTACAGCAAAATTACATCACAGCAAAGTCACATCACAGCCAGACCTCATTACAGCCAAATTACATCACAGCCAAGTCATATCACAGCCAGGTCACATCACAGCCAGGCCTCATCACAGCCAAGACACATCACAGCCAAATTACATCACAGCCAAGTCACATCACAGCAGTTCGCATCACAGCCAGGCCTCATCACAGCAAAATTACATCACCGCAAAGTCACATCACAGCCAGGCCTCATCACAGCCAAGTCACATCACAGCCAAATTACATCACAGCCAAGTCACATCACAGCAAAATTACATCACAGCCAAATTACATCACAGCCAAGTCACATCACAGCCAGGCCACATCACAGCAAAATTACATCACAGCCAAATTACATCACAGCCAAGTCACATCACAGCAAAATTACATCACAGCCAAGTCACATCACAACCAAATTACATCACAGCCAAGTCACATCACAGCCAGGCCACATCACAGCAAAATTACATCACAGCCAAATTACATCACAGCCAAGTCACATCACAGCAAAATTACATCACAGCCAAGTCACATCACAACCAAATTACATCACAGCCAGGCCACATCACAGCAAAATTACATCACTGCAAAGTCACATCACAGCCAGGCCTCATCACAGCCAAGTCACATCACAGCCAGGCCACATCACAGCAAAATTACATCACAGCCAAGTCACATCACAGCCAAGTCACATCACAGCAAAATTACATCACAGCCAAGTCACATCACAACCAAATTACATCACAGCCAGGCCACATCACAGCAAAATTACATCACTGCAAAGTCACATCACAGCCAGGCCTCATCACAGCCAAGTCACATCACAGCCAGGCCACATCACAGCCAGGCCTCATCACAGCAAAATTACATCACAGCCAAGTCACATCACAGCCAGGCCTCATCACAGCCAAATTACATCACAGCCAAGACACATCACAGCCAGGCCACATCACAGCCAAGTCAAATCACAGCCAAATTATATCACAGCAAAGTTACATCACAGCCAAGTTACATCACAGCTTAGCTACATCACAGCCAGCACTTGGTCATTTGCACTCACAGTGGGGTTAGACCTGTACAGTAATACAAGCGCACATCAAGAACAATGAATTTGAAAGCTTCTTTGATGAGTGAATCTGAACTCCAACGTATTAACAAAAAGCAAATACCTTTATAGCCATATCCCTTCTTACAGATATTTTAAATTTACTCTTATTCAAGTACTCTTTCATATAAGTTCACGTGTAACAACTTAAGCACACAAACAATAGCCTCTCAGAATCCATTTAATTAAAAAAATCAATTTTCCAAAGTTATTAAATTTCGATGATAAATTTGCGCATAAATAATTAAATTGTAATTTTTATTTAGATTAAATTAAGAGAAGAGTTTGATACGAGATGATAAATTATTTTCAAAATATTAAAATATTGAATTTTATAAAATATTTATATAAATGTTGCTATAAATTATAATTTTCTTTTCAGATATGTTTTTCATGAGACATTGGTAGAGTTGACAATTTTCATAGTATTATAATAAAGGCCGTTGCACACTAACCTGCAAATATTTTCATCAAATGTTGTTGTCTTTGATAGTTTTGTGTGTTCAGTTTCTCTAAAAGCTGAGGTTATCTGTTTCTTGATGTTACAAGGTTGTCCTAAAATTTTGTAAACACTCGAAAAAAATTGAAATACCAATATTATTCGCTGTTATGTATAATGTCTTTGTATTATGTATAAAGTAATTGTATTAAGTATATAGTTATCGTGATACAGTTATCATGATACTCCTGTGGAAGGACTGACAGGTCTGAAAGCTAGAGAATAAATTTGAACAAGAAACTTAACCCTGGAGACTTTATTTTCTTTATAATATTATTATAAATTCGTCGTTATAATTCTATTCGCTAAGTAAAAAGACAAACAACGCTTTAAGAAAAACACGAACTTTGGGACAACCTTGTAGCAATCCAGTTATTACGTGGATTTCCTCGCTATACTAAATTTAAATCCTCCAAGACCTTGTAAGGGAGGTGGTATTATGACTTAACCACTTTTTTCCACTTCGAATTCTTTGAAAATACTTAATAATATAAATTTCCTGATATTCCAACTGAATACTACTGATGGCTTGCGCCATCTGTCGTGATAAATATCAACTAATCGTTCATTTCGTTTATATATTTGCTCCTGGAGAAGGGTTATCACTACCCGAAAGCTTGAGAAGAAATTAATAAAAATAGGAAACCCATCCTTAGAACCTGAGTTTCATAGTAATCGTTCATTTTTTAAAATTTCCCTGCACAGAAAAACTTACGATGCACTAACGCGCCATCTGTTATGAAAATTAGAAACTATTTTAGACGCGTAAGATTCTTTTTGAAATTAAAACAATTTATACTGTCTTTACTGCAATTGAAAAATTAATGGGAGGGCCTGGCTCATCAGTGGTGAACCCTCCCAGCGGTTTAGCCAGTTTAATCTATCATACCGCTGTTATATTGCATTTTTCGATCTTCCTTTTATAGTGATACTGATGTTGGACTCTTGGAATGGGTATTTTATATTAACTATGGATATAAGCTTTGAGGACAGTAGAATTACATACAATTATAAATATATAATATGCTTCGAGCAATCGCTCTTCCGCAAATATCAAATTGTGTGTTTTATTAGAACATTTATATTACGATACACTAGCGCGCCATTTGTTATGAAAAACTTGGGCAAATACTCTTTCTCGATAAATCAAGAAACCACATACGTCTTTCATGCTATTGGTTCTCGTTATCTTGGTTCAGACTTTATCTCAACGGCCAAAAAAATTCCTTTTTTTATAGGCTTCCTGAAAATCAAAGAATAGATGTTTAATTCTAAAATGCGTTATAACGCAAAATTAGTTCAAAATAGTAAATATGAAATTGTTCTTTTTGTTATTATCCCAAGTCCACGTGATACATAATCCATGATAATCATGGTAAGTGGTAGTTGACGACTGCTTTTACTGTAAGTGCACCACATGTTTTTATTTCTATTTAACACATTTTATTAGGGTAGTGATAATATTTGGTTAGAACTAATCAGTATTACCATATATTCAGTGTTTACTATGGTATCCTGTCCTGTATAAAGTCCTCTAGTCAGTTAGATGTTCTGGAACACCAATAAGTTTCCGTCTTGTCCAAAGTTTATGATGTGGTTTTTATAAAACTTGTGGCGACCACACTTTGCCTCAGCGAGCGCGAACTGGGACAAAGCTTCACTACACATACGGGCAGTAGGGTGGCGGCCTCATTATGCATGCGCGGGCGGCATCCGAGACTCTTGCTGCGCGGGTCGTTCAACAACAAGGCTTGCTTCCAACGGCCGTTACTTCTTTGCTCTCTATATATTTCTGGCTTTAACACACCAACACGCACGCAACCATCCCGCACACTCAAAAGCTACGATATAGTTGCAATGAAATATACTCTATAACAAAAAATTCGACGCACCAAGAAGCAGTTGTCCGATTTATATGAAAATACTAGCCGATTGACCCGGGCAACGCCCGTGTTTTACCCGATTGAATGTTTTTATTCAAATACTATTTGTTACAATTATAAATTGGCGCCTTAAATAAATGCATATATTAGTTAATAACTATAGCCTATGTGCTTTATCTGTCTATGTACTGTTGGCTTCCGTAGGCGTCTCTTACTGGGAAAAAGAAAGAGAGGATTCCATTTAGTTATTAACTAATATATGCATTTATTTAAGGAGCGACCCGTTCCAAAACAATAGTTACAAAAACAACAAAGCGAGTGGGGGGAGAATGATGGGGGGGGGGGGGGGGCAAAGGTGGGGTGATCGTAGCCAACCAATAGGAGTGCGCCATTCCAAAAAAAAAGCAAACGGTGACAGAGATGATTAAGAGATGAAGAATGACGCTCGTAACTGTATATAGAATGTATACAAAGAGGTTTCGACCAAACATGCAAATGATTGAAATTTGGTGGCTGATTTATGCAAAGCAAGAGCTCCAGCGCATCTGAACTGCGCATCCAGCACGAGCATTCTAGACTCAATATTCGGCGCGGCACGAACTGATTTTCATAATTTCCGTTTAATATTTTAGCAGTACGCCTATTTCTACTGTATCAATGCCTCGCCGAAAGATTCGTGCTCATTACAAACATATGTTAGAGTTTGAAACTGGTCGTGCCATTGGATTTTTTGTTATACAGTGTATAAATGTAAGTTTTATTTAGATTAATCAAATATAAATCTCAAAGGATAAGTATCTAGCGCCATAATAGCGCGCCATATGTTATCAAAATACGGAACTATTATAGACGCTTATGATTCTTTTCAAAATAAAATAATTTCTACTGCCCTTACTGCAATGGAAAACAAGCAAGATTAAACTGGCGAAACCGCTGGGAGGGTTCACCACTGATGAACCAGGCCCTCCCATTAATTTTTCCATTGCAGTAAGGGCAGTAGAAATTGTTTTATTTTGAAAAGAATCATACGCGTCTATAATATTTTCGTATTTTGTGATAAGTATCTTTATTAGAAACTTATCCTTGGAGATTTATATTTGATTATTCGAATTGTTATAGAGGATTATAATTCCAGTATGTTGTTCTTTGTTTCTTTATGTCTGTACATTGTCTATATGAGGTTTGCTTTTTGGTATCCAGTATTTCCACCTCTCTCTCTCTCTCTACGTTTTCTATGAAACCTACTTGTGGTAACTCTCTATTCAAATGAGTTACAATCTTTTATGGTTTACTTGGAGAGGTCGGGGGAGGGGTTGTCTAAACCGTTGTTTTACGTCCGCTACGACCCGGTATAGAGGATATTGCTGCTGCTGTGATGGAGAGAGATGCGTGGAGACATCTGAGACTCTTCTTTGGACACGACAACAACAACGACCCGGTATCTAATCCCGTATTGGGCAATTTTTTTGTAATTTGAAAAATATGCTACAATAGCCTTCTATTATTCTTCTTTCTTTATCTCCACTCAATCATATTAGGGTATCAAGCTTTGACAACCATCATATCTGGGTGAAGTAGAATGCGTCTTACTTTGTCATTAAGACTGGGAGCACTACTCAGTGGCAGGCCGACTTAGCTCCGAAAGAAATGGCCGCCTCTGACATGAAGAACAGACGCCATGTGCAGCCGCTCCTAACATGGAGTACAAACGCTGCTCATCCTGTATCCCTGGATTAGGAGCCCTTACAGGGTACTATCAGCCGGGCCAGCTGAGCCCAGGTTTTTTAGTGAGCTTGATACTGCTCCACCTCCTCCTTTTTCATCCTGGCTTGGGACCAGCAAAGGGGGAGTTAGCCCTCTATTCTTGAAAAAGTCCAATCCCAACAGCGAGTGCAAGTGAACCAAATGGGGATCTGGCACACTTGTAAGTGCAAAAGTCGAACTAAGCTTTTCACATGTGTAGACATGTGGTGCACTTACAGTAAAAGCAGTCGCCTACTTCTATTCACCATGATTATCATGGCCTGTACCACGTGTATTACTCTGAGAAGTATTTTTCTCTCTCTCTCTTACATATGGGATAGGTGCAATTATTCTGTAGTTGCGGCAGAGCTTTGGGTGTCCCTTTTTTAGGGGGTAGGTAGAAATAACTGGCATATATGTACCATGATATACATAAAGGTATAGTTCATTAATTTCTCACCAGGTGGTGTTGTGGCAGAATCTCAAACAGCAAGTGATGATCACCAACGTCTGGCTGGAACAGGTGAGTACTTTCCCAGCATGCATCAGCTAAGTCACGTGACTGTCGCTTGTATTGTCTGCTCCCTATAGATAACCGTTTATACTGAAGGCATAAGTTCTCTGTATTCAAAATTATTATATATTCAGTAGAGCGCATATAGATGTTTCTTTTTTGAATAAAATTGAGCAATTTTTCCCGCTGCAGCATTGGCAAAAATATTTGGGTGGTCTTGCTCATCAGTGGCGAACTCACCCGGCGGTTTCGCCAGTTCAATCTTTTGTGTTAAACCTACAAAAAATATAATACTATCTTACGCCATTTAAACAACTTATAAAATAGGAATTTCTGTTAATATGGTCAAGAAAAATTCACAATGACCAAAACATTACTAAATTTGCCAAAGCTGGCAAACCTAATAAGATAGTTTTTCAGAAATTATCGAAGGATGGCGTATATGTTCTATTTTGACGGAAGAGGTGATCTTTCTTTTTTATGGATTAAAATTCCCCCCTCCTGTGCAAAAATTGACAAAATGAGCCGGACCTTTCTAAATCCTCTTGATATTCGGTTCGCCATAGTGTGGAGATTGGTCAACTATGCGCGCATTGAAGGAAATAGCGCTGAATTGTTATATCCGCAGCATATGGATGGCACCACGCGTTTTCTACTCTCTAATTTTAGAATTATTGTTTTCAGAATTTGTTCATGCGTTAATTGATTTTGACGGGAGAGGTGATCTTTATTGACGTGACAACGTCTTAAATTAGGTTGCGGCTGGGAGTCACTTATGAAAAAGTGTAACGCCCGGTAACGTTACGATGAGTCATCGAACGAGAGTGCTGCGCGCGCAGCGCTAGAGAATTAGGCGCATTGAATCGGCGCATGCTTGTCTCTGTCTTTGTCTTTCTCGAACGTTCTTGGCGTTGGAAAAACAAGAAAGCGTCATAATACAAGTTCACACGTGTGGTTAAAGTATCGTCAGCTGTGTCTGTAGTGAAAATGTGGAGTGCTTAGATTCGTCATTTACAACAACTACAACAATAAAGGTAAATAATTGTACACTGATATTTCATTATCGTAAACTATGATTGATTGATTAATTGTTAGATTGACACAAAAGTTGAGAAACTGAGTTTATAGGTTATGTCATACTATTGATAAATGTTGATAGTGTTAAGTAAATTATTAGTTTAAAATTAATTAATTAATTAATTATTATTTTACAAATTTTAAATAGTTTCAAATTTATTTAGCAAAAATTTGAACCTTCGATCTGAATAAATGTTTTGATTTTCGAATTGATTCTTTAAAATTACAAATATTAAGAAAAAGTGGCAGATATAAGAAAACTTTATTTAAACTGTGTTGAGCAAGAATTTTAACATCTAATTTAAGTAAATGTTTTAATTTTCAACTTCATCATTTACAATTACAAATTTTATTTAATTTCAAATTTATTTAGCAAAAATTTGAACCTTCGATCTGAATAAGTGTTTTGATTTTCAAATACCAACGCGGCTGGTGGAGTGGCGATCTATCGTAAATTATCATCGACATCTACGGCGGAAGTGTTCCAAGTTGCGATTACAGACGTAACTCGTGTCATTAAAACCAAGGGTGACATGTGCATGACTGAAGTTACTTGCTTCGCCGCTAATACTAGCTTCAAGTTTATACTCGGTGCTGTATATATTCATCCAGGAGCTAGTATGCAGGATATTGGAATGTTACTATGGCAAGGACTCGGTCCGTACATTCACAACAGCCAGTACGTGCCACCGTTCGTGCAAGTTGATTCTAGTATACCGATTCTTCTGTGTGGTGATTTTTAACAAAAACGTAAAGCCTGACAACTCGTTTCTTAAATTCATGAAAAATACGTATAATCTTGATTGCGTATCAAACGTTTCTAAGTCAACTACGTTAAAAGGAACAACTATCGACTTGACTTTCGCAAGACACATTACAGCAGAAACACTTCCTTTCATTTCATATTTCTCCTATCATCGTCCTATCCTCAACAAAATCACTCAAATAGTAATTAGTTAAGTTTAAGTTTACATGTACAATGTTTTAGTAAACAAAATATATTTCTATAGTTAAAATTTGTGCAATTCTTATTTTCATTCAATTCCTTGTTCCTATTGTGCAATTTAATTATATTCATATCAATAAATATTCTACCGTTGTCACGTAAAATCTTCGCCCGTAAAACCGCCTTTACAGGCAACCATTGTTTTTTTTATAAATCAATTTCCTCCCGACAAAATTTTCACATATAATTTTGCCATAGATTTGGCCTATACCAGCTAAACACCTCTTTGGCAGCTTGTGAAGATTTCACTTGATCTCTTGTGGAGATCTCATGAAATAAAGTCCGCCCTGGGCTGATGATGGCCATGATCCCGAAACCATGGTCTCCGGTTGAACGATTTTTAGTTTGTAAATCTGGCGTGGATTTGTCACCGACCCGAGTCCGATAGTTTGAGGAGATGTTCAATAGATGGCTTCTAGTTTTGACGTCTATTTTGAAGGGAGAGATGACCTTTATTTTTAAGCACACACACATATATATACTGGGTGTATAAAATAAATTGGGAATAACCACAATTAAAATTTAACTGAAATTTATTGCAAATAAAAATGAAAATATTAAAATTGAATTAGGAACAGTAAAATATAAATGCATATAGTGTTTATTTATTCAATGTAGTTTACATTATTTGCTACAACAGTCTCGAGGCGAGTGCGGAACGCACAGGCTTTGGTGACCTTGTCCATTTGGGTCATCATTGTGTGAACTGCTTTCTTGACAAACTGGATGGTGTTGTGGGGAGATTTGTTGACATCTCTCTCAGCAATACATAGTAGTCGAGGTGGTTGCAGTCTGCAGCGACTTCGGACGTTAAGTGTCAGCCACGAGTCCTGTTGGAAAACATACTTCTTCCCTGCGGCCACCATGTCCATCCAAGGCTTCATAACGGCCTATAGGACATTGACGTAGGTGTCAGAATTTATCCTAAGGCCCTTCTCAAAGAAGTGAGGTGCATGACATGACTCTTACTGATATATAACGCCAAGAACTAACAAGTAGGCATAAAATTTCGTGTGTATCACGACAGGTGCCTCTGAGGGATCTTTACGGATCCAGCGATCATTCCTGGGATTTATCTTTTGTTCTACGTCAAAGTTTTTTTCATCCGAGATAAACCTCAGCTTGACATAAGAGTCATGTTTCAGGTTGTTGAGGAGAATAGCCTTTCTTTTTCTGTTATCCTTCATATTCTCGGTCAACAACTGGTCTTTAGGGCATAGAACTTGAGACCAAGGTCCTCATGGATAGTTCTGACAATTGTTATAGAGCCAACCTCCATTTCCTTTGATATGGACCTCATGCTCTTCTCAGGGTTACCATCAATCTTCTCCTTGACATTTTTGACAAATTCTTCGCCTCTTACCCTGTCCGATCTACACGAGTGCTTTTCCTTGCAGCCATTCCCTCTATGTTACTGTCGGCCTCATCAAACTGCTTCTTGACACAATAAACAGAGGTTTTGGGCAACTTAAGAAAGTCCACTATCTCTTTGGGACTTCTTCCAACGCACAGACCAACGTTAATGGCTACTCGAATATCGAATTCTCGATTATTGTTCATCAATGCACACATATGTACTGTTACATTTTATATAAATATGGCTACCGAATTAAAAAAAAGCAAATTTTTAAAATATAAAGTAAGCATTTTTCTTATAGACTGTCAAAGTTATTGTCAATTTACCTGATACACCCTGTATATATATTTTATATTTATCTGCCAAATTAGAGGGACACCTCTCCCTTTAAAATGCATTTAAACAACAAATTTAGTTTATTGTACTCCGAATGTACTACAATGCCAATTTTTAGAGATAGCATGAAATCGAAGCCGTCCCTGTACTAATGAAGAACATAACCCGAACCATGGTATACAGGTTGTTGGCTTTTTGTCGGAATTTGCCAGAACTGGTATTGTGGTTTATTTCTTATCACCACCATTACATTCTGTACTGGGATGATAAAGTAAATACATTGTTTGGATGCATTTTTAAAGGGAGCGGTGCCTCTTTTTGGTACATGAATGCCATTCTTGTAACTTTGAATAAATAAAACACTACTCGAATTGCGCCAATCATTTCGCGAGCTACAACATTTCAAAATCGTTCTTTTTAAAATGGAAGACACCCTCTGTATATGTAAAAAAGGTATTGAAAAGTTGCATATTCAGGAAATTTTCTTTGCCCCTTTAATGGAATAGTTTGAATTCCCATTTTTGATTATGGGAGCAGAGCGCCATCAGATTGAATAAAAAATTAACTGAACATTGATTTAGATTATTCCATAATATTTGACCAACCAATTTCTTGATAAATCAAGAAAAGCCAACCACGTACGCGTTTCGGGCTGTTGGTCCTCGTCAGTATGGTATAGGCTATACCTCA
>CP092884.1:50391190-50441781 GCA_030710605.1 Cordylochernes scorpioides
AAGAAAGGCCAACCCGGTACGCGTTTCGGGCTGTTGGCCCTCGTCAGAGTGGTGCAGGCAGTACCTCAAGAACCAAAATTTGTTTCTAGATGTTTCCCAAGAAATGGGTATTTAGGCCAAATTTGCATAAATATGATATTAACGTCAACAAAGTCAAGTGGTGGAATTAAAAATGAAATAGGCATATCTTGACCGTTCACGTATACATTTTTATAGTCTAAATAGACAATTGTTGATTTCTCTGGAAACCTCTTGAACCAAATTTTGATCGTTGAGGTATAGCCTATACCATACTGACGAGGGCCAACAGCCCGAAACGCGTACGTGGTTGGCTTTTCTTGATTTATCAAGATATTGGTTGGTCAAATATTATGGAATAACCTAAATCAATGTTCAGTTGATTTTTTATTCAATCTGATGGCGCTCTGCTCCCATAATCAAAAATGGGAATTCAAACTATTCCATTAAACGACAAATAAATTTTCCTGAATATGCAACTTTTCAAAACCTTTTTACATATACAGAGGGTGTGTTCCATTTTAAAAAGAACGATTTTAAAACGTTGTAGCTCGCGAAAAGAATTAGCGGAATTCGAGTGGGGCTTTATTTATTCGTAAGAACAAAAACGGCATTCATGTACCAAAAAGAGGCACCGCTCCCTTTAAAAATGCATTCAAACAATGTATTTACTTTATCACAAAGTACAGAATGGTGGTGATAAGGAATAAGTCAAAACACCAGTTCTGGCAAATTCCGACAAAAATCCAACAACCTGTATAGCATGGTTTCGGGTTATGTCCCTCATTGGTACAGAGGTGGCTTCGATTTCATGCTATCTCTAAAAATTGGCATTGTAGTTCATTCGGAGTATTAGGCTTAATTTATTGTTTGAATGTATTTTAAAGGAAGAGGTGTCCCCCAAATTTGGCGCACAAATATATATAAAAAATATATACAGGGAATATCAGGTAAATTGAGAATAACTTTGACAGTCTATAATAAAAATGCTTACTTTATATTCAAAAATTTGCTTTTTTTTTCAATCGGTAGCTATTAAAAATATAAAGCCAAGTGCCAGGAGAAAATGTTTTTTATTAATCGAATACACGAGCTTTCGGGCAGTCACGCCCTTCAACAGTTGAAGGGCGTGAATGCCCGAAAGCTCGTGTATTCGATTAATAAAAAACATTTTCTCCTGGCACTTGGCTTTATATTTTTAATATTCCAAGGAGAAAGTTTATATTATTAAATAAATCGGTAGCTATATTCATGTAAAATGTAACAGTACATATGTGTGCATTGATGAACAATAATCGAGAATTCAATATTCGAGCAGCCATCATCGTTGTTCTGTGCGCTGGAAGAAGTCCCGAAGAGATAGTGGACTTTCTTAAGTTGCCCAAAACCTCTGTTTATTATGTCAAGAAGCAGTTTGATGAGGCCGACAGTAACATAGAGGGGATGGCTGCAAGGAAAAATCCCTTGTGTAGATCGGACAGGTTAGGAAGCGAAGAATTTGTCAAAAATGTCAAGCAGAAGATTGATGGAAACCCTGAGAAGAGCATGAGGTCCATATCAAAGGAAATGGAGGTTGTCTCTATGACAATTGTCAGAACTATCCATGAGGACCTTGGTCTCAAGTCCTATGTCCTTCAGAAAGGGGCCAGTTGCTGACTGAGAATATGAAAGATAACATAAAAGGAAAGGCTGCTGCCCTCCTCAACAACCTGAAACATGACTCTTATGTCAAGCTGAAGTTTATCTCGGATGAAAAAAAAAACTTTGACGTAAAACAAAAGGAATGATCGGTGGATCCGTAAAGATCCCTCAGAGGCACCTGTCGTGATACACACGAAATTTTATGCCTACTTGTTGGTCCTTAGAGTTATCATCAGTAAGAGTCATGTCATGCACCTCATTTATTTGAGAAGGGCCTTTGGATAAATTCTGACACCTACGTCAATGTCCTATAGGCTGTTATGAAGCCTTGGATGGACATGGTGGCCGCAGGAAAGAAGTATGTCTTCCAACAGGACTCGTGGCTAACACTTAACGTCCGAAGTCGCTGCAGACTGCAACCACCTCGATTACTATGTATTGTTGAGAGAGATGTCAACAAATCTCCCCACAACACCATCCAGTTTGTCAAGAAAGCGGTTCACCTGGTGATGACCTAAATAGACAAGGTCATCGTCGCCAAGTCCTGTGCTTCATTCAGCACTCGCCGCAGGACTGATGTAGCTAATAATAGAAACTATATTGAATAAAAAACAACTATATCCTTTTATCTACTACTGTTTCAAATTTCATTTTAATATTTTGATTTTTTATTTGTAATAAATTTCAGTTAAATTTCCATTGGGGTTATTCCCAAAAATGAAATAATGGATGAAATAATAATGCAAATTACATTGAATACATGAACACTATATCCTTTTTTTTTATCTACTACTTCTCCAAATTTCATTTTAATTATTTGATTTTTTATTTGCAATAAATTTCAGTTAAATTTTCAATTTTTGGCTATTCCCAATTTATCGTATACACCCAGTATATATATATGTGTGTGTGTGCTTAAAAATAAAGGTCACCTCTCCCGTCAAAATAGACGTCATCTATTGAACATCTCCTCAAACTAGCGTTCTCAGTTCGGTGACAAACCCACAACACATGCTTTGGTAAACTAAGAAACGTCCAATCTGAGACCATGGTTTCGGGATAATGGCTCTCTTCAGTCCAGGGCGGACTTTATTTCATGTGATCTCCACAAGAGATCAAGTGAAATCTTCACAAGCTGCCAAAGAGGTGTTTAACTGGTTAGGGCCAAATCTATGGCAAAAATATAGATGGAAATTTCGCCTAAAGGAATTTGATCTATGAGAATATAAAAGTTCCCTCTCCTGTTAAAATTATTTAACGCTATAAAAACACATCCTGAGGACAATTATTCTAATATTAGAGAGTAGAAAACGCGTGGTGCCATCCATATGCTGCGGATATAACAATTCAGCGTTATTTCCTTCCAAGCGCGCATGGTAGACCAATCTCCACACTATGTGACGAACCGAATATCAAGGGGATTTAGAAAGGTCTAGCTCATTTTGTCAATTTTTTGCACAGACGGGGGGAATTTCAATCCATAAAAAAAGAAAGGTCACCTCTCTCGTCAAAATAGAACATAAACGCCCATCCTTGACCATCTCTGAAAATCTTATTAGGTTTTAACAACCAAGCGATACAACACCAGCTTTGGATAATTGAGTAATGTTTTGGTCATTTTTTTTCTTAAACCTAATAACAGAAATATCTATTTTATTTATTCGTTTATAATGAGTAAGCTATACTAAATTGTTTTGTATGTTTAACACAAAAGACTGGCTAAACCGCAGTTCGCCACTGTTGAGCAAGACCATTCCAATATTTTTGCCAATGCTGCATTGGGAAAAATTGTTCAATTCTATACCTAAAAAAAAGCATCTACCAAAAGGCTCTACCTAAAACTTCATAATTTTGAATACAGAGAACTTATACCCTCAGTATAAATGGGTATCTATAGGGGAGCAGACGATACAAGCGACAGTCACGTGACTTAGCTGATGCATGCTGGGAAAGTACTCACCTGTTCCAGCCAGACGTTGGTGATCATCACTTGCTGTTTGAGATTCTGCCACAACACCACCTGGTGAGATTTTAATGCACATTATACCCTTATATATATCATGGTACATATATGCCAGTTATATTTCTACATATACATAAAATACATTCCACGCCCGTTGAAGAACGTTTTGTTCGAAAGCTTGCGGTATTAAAGAAATTTACACAAGAAGCTTCTCTTAATGTTTATTATTGTTTTTTTACATAAAAAAGGGACACCCAAATCTATGCCGAAACTACAGAACTATTTCACCTATCCACGTAAGAGAAAGCGAGAGTAAAATACTTCTCAAAGTGATACAGCTGGTACAGGCCATGATAATCATGGTGAATAGAAGTTAGAGACTGTTTTACTGTAAGTACACTACATATCTACACATGTGAAAAGTGCAGTTCGACTTTTGCACTTACAAATGTGCCAGAGCCCCATTTGATTCACTTGCAATCGTTGGTGGGATTGGACCTTTTCAAGAATAGAGGGTTAACTCTACATTTGCCGGTCCCAAGCCCGGGTGAAAAAGGAGGAGGGGGAGCAGTAACAAGCTCACTAAAAAACCTGGGCTCAGCTGGCCCAGCTGATAGTATCCTGTAAGGGGTTCTAATCCAAGTATTCAGGATGAGCAGCGTTTGTACTCCTTGTTAGGAGCGACTGCACATGGCGTCTGTTCCTCATGTCAGAGGTGGCCATTTCTTTCGGAGCTAAGTCAGCCTGCCACTGAGTAGTGTTCCCAGTCTTAATGACAAAGGTAGACGCATTCTACTTCACCCAGTCATGATGGTTGAAGGCTGAAGGCCTTGCCTCTCAGACTTTAATGACCGATATGTCCTCACTTCTTTTTTCTAGATTTAATTCATTTTGTCTCCTCTCTAATTGTAAATACGCTGCTGTATCACCTCATAAGCATAAATAAATAAATAAATGGTTGTCAAAGCTTGATACCCTAATATGATTGAGTGGAGATAAGAAAGAAGAAGAATAGAAGGCTATTGTAGCATATTTTTCAAATTACAAAAAAATTGCCCAATACGGGATTAGATACCGGGTCGTTGTTGTTGTCGTGTCCAAAGAAGAGTCTCAGATGTCTCCATGCATCTCTCTCCATCACAGCAACAGCAATATCCACTATACCGGGTCGTAGCGGACGTAAAACAACTGTTTAGACAACTCGTCCCCCGACCTCCCCAAGTAAACCATAAAAGATTGTAACTCATTTTAATAGAGAATTACTACAAGTAGGTTTCAGAGAAAACGTAGAGAGAGAGAGAGAGAGGTAGACAGGATACCAAAAAGCAAACCCCATATAAACAATGGAAAGACATAAAGAAACAAAGAACAACATACTGGAATTATAATCCTCTTTAACAATTGGAATAATCTAATATAAATCTCCGAGGATAAGTTTCTAATAAATAAAGTTACTAATAAAAATACTTATCACAAAATACGAAACTATTATAGACGCGTATGATTCTTTTCAAAATAAAACAATTTCTACTGCCCTTACTGCAATGGAAAAATTAATGGGAGAGCCTGGCTCATCAGTGGTGAACCCTCCCAGCGGTTTCGCCAGATTAATCTTGCTTGTTTTCCATTGCAGTAAGGGCAGTATAAATTATTTTATTTTGAAAAGAATCGTACGCGTCTATAATAGTTTCGTATTTTGATAACATATGGCGCGCTATTATGGCGCTAGATACTTATCCTTTGAGATTTATATTTGATTGATCTAAATAAAACTTATATTTATACACTGTATAACAAAAAATTCAATGGCACGGCCAGCTTCAAACTCTAACATATGTTCGTAATGAGCACGAATCTTTCGGCGAGGCATTGATACAGTAGAAATAGGCGTACTGCTAAAATATTAAACGGAAATTCTGAAAATCAGCTCGTGCCGCGCCGAATATTGAGTCTAGAATGCTCGTGTTGGATGCGCAGTTCAGATGCGCTGGAGCTCTTGTTTTGCATAAATCGGTCACCAAATTTCAATCATTTGCATGTTTGGTCGAAACCTCTTTGTATACGTATTTTCATATAAATCGGACAACTGCTTCTTGGTGCATCGAATTTTTTGTTATAGAGTATATTTCATTGCAACTATATCGTAGCTTTTGAGTGTGTGGGATGGATGCGTGCGTGTTGGTGTGTTAAAACCAGAAATATATAGAGAGCAAAAGAAGTAACGGCCGTTTGAAGCAAGCCTTGTTGTTGAACGACCCGCGCGGCAAGAGTCTCGGATGCCGCTCGCGCATGCATAGTGAGGCCGCCACACTACTCCCCGTATATGCAATTAAGCTTTGTCCCAGTTCGAGCTCGCTGAGGCAAAGTGTGGTCGCCACAAGTGTATAAAAACCATTAAAAAAAGACTTTGGACAACACTGAGACTTATCGGTGTTCCAGAACATCTAACTGACTAGAGAACTTTATACAGGACAGGAAACCACAGTAAAAACTGAATATATGGTAATATTGATTATTTCTAACCAAATATTATCACTACCCTAATAAAATGTGTTAAATAGAAATAAAAACATGTGGTGTACTTACAGTAAAAGCAGTCGCCAACTACTACTTACCATGTTTATCATGGATTATGTATCACGTGGACTTAGGATAATAACAAAAAGAACAATTTCATTTTTCACTATTTTGAACTAGTTTTGCGTTATAACGCTTTTTATCAATAAAAATCTATTCTTTGATTTTCAGGAAAAATATAAAAACGGAATTTTTTGTCTTTGAGATAAAGTCTGCACCAAGATGACGAGGACCAATAGCGTGAAAGACATATGTGGTTTCTTGATTTATCGAGAAAGAGTATTTGCCCTAGTTTTTCATAACAGATAGCGCGCTAGTGCATCATAATATAAATATTCTAATAAAATACTTAATTTGATATTTGCCGAAGAGCGATTGTTCGAAGCATATTGAATATTTATAATTATATGTAATTCTACTGTCCTAAAAGCTTATGTTCATAGTTAATATAAAATACCCATTCAAAGAGTCTAACAACAGTATTACTATAAAAGGAAGATCGAAAAATGTAATATAACAGCGGTATGATAGACTAAACTGGCTAAACCGCTGGGAGGGTTCACCACTGATGAGACAGGCCCTCCCATTAATTTTTCAATTACAGTAAGGGCAGTAGAAATTGTTTAATATCAAAAAGAACCTTACGCGTCTAAAATAGTTTCTAATTTTCATAATAGATGGCGCGTTAGTGCATCGTAAGTTTTTCTGTGCAGGGAAATTTTAAAAAATGAACGATTACTATAAAACTCAGGTTTCGAGGTTGAATTTCCTATTTTTATTAATTTCTTCTCAAGCTTTCGGGTAGTGCTAACCCTTCTCCAGGAGCAAATATATAAAATAAATCAACGTTTAGGTGATATTTATTACGACAGATGGCGCAAGCCATCAGTAGTATTCAGTTGGAATATCAGGAAATTATTATTTTCAAGAATTTTCAAAGAATTCGAAGGAAAGAAGTGGTTAAGTCATAATACCACCTCCCTTACAAGGTTTTGGAGGATTTAACTTTAGTATAGAGATGAAAACAAAGTAGGAACTGGATTGCTACAAGGTTGTTCCAGAAGTTCTTGATTTTCTCTTAAAAAGTTGTTTTTCATATTACTTAGCGAATAGAATTATTACGACAAATACATAATAATACATAATACAATTACTTTATACATAATACAAAGACATTATACATAACGGCGAATAATATTGATATTTCAAAATTTTTCGAGTGTTTACGAACTTTTGGGACCACCTTGTACATCGATAAATGGACAAACTCAGTTCTCAGAGAAACTGAACACACAAAACTATCAAAGACAACAACATTTGTTGAAAATATTTGCAGGTTAGTGCACACAAAACGGCCTTTATTATAATACTATGAAAATTGAAAATTTTTAATGTCTTATGAAAAACATATCTGAAAAGAAAATTATAATTTATAGCAACATTTATATAAATTTTATAAAATTCTATATTTTAATATTTTGAAAATAATTTATCATCTCGTATCAAACTCTTCTCTTAATTTAATCTAAATAAAAATTACAATTTAATTATTTATGCGCAAATTTATCATCGAAATTTAATAACTTTAGAAAATTGAATTTTTTTTAATTAAATGGATTCTGAGAGGCTATTGTTTGTGTGCTTAAGTTGTTACACGTGTACTTATATGAAAGATTACTTGAATAAGAGTAAATTTAAAATAGCTGTGAGAAGGAATATGGCTATAGAGGTATATGCTTATTGTTAATATGTTAGGGTTAAGATTCACTCATCAAATAAGCTTTCAAATTCATTGTTCTTGATGTGCACTTGTATTACTGTTCAGGTCTAACCCCATTGTGAGTGCAAATGACCAAGTGCTGGCTGTGATGTGGCCTGGCTGTGATGTGGCCTGGCTGTGATGTGACTTTGCTGTGATAGGCCTGGCTGTGATGTAACTTGGCTGTGATGTGACTTTGCTGTGATATAATTTGGCTGTGATTTGACTTGGCTGTGATGTGGCCTGGCTGTGATGTGACTTTGCTGTGATATAATTTGGCTGTGATTTGACTAGGCTGTGATGTGGCCTGGCTGTGATGTGACTTTGCTGTGATAGGCCTGGCTGTGATGTAACTTGGCTGTGATGTGACTTTGCTGTGATATAATTTGGCTGTGATTTGACTAGGCTGTGATGTGGCCTGGCTGTGATGTGACTTTGCTGTGATAGGCCTGGCTGTGATGTAACTTGGCTGTGATGTGACTTTGCTGTGATATAATTTGGCTGTGATTTGACTTGGCTGTGATGTGGCCTGGCTGTGATGTGACTTTGCTGTGATATAATTTGGCTGTGATTTGACTTGGCTGTGATGTGGCCTGGCTGTGATGTGTCTTGGCTGTGATGTAATTTGGCTGTGATGAGGCCTGGCTGTGATGTGACTTGGCTGTGATGTAATTTTGCTGTGATGAGGCCTGGCTGTGATGTGACTTGGCTGTGATGTAATTTTGCTGTGATGAGGCCTGGCTGTGATGTGACTTGGCTGTGATGTAATTTTGCTGTGATGAGGCCTGGCTGTGATGTGACTTGGCTGTGATGTGACTTGGCTGTGATGTAATTTGGCTGTGATGTGACTTGGCTGTGATGTAATTTGGCTGTAATGAGGCCTGGCTGTGATGTGACTTGGCTGTGATGTAATTTTGCTGTGATGAGGCCTGGCTGTGATGTGACTTGGCTGTGATGTAATTTTGCTGTGATGAGGCCTGGCTGTGATGTGACTTGGCTGTGATGAGGCCTGGCTGTGATGTGACTTTGCTGTGATGTAATTTGACTGTGATGTAATTTTGCTGTGATGTGGCCTGGCTGTGATGTGACTTGGCTGTGATGTAATTTGGCTGTGATGTAATTTTGCTGTGATGTGGCCTGGCTGTGATGTGACTTGGCTGTGATGTAATTTGGCTGTGATGTAATTTTGCTGTGATGTAATTTTGCTGTGATGAGGCCTGGCTGTGATGTGACTTGGCTGTGATGAGGCCTGGCTGTGATGTGACTTGGCTGTGATGAGGCCTGGCTGTGATGTGGCCTGGCTGTGATGTCACTTGATTGTGATGTGACTTGGCTGTGATGTGACCTGGCTGTGATGAGGCCTGGCTGTGATGTGACTTAGCTGTGATGTCACTTGACTGTGATGTGACTTGGCTGTGATGAGGCCTGGCTGTGATGAGGCCTGGCTATGATGAGGCCTGGCTGTGATGTGACTTGGCTGTGATGTGACTTTGCTGTGATGTGGCCTGGCTGTGATGATGTCTGGCTGTGATGTGACTTGGCTGTGATGTGTCCTAACTGTGAGAATAGACATCATTCTAATCATTTTGCAATCAATCTTCATACCTATAAATTTATTAAAATGTCATTCCTAAGCTGGAATATGAATCAATTCATATTAAGGACCAAAAATATCAACATTTAGTTTCAACAATTTAAAGGTTTACTGATATAAGATAATGGCGGGTAGTTCAATATGTATTCTCATTATTGGTTATATGCAAATACAATTATATTGACACCATAAATTGCATAAAACCTCTTCAATATGCGACTCCTTCTGATGAGTGACCACCACAATTTTGTCAAACCAAAAAGGCCTACCAGGGTTCAATCTAATCTCCAATACATTTAGAAAACGTGTCCATTTCTGGAAGTCAATTATTGAAGAGGGAGGCCCGAAAGCATATGTACCTATGTAAAATGGGAACATGTCAAATCACATCGATTCTCTTTGAGAATATGTTTTTTTGCGAATTTTTATTTATATATTCTTCTCTCTTTTAATTATAATGATTATAAATATATAACTAGAGTGTACAAATGGTAACTAATTAATATACCTTTCTATATATTGATCTCTCCTTAATTGCATAGATCAAGTTGGTCAAATAATTCTCATAGAAAATATTCGAAATTAAAATAGTCGGAGTGTAAAAATGATAGGGGTTCAATACACATACGCAAGATTGAGATATGAATAAATAGTTATAATAACCCAATGTATATGGATATATGGTGAGTTGCATAACCAAGCTATTTATAGACATGTGGATGGCAGGTTGATTAAGAAGGTAGATAGACGAATGATATGTAGAGAGAGAGAGAGAGATTACTAGGGTAGATCTTAGAGGTGGTAGACCTGGGAACGAAGGCACAGACAGGTACTACGTCATTCCGGTAGATGGGAAGAAGATCGGTACTTACGATGTCGATGAGCTGTGAGAGCTTCAGACTGATCTGGATGGTTAGTTTCTGTGACTGGTTGACCACGGGCCGGATGAGCGGGTTGTAATCGGACAGTAAGTCCTCGTAGAGCCGTTTGACGTCGCCATGGGCTGCTGAGACCAGAGCAGGAAGCAGGAGGCACAGGAGCAGGCCTGCCATGGCCGTCGGCCGGTCGATGGGACGTCGGCAGCGCCGCCTGCGTGTAACTGGGATGCTGGCCTGTCCTTGTGTTGATGTCCTTGTTTATAGCTTCATGCTGATTTCTCTTGGGTTGTTTCTATGGCCGTGATGATGCCCTTGTTTGGATTGTTACTGTATGAATACAGCGATGATGTTCTTGTTTGGAAGATACGCGCAGATGACCTTGTTGATGTCCATGCTGATTTACGTTGATGTCTTTTTTTTCTATGTCCGTGCTGATGCCCTTGTTTCGATCGTTAACCTACAGATGTCCGCGATGATGTTCTTGTTTGGAAGATACGCGCAAATAACCTTGTTGATGTCCATGCTGATTTATCTTAAGTTGATGTCTTGGGTTTTAAGTCCGTTCTTATGCCCTTGTTTGGATTGTTCATGTATGGATGTTGGCGAAGATGTGTGTCATTGTTTGGAAGATACGCTCAGATGACCTTGTTGATGTTCATGGTGATTTATCTTACGTTGATTGTCTTGGGTTATATGTCCATGCAGATGCCCTTGTCGGCGATGATGTGTGTCCTTGTTTAGAAGATGCATGCTGATCTCCTTGTTGATGTCCATGCTGATGTCTTGGGTTCTATGTCCGTTCTTATGCTCTTTTTTAGAATGTTCAGGTATGGATGTTGGCGAAGATGTGTGTCATTGTTTGTAAGATACGTTTGGATGTTCTTGTTGATTTCCATGTTGATTTCTTTTACGTCTATGTCTTTATTCATAAGCCCAAGCTGATGTTCGCGTTTATATTTCCATGCTTATGTTTTCACATATGGATGTCCGCGTGTATGTGTCCTTGTTTAGAAGTTACATGATAATGTCCTTGATGTCTTTGTTTATAATGTCCCTGTTGATGACTTGTCTCGATTTTCATGCTTAAGATCATGCTTGAATGTCCATTTTGGAAATTTCATGCTGATGTCGGTGTTATTGTCTTTGTTTGGATGTAGTTGTTAATGTTCCTTTTTCATATTTATACGCCTTGTTCTTGTATGTTCTTGTTTAAACAGACCATATCGATATTCTTGTTTGAATGATCCCTGTAGTTCTGATGTCCATATTTGAGTATTCTTCAGTATGTCCATGTGTGAATGATATGTGTAGATGCCATTTTCAGAATGTACGTGTAGTATAGGTACTCTGGTTTGAATGTCTGTATTTTTAGAATGAGATATTCCGTGCTGATGTCTTTGTATTATGTACACCGTAGTAATGTTATGGTTGGCATGATATCTTTTATTCGGGGGGAGGGGGTTGTCCGTTTGGTTGATGTCCTTGTTTGGAAGGTCTGTGCTGATGTCTTTTTTTTAATTTGTAAGTTAAGCGATGTCTGGAGGGAATCCTGTTGAGATGCCGGTTATATCCATCATGTTAAAGAGGTTATGTGGATGTCTGTGCAAGTTTCTTGTCTATATTTATCATAATTTAGATTATATAATCTTGTAAATGATGTATTTTATAGATAACTAACGAACCCGGCCACGCGTTGCTGTGGCTAAATTGTAATATGTTAAATTAACATTATACTAAACTATTCAGTACAGTAAAGTTAATATTCACTCATAAAGATAAAAATGTTTTAGCCGATCTAAAGCCCTACGGGATTGAGAATGGAACGCTACGTTAAAATTTGAAAGTGATTTTTATATATATAGATAATATAGCCCTTCATTGTAATCATTGATTATAATCACTGCATTAATAAATGTCAGTGAACTCGTTTATATGTATTGTTTTTTGTTTTCGAGATATTCTAATAGAACGTTCTCACATTTTCTGTAAAATATTTACATATGCACAAACACAGAATATAATCACTATGTCTTAATTTCGCTATAATTATTGTTATAAATATTATTCTAAAATAATTCGCCAGAATTGTTATAAATATTATTCTAAAATAATTCGCCAGAAATCGTCCTGATAGTATACTAAACAACATCCCAAAGTTTCATGGCAAACACCTGAAATAAAATAATACTTTTAATACTTTGCTACAATATTAAAAAGAGGGGGGCTCAGGTGTTTAAAATGTAAAATGTGCTCTAAATAGTATTACATAGAGCCTTCATAACAAACATATTTAAAATAAACCAATCAAAATATAATAATGCTGTAAAAACAGACCTTGCTACAATAATATAAAAGAAACGAAAATAAAAAAGACACCCACGCTGAGCCTCGAACCTAGGTTTGTTACAAATATTATTAAAAAATTGTTTATGTTAATTTTTATTTTAAAAAGCCTACATTTTAAATAAAAATATTTTTAATAATTTGCTACAATAATATAAAAGAAATGAAAAAAAAAACACCCACGCTGAGCCTCGAACCTAGGTTGCGGGGGTACGAAGCTGTGTACCTAACCTATAGGCTAAGCTTGACGTTACAAATAAGCTCATGCGAGGCTATTTTAGGCCATACGTCTGCCGCGAGGGGGCGCTGATTGCGAGTGAATTTACGTTTTATTGTAAATAAAAATGTAACGAAAGGTTATTTCTAAAGAGTAATTAGCCAGAAACCATCCCTGTAGTATACTAAACATCTTCCCAAAGTTTCATCACGATTGGTTGAGCGATGTAGAAGATTATCACTAACAGACGGACGGACGGACAAACATCTATTTTTATATATATAGATATATGTATTGAAAATAGAGCAATCCATAAATAAATCTTTAATTAAAAAGGCATATATTGGGTCAAAATATTATTTATTATACCAATATTTCAGTTGGCCGAACGCCAACCTTTATCAAGGTGTTATAACATTTTAAAGTGTGTCAACGACAAAAATCAGCGCCACATAACGTCAACAGCATAAGTTTTTAAAATATTTTGTTATATTCAATGGGGAGAAAAATTTTTATAAAAAAGAAATATTATATAACATTTTTTTTCTCCCATTGAATATAACAAAATATTTTTGAAAGTTAATGCTGTTGACGTTATGTGGCGCTGAGTTTTGTTGTTGACACACATTAAAAATGTTATAATACCTTGATAAAGGTTGGCGTTCAGCCAACTGAAATAGTGGTAAAATAAATAATATTTTGATCCAATATATGACTTTTTAATTAAATATTCTATGTATATAAGGCCTTAGTTCTCATAACTAATGGATCTATCTGTGTATGGAGAACTAAAAATAATTTAGGATTTTAATTAGAGTTGATTATTTTGTACACACAGACTCTCTGCTTTATGATATCCATTTGAGAAGCTTTAAAATAATTTTTGTTCTAATTTTTAGAAGGAATTTTCTATACTTTTGTTAAAAATCAGAATGAAAATAAATGCAACTTATCTTTGACTTTTGTTACCAGCACAACGTTTAGATCACGTCGCTACGTATTAATAAGTTTCCTGAAAACTTTCGAATCTCCAAAATACATCACTTTATATATTTATATATATATATATATATTGTGTTGTGGCTTTGTCACCGACCCGAGGCCGCTAGTTGCGGCGACGGTCAATGAATGGCGTCTGGATTTAGACGTCTATTTTGACGGGAGAGGCGACCCATGTCTCTTTAGATCAATTTCCTCCCGGCAAAATTTCCATATATATATCGTATATTTCAAACTGTATAATAATGACACTTTCTATTTTCTACCACCCCCATATTTTGTATATATGCTATATCTTTATTAATATAACCTGTACACCCTTTTTGTATATAAACTAAAATTGGTGACGTCAAAATAAAGATACAAAGAGAGAGCGGTCAGCTGGTGGCAGGGACAGAGGGGTGGGAAAAGGCAACGCCCAGCCCATGTGGGGTCCCGAGGGACATTCTTATAGAGACCCCCCTGTAAACAGGACAAGTTTTGGCAGGGGTCAGCAGATGGTTCTAGGAGGTGTCTCTGGGGCAGGCGGCTCCTGTCTCTTACAGTCTCTCTCTCCATGTCTCAGTGATAAGCATCCAAGTTTGTGTCATGGCCTCTACCTCTGTCCCGTGGGCTGTCCCCAATCACTCTCAGTGTTAACATCTAGCCCTGCCTCTGCTTCTTGTGGTCCGCGTGTGGGAAGAACATCAACACTCGCCTCACGTACACGACTGCCAGTTCATCCATACGTGGTCAGCGTGGAGAAGGCTGTAACCACTGCGACCAAAATATATTTGACCAAAAAGAAATTGGGTTGGCCAAATATCACGGAGCAAGCTAAATAAACGTTTAGTTTATTTTTGTTCCACTAGATGGCGCTCTGCCATCTAAAAAAGCACATGTGCTCGTGGTCAGGAGATGCCTTTTTTATTTTTAATATCAACACCTGACCCACTTATCTTTTATTTTTTTTCTATTGTTTTTTCATATATATATACATATATGTGATATAAACAATACAAAAACAAAAAAGACATCCTGACCGCCCACATGAGCATTTCAGGTAGCAAAGCGCCATCTAGTGGAACAAAACTCAATTAAACGTTGATTTAACTTGTACCCTGATATTTTTGGCCAACCAATATTTTTAATAAATCACGAAAAGCCAACCACAAACGCGTTTCGAGCTGTTTGCTCTCGTCAGCGTGGTGCAGACTGTACCTCAACGATCAAAAAATATTTTTTTTTACACAGGTTGTAACTTTCATGGTTTGTCAGCCTCAATGTAGGGCTCATTATTGACATATACATTCACAGAGCCAGTTTCCATAATCAAACTGAAGATGAATACCCATCCCTGGACACTTTTATTTTTCCGTTTATCATTACTCTTCATACTTCATACTTTCATACTTCATCCCTAAGGTTGGAAATGGTTGTTATTTCTCCTTGAAATAGATTTTGATTTTTCGTTTAAAAGAAACACATGCGGGATAATTTTCAAATGTCGTTTTATAATTACAAGCCGCATTATATTGTATTATAAATACGTAGTGATAGATTTCTCTATTATTATTTGAAACGGTCCAACAAGTCCTTCCCATAACCAGGCTCCTAAATTACCATTAATATAGAGTTATCAGTTCTGGTAGTAAGACCTTTTTTAAATTTCAATTGGTCTATTCACTGAGAATATTTCGTAGAGAAAAGAACATAGTATTTTTCAATTTTTATTCCGAACATCTTTATCTAATTCACATTGTAGTAAATTCATCCGACTTTGCTAAAACTGATTATGAAGATTTCATTCTTTTCCAACATGGATTACCACAGTTGCTGAACCGCATGTAGATGATTGTAGAGCATTTTGTTGAGACCTGTAATACACCTTCTAATAATATTATAATATAATCTGTTTAATTAATTTATTTTTGATTGTTTGGGTTTGGCAGCACTGTTATTATTGTTGTTGTTATGAATATATTCAAAAGTATATGTTTAACATTAGAAAGATATATAATTAAAATTTGTTTCTTAATTTGGTAAAGCATATTTATTTATTTAATCGAAGAGAGAGAGAGAGGAACATTACAAGACCTATGTCTATTGATCCGTAGAGAAGATCAGAGATCTAGTTGTCCTTCATGGATCTACCCTTATTAGTAAAGTAAAACAAAAGAGGTAGAAGAACAAGGGTTATACCTCGCTGAAAAACCATTCACACAATATCCTTAAAGGCATTTGATATTTTACGGAAATGATTATCATACCTGATAATTTTGGGAAATACAAATCACCTATAATATACTCCTAATCTATTTATTGTGTCACTTTTATCTGCCTTCTGATTGGCTTATTAAGGTCATGTGACTTTAATAAGCCAATTAGCGTGTAATGTTTTTTTTTTTTTGCTCAGAAGCCTTAGACATCGAAATTTATATTAAATATATGTTCACGCGGATTCAATTCTAGGAAGTTCTTTCTCACTTTTCTTTTTTTTTTTTTTAGGGGGGGGGTGAATGGATAATATTGCCACGTGGAAAATTAGGGAAGACAAAAACTTCAGGATGAGACAGCAATTTATTTAAGACAAGAACAAACTATGAAGGATAAACAAAAGATAAGGAATGAGGTAGGTTTACAGAGTAGTAAAATATAAACATAAAAAATGATACTCTGTTAATACTAGTGTAAAATAACAAATACTTCACTACGATATTAACAATGTTAAAAATTGTAAAAAAGTGAAATTGTATTTGGGATCAGGTGGTGAATAAATTGAAAAGCTATCTCCTGTTAGTGCAACTAAAATTTTGCTGATATCTTGCGCCATCTATCGGAATAAATATATCAAGTAATTGATGACTTTTTAAATATTCCAGAATTGTCCAATCAAGAAAGGGTATTTGGTCAATTCTGGAATAATATTAAAAAAAAAAGAAAACAATGATTAGTTGATAATTATTGTAAATAAATAATAAATAAAAGCAATAACGTGCCATAATATATATAGGAATTTAGAGCATTTAAGCACATATGCTTCTTTTACACATAAAATCAAACTTTTCTACTGTCCTTACTGCGATGAAAACAAATATTGAGAGGACATGTCTCATCAGTGGTGAACTCTCCCAGCGGTTTCGCCAATTTAATCTACCAGACCGCTTCTTAGAGTTCTAATACTGTATTGGATCATTCTACTTATATATGCTACACTGAAGGGTGGAATCTCAGAAATTGGAATTAAAGAAAACTATGGACATAAACTAAGGTCAAATATCTTTTCTTGATTAATCAAGAAAGAATAAAACACGTAAGCGTTTTAGGCTATTGCCTCTCATCAAGAGATGCCCTTTCTTACTAAATATATATAAATACATTTTTTCTGGTTTTATTACTCTTCATATATATCTGTCAATAAATATTTGACCACGTTATCAAGTTATTAGTATCGGTTTGTAAGTATTATATATACATAACATTGTGGATGCAATTTAGAAAAGTTATTTCTTGTTGCATTTTCTACTTCAAGCCTCTGGAAGGTTCCGGAAAGCGACGTCATTGCAGCTGAGGCTAATTTTCTCATCGATTTATTGAGTTGACCTCTGACCCCTCGTCTGTTTTGTTTGAACTTTCTTCTGCTGCCGTATAACACCATCGTCTGCTTTGTTATAACTTTATTCTGCTGCGGTATAACTTTATCGTCTGTTCTGTTATAACTTTCTTCTGCGACATTATTACCTCATCATCTTTTCTGGTGTAACTTACTTATGTTTGCCGTATGACTCCATCGTCTGCTTTGTTATAATTTTCTTCTTTTGCCATATAACCCAAACGTGTGTTTTATTGTAACTTTCTTCTGATGCCATATAACCCTATCGTTCGCTCTGTTATAACCTTTTCTGTGGCCAAATTGTCTCATAATATTTTTGTTGCAACTTTCTTTTGCTGGTGTATAACCCCAACGTCGTTTTGTTATGAATTTCATTTGTTGCCATTAAATCCAACGTCTAATTTGTTATAGCTCTTTATTCTGTAGCAATATAATCCCATCGTCTGCTTTATTTTAACTTTCTTCTGCTGCCGTTATACCCTTTCGTCTGTTCTGTTATAACTTTATTATGCTGCCATACCACCTCATAATCTGTTCTGTTGTAACTTTCTTATGCCTGCCGTATAACTGCATCGTCTGCTTTGTTATAACTTTCTTCTGCTGCGATATAACACAATCGTCTGCTCTGTTATAACTTTCTTCTGCTGACATATTACCTAACCATATTATCTGTTGAAACTTTCTTATGCTGCCATATAACCCCATTGCCTGCATTACTTTAGCTTTTTTCCCCGATAAGTATTAATACCATCATTTTCTCTATTTTAACTATCTTCTGCTTCATAATTTTGTAACTTTATCTTTTTTAATTTTTTTCTGATAATTTATATATAATTTTAGATGGCAAAGCGCCATCTAATATGCTCATGTAAGTGGTCAGGATATGCCTTTTTTTGTTTTTAATATATGTATATCGTTTGGTTTGCATCGTTTTAAATTTTCTTCTTTTGTATTATAACTTTATTGTTTATTTTGGTTAGAATTATTCTGTCAAGTGTTTTAACCGTATTATCGAAGCCCCATGTTTCAACTTTTCTTTCTTTTAAGTTATTATAAGTCAAACATCTATCCTACTTTAACTTTGTGTTGTTTCTTTTGTTAAATATTTTATTCTGTCATATATTATATAAATACATCTTCTATTATAGTTTAAAAACTTTCCTTTGCTAATTTATATCTTAAACTTCTAGTAGGTTCTTCAGTTTTATTTTTTATTCTATTACCTTGTAACCTTATATCTTTTTAAGACTTTATTTTGCCAAGATATAAAACTATCACTTGTTCTCTTCTAACGTTTTTTTGTTTCGTTATATCTTTTCAGCCTCATAATTTATTACCGGCAGATTTCTTTTCGCTTACAATTTTATTGCAATAAATAAAAAAGAACGAGGAAGTGTTACGTACAAACTATGACTGGAATATAATGCGTATATTACGTCACAGTGTTATAGTTTTTTATTTTACTTCATGCTAGCTCAATAAATATATACATATATTAAGAAAAATGCATCTCCTTATCGTGCAACTGAAAGTTGCGGATGGCTTGCGCCATTCAGTTGCACGATAAGGAGATGCCTTTTTCTTAATTTATGCACCTTATCCCATTTGTACTATTCTTTCACATATATATATATATACTAAAAATAGAGAAATTCATAAATAAATCTTTAACTAAAAAAGAATATATTAGATCAAAATATCATTTATTTTATCAATATTTGCCTTTTTAATAATAATAAATAAATATATATATATATATACAGTAAAACCTCTCTGTAAAGACCACCTAGTTGTAGAGAAAAAATAATGTCCTTTAGGAAGAGGTGTCCTCTTACCAGAGAGTTGCTAAGTAGTAAAAGTGGTAATATGGAAGATGAAAACTATCCTTTGTAAAGAGGATTCCTCTAGCGAGAGTGTCCTCTCATGGAGGTTCTACTATATTTGATTGGCTCTTAGAACTTCATCTTTATTCCGCCATTGGAATTTATTCCAAAGGTCCATATATAGAATATTTTATCATTTTCACCAAGAGTGTTGGTGGACGAAGGGGTTTATACCGTCGGTTTTCTATAGCCACGACCGGGGATCGAATCCCGCATTGGAATCATTTTTCTTAAGAAAGATTTGCTTCAATGACTACCGATTCTTACAAAAGTCCAACTCACCCTTGAGTGCAAATAATCAAACGGGACTCTGGCACACTAGGTAGTGCAAAAGTTGAACTGGCTTTCTACAGGTGTAAACATGTGATGCACTTTCAGTCAAAGAAAGTCGTTAACTACCCACGGGATAGGCTTCAAAGATTTGCTTCAATGGCCTCCGTATTCTTTTGCAAAAGTCCAACCCTACCAGTAAGTGCAAGTTACCAAAAGGGGCTCTGGCACACTTGGTAGTGAAAAAGTTGAACTGGCTTTTTACATGTGTAAATATGTGGTCCACTTGCAGTCAAAGACAGTCGTTAACTACCCACGGAATAGGTACCACCACAATGATTTCACAACCCCATTTTTCCTCTATAAATAACTAACCCCTTCCTATATGTATATATATATATGTGGAAATATAGTGGTAATAATGTGGTGATGGGAGAAATAATCACACGACGAGTTGGAAGAGGAATCTGGAAGCCATCCGAGAGAGAGAAGTAGCGAGAGGGCTGTCCGCTGAACGACTGCCTGTGTGGCCACCAGGTGTTGACGGGCGCCCCCCTTTTTCCGCCCCTTTGGAATGTGGTCAGTGATTCAAAATGGCCGTAACTTAGTTGTCTTCTATCGACTACGTCTCTCTCTCTCTCTGGTCGACTGCAGATTTACTTTATTATTCCTGTAAGAGCATATATTATGACATATATATATATATAAGAAATTTATATATACACTCATGGACAAAGGAACTTACACCTTTTAACATATATATCAGGATAAAGACAATAACTTTGAAAGATATTACAGTGGCATTTGTTGAAGACACACGATATAACCAAATGTGAACAAAATTGCCTTTGTCTCCTTCAATATAACTACCAAAAGGCCACAGAAGATGAGTACAATATTCGAAATAGTGAGTTATATATATATATATATATTTGTAAAATAAAAATATTTGTCTAAATAGGTCATATCTTTTTGAATATTGACAAGCTAATATGATAATCATGGTGGTTAGAAAATTATAATTGTTTGCACTTGTTGTACACAAAAGGCCTACCACATGTAAAAAAAGCAAACGTTATTCTAATATATGTTGAACATCCGAATTTGAAGTGAAACTTGCAGTCATTAACATCTTAAAATAAGGTTGAAGCTCTATCGTATCTTAGTAACATTATGTAACGTTGGAAAATAAAACCCTTGAGGGTTTGAACCTAGGTGTTAGTACACGCAACACGCGATAATTTTAACTACTAAATTTACATATTTGCATTTTTCGAAATTCCATATTTACATTAAAAATGTCAAATGCTATTCAACACACATTTTGTTCAAAGAAATTAAAGAAGAAAAATAACCAACACCAACACAAAAATCATAGAGAGATAAGAAAATATAAAAATAATTCCAAATATTTGAAATAAATGTATTTATTCAGCTATTATATCATCTTTTGTGGTTAGCGTTGGAGAAAATGTCTTTATTTGAAGAAACAGATTATTCATCGCTCTATCTCTCTGTGTGAGATATGTAAATTTGTACAAACTACTGTGATAACATTTCGAACTACACGATGACCTTATAAAAAGAGGGTCGGTTTATTTTTGTTTCCAAAATATAAATTTGACATAAAACGACATCGAAAATTTCTTATATACTCTGTTGATATGTCATAGAGTGAGATAAAGAATATTTCTTTTTACTCTCTCTTTGCTTTAATTCTTCGTTGCAATAGAGCATTGCGGTCAGTCTGCTCTTCACTGTCTGGGCTCAATACTATTGAACCCGTCTCCCCCTGATCTCCGCGGATCACCACCCTGCCCCACCTCCTCTACATCCCGGCTCTCCTGGCCTCACCTAGCGATGATCCCCTGGCCACCCATCCCTAGGCCCCTCCAACAGTGTTTTATATATATTCCGCTTTTTACGTCCATTGGGGCTCAAAAATCATTCATTCTGGTTAACAGCCCCGTAAATAAAGATATTTCCGTTAATTCTACACTTTTAAGCGCATAGTGAAATATGTGTATATGGTAATTTAAACCAACAACCCCATATTGTATATACCTTATAACAAGATTTTAATGTTGTATAATAGAAACACATCTGTAAATGATTATATGCATGATTGACATGTGTCATTACATCATCATATGTAATGTACTGTGTACAAACTGAGGATAAATAAATAAAACTCTGTAATAGATTAAGAGTTGAGCTAAGCAAGAGATAGAAGTCATAACGTCTAAAATCGAGATATATTTAGAATTCCCACAACAAGGTCTAAAAATGGAAACTGCCACGGCGCTAGTTTAGAATGTCACCAGACAACCCACACTCTTCACATCTGGTGGAATGCAAAACCGCCTTTCTCAGAAAAGGTATATAAAGGCCCTGTCCTAGCTAAAAATACAGTTAGTTGAGTATCAGCGCAAGCCCTCGTCGGTTGTACCTCAGGTCCATCTCATCCATCATGTAGACCAGTAAGAAACTTCTATCTCCCCATCTTTCGCTCCTAGCTCAACTTTTATTTGTTCACGGACTTTCTTAGTGTAATTGTGGCTTCGTGTTTTGTGTACGGACATCCCCAAGCTTTCCACTCTGCCTCGACCACGACTGCCTGTACTTTGTGAGAACTTTTAAAGGTCTTCCAAGGTGCAGAGAGGTACTGGAAAACTCCTTATCCTGACTGTTCCTCTCGGATCCCATCACATAGTTTAAGTCGACTGGATACCTCACCACATCACATTTCTAGTCGACAGGATTCAACAACAGGCTACCAGAACTTCACCTCATCACATGTATAAGTTTTTAAGTTCAGTCATTCTCTGATTTATTGTACATCCATATAGTTATTCAGGTTTATTCTCCTACCTTCGATTTCCCCCCTATAATATAGCCACGTGGAAAATTATGAAAAGACAACCTTCAGGATGATACAGCAATTTATTTAAAGCAAGAACAAATTATGAACGATGAAAAAAAAGATAAGCAATGAGGGAAGTTTAGAGAGTAGCAAAAATATAAATATAAAAAATGATACTTTGTTGATAAAAATAATAAATGCTTCAATTACAATATTCAATGAACTAAACCCCTATATCACAAAGTAATAAGACCAAATTCAAATAAATAGTGTGTTACGTTTCAGTAACCGCGTTGTTACCATCTTCAGACAAAGGTACCCATTCAGTACTTTTGTCTGATGATGGTTAAACACAATGCTGTTAGCGAAACGTCACTTCGTGCTTTTAAATTCTTTCATTTTATATGTATAGATGGCGCGTTATTGCTTTGTATTAATTTATGACTATTTATGTATTTGTATTTGGTCTTATTACCTTGTGTTTCTAAACTTATAATCCAAATTGTGCCTTATAATTTGTATCAAATTAAGGCAAAACATCAGGTGTCCGGGAGTACGTTTCAAATACTTAATAGGAATCTGTTGCTTTTAAGAGTCAGAAAGCTCTTTATATTTCGTGTTCTATTGACATTTTATCTCTTGTTTCCTTTTAGAAGGGCTTTCGTGCATGAAACAAGCTAGAAAGTTTAGAATTAAATTCTATATACAGTTACGAGCGTCATTCTTCATCAGTCATCTCTGTCACCGTTTGCTTTTTTTTTTTGGAATGGCGCCCTCCTATTGGTTGGCTTCGATCACGCCACCTTTGCCCCTATCATGCCCCCCCCCCCACTCGCTTTTTCGTTTTTGTAATCATTGTGTTGGCGCGGGTCGCTCCTTAAATAAATGCATATATTAGTTAATAACCAAATAGAATCCTCTCTTTCTTTTTCCCAGTAAGAGACGCCTACGGAAGCCAACAGTACATAGACAGATAAAGCACATAGGTTATAGTTATTAACTAACATATGCATTTATATAAGGCGCCAATTTATAATTGTAACAAATAGTATTTGAATAAAAACATTCACACAATCGGGTAAAACACGGGCGTTGCCCGGGTCATTCGGCTAGTATTTTATAACGAAACTTATCCTGTAAGCCTGATATGTTTTCACCATATAACAATACTTTCAATAGCTGCTGACATTCACCCCATGACACATAAATATTGGCATTTTCTTCTCTTAAATTATTTTAATAAATTCAGATGACATCCTCCGAATATGGTCGTAATACATAGCGGCGTTTAACTGATTATATTCTATTTTAGTTTTTGTGGGTGATGATAAATGTATATGTACGAAAGCTTTTGAAGATTAAAATCACTTGTTGAAATGTTGTGTCTAGAAGTTTATTCATTCTATCCTCTTCCAGTACTGGGTGTGTTTGCGACCTGTGTGTTGATATTGTTCATTCAGAGATGGAAGTTGATGGATTGCTTGATTCTTTGCGACCTGCAGTTGTCATCAAACCTGGCTGTCATCCAATGGATATTCTCTAATGTCAGCTCTCTCTGCCCACTCTGTGGGAAAGAACTCTCGCAGTCCATCGGTGGCGGAGTCTTTCCCGCGGTGGGCGCCACCAATGAAGACCTTGTATATATATAATGTGTATTTAAAATACAATATAACGCGGCTGATGATTGTAAAACGAAAATTGAAATTATACCGCGAATGTTTCTTTTATAAAAATCGAAATTTATTTTCAAAGAGAAATAGCGACATTTCTAACTTTGAGGATGAGGTATGGAAAGGTGAATCATGAAATGTCGCTATTTCTCTTTGAAAATAAATTTCGATTTTTATAAAAGAAACATTCGCGGTATAATATAATGTGTATATTTATCAATTATTTTTATCTATTTATATCTATTTATTCATATATTTATCATTATATAATCATATTTATATTTATTCTGTATTTAACCTTATATAATCTTATATATAAAAATGAAAGGATTTAAAAGCACGAATGTTTCTTTTATACATAATACAAACTTCTACTGTCCTTACTGCGATTAAAAAATATATTGGGAGGGCTTGGCTCATCAGTGGTGAACCCTCCCAGCGGTTACGCCAATTTAATCCACCAGACCGCTTCTCAGAGCTCTTATACTGTATTGGACGATTCTGCTTATATACGCAGCAATGAAGGATGGAATCTCAGAAATGGTTTTCAAAAAGACTATGGACATAAGCTTATAGGACAGTAGAATTACATTCAAATCTTATATGGACATTGTAATAAATCAGTTTCAATCTCAATCTCTCTCTCTCTCTCGCTATCCATCGGTGGCAGAGTCCTTTCCGCAGTGGGCGCCATCAATGAAGACCTTGTCTATATTTTATACTAGCGGATGTGTACCCGGCTTCGCCCGGGTTTTATCCGAGTGAAAGTTTGCCTAACGAATATTATATATTATGAAGTATAATAAACAATGTTAAAGATTAGTTTTAATTATTAATCAAGATTGTGTGTGAATATGTGAGAAAGATGTAATATCGTTGTTGTTTTCTTGGCCGACTGTTTTACATATGGTGTTATCTTAAAATTGCTTGTTTTGAATATTTTTTTAGATTGAGTTGAATGAATTGCTGAATTTTTTTTTTGTATTTATATATAAATAAAATTAACTCTGTTGAATTTTTTTGTGTTTTATCGATAACAGCAAAGTTATGTATTTTAAAGTAAGGAAAAATATTTTGCTGTTAAGCAAAACCTGCTCCATCTCGTTTTACATAAATGTTGAACATTTGGTCGAAATTGATGCATTGTAACGAAAGTTTTTAGCGAACACCACTTATGAAATTTGCATTTTATTAATATAGATATTTATATTTACAAAGCAATAACACGCCATCTATATATAACAAATGAAATCATTAAGACGCGAATGTTTCTGTTCACGAATAAATCAAGCTTCGACTGTCCTTACAATATTTTATCGTCGCAGGGAAGACAGTAGAAGCTTGATTTATTTGTGAAAAGAAACATTCGAATCTTGATGTTTTCATTTGTTATATATACATGGCGGGTTATTGCTTTGTATTAATTTATGCCTAACTGTCCTTATTGTTTGCGGATGCAAGTATTTCAATGTAATTCTACTGTCCTATAATCTTATGTCTGTATTTAGCTTAAATACCATTTCTAGGATTCCACCTTTCAGTGTAACATATATAATCAGAATGATCCTAAACAGTATATTAGAGCTCTAAAGAAGTGGTCTGATAGATTAAATTGGCTAAACCGCTGGGAGGGTTCACCACTGATAAGCCAAGCCCTCCCAATATTTTTTTTCATCGCAGTAAGGTCAGTAGAAGCTTGATTTATTTGTGAAAAGAAACATTCGCGTCTTGATGTTTTTATTTGTTATATATATTTATATTTATTTTTGTACAAATAACATTATATAATCTCATTTATTTATATATTTTATCTGTGTCTGTGTATATATTTAACCTTATATAACCTTATAGGTGAACGATGCAATAAAAAGTTGTTTTATGATGCATCAGCGCCCCAATCTGTTATTAGAAATGTAAGCTATTTTTTGACACGTATGATTCTTGTCAGGATAAAACAATTTTCTACTGTCCCCTCGCTGCAATGAAAAATGATGGGAGGGCCTCTGGCTCATCAGTGGTGAAAACCTCCCAGCGGTTTCGCCAGTTTCAAACTCAAACACTCTCTAATATGATATAATGGATATATTCTTCTCCTCCAGAACATCCTAGCTACCGATACAGTCATTCTGAGTTGACATAGCGACCTCAACAAGTCCCTATATCTCATCCTCCTTACTTCATGCTACCTCTACCCCGCTCTCTCACTACTGGATAAACTGAAACTTCTAGGGAGTATGGAAATATAACACAACAACAACAAAAGCCTTTATTGAGGACCTCTCCTCCTATAAAGGATTCGCCAGTTTACAGATTAAGAGAAGAGAACTAAGAATACAGAGATATATGTAGTAGGTATAGTATAGTATTTTCTACACTGTGACTATATACAACAGCAGCAACAAGCCTTTTACTGGAATCAAAGTCCCATACATGATTCGTCATTCTAATCCTGACATAGATTATTTACATATAATTATTTACATCAATTAGAAGCGGTCTGGTGGATTAATTTGGCGAAACCGCTGGGAGGGTTCACCACTGATGAGCCAAGCCCTCCCAATATATTTTTTCATCGCAGTAAGGACAGTAGAAGTTTGTTTTATGTATAAAAGAAATATTCGCGCTTTTAAATCCTTTTATTTTATATGTATAGATGGCGCGTTATTGCTTTGTGTTATATTTTATGTACAGATTAATAATTTTTGATATTTAAATTATTTATATTTTTGCTACTCTCTCTGGAAACTTCCATCATTGCTTAACTTGTATTTTATAAAAGTTGATTTTTTTTTACTTAAATAAATTGCTGTGTCATCCTGAAGTTTGTCTTTCCTGATTTTCTACGTGATAATACTATCGCGTATATCAGCCTGAAAAAAAAAACACCTACAACTTTCTTCAATAGATGGCGCTTCAGCCTATTTGTGTTCTGGTGTGGGAGTAGCTTACTGCTGTGGTCCTGTTTCCTAGAGTTAATAGTTGTAAATAGATGTTTATCTTACAAAATAATGCGGCTAATAATTGTAGAACGACATTTGAAAATTATCCCGCATGTGTTTCTTTTGAACGAAAAATCGAAAATTATTTTTAAGGAGAAATAACGATTATTTCTAACCTTAGTGATGAAGTAGTAATGATAAACAGAAAAATTAAAGTGTCCCGTTAATCATTATTCTTCACAATTCATCCTTTCATACCTCATCCCTAAGGTTAGAAATAATCGTTATTTCTCCTTAAAAATAAATTTCGATTTTTCGTTCAAAAGAAACACATGCGGGATAATTGTCAAATGTCGTTCTACAAGATGTTTATCTATCCCAGAACATTCCATACCGCCAACAGTCAGCCTGAGTTATCATAGCGACCTCACTCACAAAGTCCCTACAATCTTATATCTCATCCTCTCTACTTCATGCTATACCCTTCCCTCGCTATCTCACCACTGGATAAACTGAAACTTCTAGGGAGTATGGAAATATACACTCATGGAGGAACAAAATTTAACAAAGTTGTATCTTTTTTAGCATTTATACCAGGGTTCACACACACATATATACAACTTTATCAAGACCATCTGTCTTACACAGATTTACTACAGGAAGAAATCATTGATAGAGCCCCTCTAATCAGGATTCAGACAATAACTCTGAAAGATATTACAGTGACCTTTTTTGAAGACACACGAGATAACCAAGAGTGTATGAACAAAAGTGCTTCTGTCTCCTTCAACAAAATACAGACGAACGGCGACATCAAAGACTTTCCACTTCCTTAATATTTTTCCATAGATGTGTACCTATGATATGATTAAACATAAAAGTTTGGTGATATATGAATTATAGAAAGAGATCTCATGAAAAAGACCAACACCAAATACAAATTATCGTCATCTAAAATCTGACACTTTTCCTAAAATTGGTAAGACCTACTTGTAGTTTAGGCTTTTAAAATATCTTAAATGCTACGGACATGTGTCACTCTAAGAGAATAAGGATTGTAGTTGACTGTCTTACCAATGGAGAGATTGTGGTGAAGTCCTCAGGCAGGACAGGGTAGAAGGAAAATCGGAACGACCTAGAAAAAAATGGACAGTTGTACCTTTTAGCATGTATATCGGGACAATAACTCTGAAAGATATTATAGTGACCTTTATTGAAGACACACGGGATAGCCAAATATCAACAAATTGTGTCTATCTCTTAAAAAAAAAAAAACAGACGACCGACATCAAAGACTTTGAATTTCTTTAATTTTTATCCATGAATATATGTCGCATAATATTTGCATCTATTTTGATGGAAAAGACAGCCTTTTCTTTTAAGATCAATATCCTCTTGGTTGAATTCCTATCCAAATCTGCCCTTACCCCATCAAAATAATTCTTTAATAATTTAGAATACATTTGGCAATCTCAGTAGATTTCATGAAACCAAAGCTGAATTAATAAGGATTCTTATTTCAACACCATGGTGTCTTCAGGCGTGCTTTATAAATTAATTCTATAAAAAAATTGGTATATACCTATGTGTATTGTTTTGTTTCTTTAAAAATCAGGATTCGACGATGAACAATTATTTATATTTATTTTAAGAGAGGGAACTTCCTAACTTATGGCTTATTTATCAATTATATATTTACAGCCTAACTCGAGCTGTTTCTATCTTAAACATAAACAAACATGATGATAACTACTCTTTCTTTTAAATTCTATGAATTATTTACAATTACATCACATGTATAGGCGTGCATGCTTTTGTGTACGTCTTTGCATGATGTTCAAATATGAAATAGTTTGTTGATATATAAATTCACTTGTATATAAAAGCGACCTATGGTAAATTTCTTTCGTTACATCTATTTTAATCGAAAAAGTGTATTTTCTTTGGGAGACTTTATATAGCTACTATAATATCAAAAAATCTCCATTTTATTTTATTATAAATAGGAACCACAAGATATTGCACAAATTTCCATTATTATGTTTTGATATATAGCTAGCAATAAATATGTATATACATGTATATATATATGTTTCTATGAAAATGCTAATCTGCAAGACGCAGGTTATCATCATCCCTTTTTGATTTGTTTTTGTCACTTTGGCGGTTTGCAAATAAACAACAAAAGATGTATCAGACATTATAAAGACAATAAAGAATTTCTGATAATAAGAAGGTACAAAGATATTGCATGTTTAATACTTATTATTTCACTTCGTTAATTTTTAATGATTTATAAGAATATTTAAAAATATATCTCTGCCATATAATATTTTACATACGAGTTTACATATATTTTTTAATATATACGTAAAATATATAATAAAAATTATATATTTTATTATTTTAAATACAAATATTTTGAATAAAATTTGAAATAGATCCATTAAAATTATATATTCAATTGAAAATATAAAGGTTTATATAGAAAAAGACCCAATGAATATTTAAATATAAATACATTCGACATTTTATATAAATATAAAAAATATATAATAATATATATTTAATTACTCGATTCGATATCATACATGCATGAAAATTATAAATATAGATTTACATATAAATAAAAATATATAAAACAGGCCTGATAATGTGGCATAAAAAAATATATAAAATGCAAACGAAATCGATTATATAAATCATAAATCATATTTTATATGCTATAAAATTACCTATTTATAAGAAAAGTATATATAGATTATAATACCATATTATTATATTTTAAAATGCACAAAATGTATTTAAAAACGTATTTTCATAAATAAATATTTGAAAATTCAACAAATAATAATATCAAACGATAATTTTTAAAAAGTGAAACAACAGTTTAAACAATTAGAACTAAAATAAAATGTTTTAATAAATACGTCTTTTAAAAGGAAGGATTTTCATAACCAATCCTTTTATATTACATAAGTGAAATGTGAGGGATTTTAAAATGAAGGCCTGGCAAATTAACGGTAAAGCTTTCCTGCCATATTTTGTAAACAATTTATAAACCCGGGACTTAGTTGTAATCCTGGAGATGATACCATGGACAATTATCTTTGTAATTCCTCATGCTGGCGCTAGGAAGCAATTTAATTTATTTCTCTCTGAGTTCCCATGAGTGTTCGTTGTACATTCCTTACTCTAATGGACGTCTGGTTGAAAAATATGGCACGAAATATTTTGTAAGTCATATATAAAATATGTTAGTTTGGTATATAAAATTGTTTAAAATATTTACCGTTTTGTTTTATAGAAGTGTATTTAATAAATGTATATATTGTTTTTTCTCTTATATTATTTTATTTATTATTTTAATTGAGTTGCGTATACATTTTAATTTTAAAGTAAAAGGATTGATTTTAATTGATTATTTTGTTTGCCTATCATCATTTAATTTTTTTAACACAGAATTCTAATAAATAAGAATAAATATTTACTAGTATAAAAATCTATTTACAATTTTAGAAAATATTTACATTTCAAATAAATTATTCTAAAAATTTTAAATATAGATTTTAAGGAAAATAAATTAAAATAAAAGAAAATATATTTCAAATACGTTTCACTACTAAAAAAATAAAATTTATACACAGGCTTTACAAAATTTAGCTTAAAATAATAAATTAAATTTAAATTAATGATGTATTTTCCTTAAAATGTGTTTGAATGAATTAGTTTTTCTCGTCTGCTTTGATTTAATATTTTTTATCTTCCGCGAACAAAATGGAGGAATAGTAATCTCTAAGGGTTAAATAAAGGTCAACCACATAGATTTGCCATCTTTTAACCCCAATTAAGGTAATCTATTTAACGCTACATTTTTATCTTCAGAATATTTTAATTATACATCAATTATATTACGTACCTTTCATTGTTTTAATAATAGATAGGAATAAGAAATAGGAATATATATTCAAAGTATTTGTAGTTATATATTATTCTCATCATCGACTTCATGTTATAAACAAATTAAATCATTAATTTGATCACCGAGTCAAATATATTAGAATGCTAAGCCACGAATAAATATTCATTTTTTGTAGCTCATATTATATGTATATAACTACCTCTGCCGACCTTGATGAAAAAAAATAAAATGAGAGGGCTTGGCTCATCAGTGGTAAACTCTCTTCGGCAATATAGAAAATTAGATTATATATATATGTGTGTGTGTAGAATATGTTTTCTTAACTTAAGATTAATATTTCTAAGGCTTCAAATATAATATTTTTTGTCAACAAGAGCATAATTATAAAATAATATTTGCAGGAGAATGTTGCTCAATGCATTATATCTTAATAATATATATACACTTCTGCAAAACTATAATATGCTATCTTTATAGTTCCCAAAATATCTCTAATAAACATTCATATCGAATTGAGCATTATATATATGGGAAATTTTACATATTGTTACAAATAAATAATTTGTGCTACGCTCTCATGCAATTATTATTTTATATCAAAGCTCTTGTTGGTGAAAGAATTATATTTGAATCCATAGAAAAAATTATCATAAAGTTTAAAAAGATCTAAGATTCTTCTATATATGTTATATAATTATAAAATATTTATCGTTTTTGCATAAAACAAGAGGTACAAAGATCTTAGAATGTTTTTAAAAACCCTAAAAAATGCGATATGTACCGTGGCTGCAATTTATAGCAGGTATTTATTAGCAGGGATATATTATTACTTTACTCTGTGTTGATTCGAAACGAATCGAACATTTTTATCATCATCTTGTAGACAACAAAATGTTTGTCATATAATGTGCACGTGTGCAAGGATTGTAAAAAGGAATAAAATAATTATGGCAGCATAAAAATGGTGTATCTTTCATTTATCTTTAAAGATATCTAAATATATATAAAGTGCAATTTCTTATAAAATAACTTTCACTATTAATATTCAACCTATAATAGAAATATATCATACTCTATTAATGATATGATAAATATTTTTTAAAAAGCCACTATAAACTTTAAAGCTATTATTTATGACTGAAAACATTTTGCTTTATACTCTTACATTTCTCAAACGAGAAGGAATCTACTCGTCACAAAGATATTTTCAATTTGCATTTATATCTCAATAACTAAACTAACAAATTTAAACTTATATACACACAAACACAACTTAATTACAAATATAATGTTCAGATTCAACTAATATAAACATCTCATATTTAGCTCGTTTGCAATCTGAAAATGCAACATCTTTTGTATCTCCCTTTTTATGTAAATTTAGTGTTTTTCTGCATAGAAATATATTGCCATTATCTAAAATTCTTGTTATATAAATTAATAACCGGACATTTTACATATTGAAGATTGAAATTTGCATATATTGTTCACGTTATATAGTTTAAATATGTAAACAAAAAAGGCGTATTTTTAAAGACTGAAATAAAGAAGAATCCTTATAACTTCCCAACAGACACTATATTGAGAGAAAACGGAAATGACGTCACGCTTCAATCTGGAAGGGAGGGGGGTGGAGCGGAGGAAGAAGGGGGAACACCCCATTTTCAAATTGCAGCCGATATCTGGGTTCTCTCTATTTGATTACCAAACGATTTTTTTGTGTGAGTGAACCAAACGAAAGTCACGCCCTCACGTTTGGTTAAATTAGATCAAGTTAGTTAGTTTTATTTAATGAGGTAAAGTGGTTTTTAAGGCAAAACCCTCTTCCTCATTTTATTGTGTAAGTCCTCAGGGATTTTTCGACAGATTTTTTTTTATATTTCTTGGTATATATTTACCGAATAAATGTCCTTTTTTTTTCTTCAAAGATATTTCCATTTATATAACCTGTCGAAAATGATATTTGAAATTATTATTATATAGAAAGAAGAAGTAATATTATATGTAATTTAACTCTTTTGAAAAGTATTTTTGGAAAGAAAATTTGATAGGTTATTAGGTTTAGATAACTTAAAAGTTTTTTTTGATATATTGTAATTTGTTCGTATAGCTATTTCATATTAAAATATCTTGTATAGATCAACTTGTATTTGCTGTGTTAATATGATATACTTTATTTGAGAAAATATATAGTTTATATCAACTTGTTATATATTTACATCGTTGTTTTTATTATTTACATTTTAGCTTAAATATAATCAAATTGAAATATCTTATTTGCCTCATCTCTTTTGATTTAGCTTTTTATATAGAATACTAGCGGATGTGTACCCGGCTTCGCCCGGGTTTTATCCGAGTGAAAGTTTGCCTAACGAATATTATATATTATGAAGTATAATAAACAATGTTAAAGATTAGTTTTAATTATTAATCAAGATTGTGTGTGAATATGTGAAAAAATGTAATATCGTTGTTGTTTTCTTGGCCGACTGTTTTACATATGGTGTTATCTTAAAATTGCTTGTTTTTAATATTTTTTAGATTGAGTTGAATGAATTGCTGAATTCTTTTTTGTATTTATATATAAATAAAATTAACTCTGTTGATTTTTTTTTGTATTTAATCGATAACAGCGAAGTTAGGCATGTTAAAGTTAGGAAAAATATTTTGATGTTAAGCAAAACCTGCTTCATCTCGTTTTACATAAATGTTGAAAATTTGGTCGAAATTGATGCATTGTAACGAAAGTTTTTAGTGAACAACACTTATGAAATTTGCATTTTATTAATATAGATATTTATATTATATTTTTTATAAATTAGTTTTAAAAATTGTAAAAAAAAAATGCATCGGCCGGCAATCGAACCCGGGCCGCCCGCGTGGCAGGCGAGCATTCTACCACTAAGCCACCGATGCTTTAAAAAAAATGGCCATATTTAGGTATTCATTCCATTCCGGATTAGTCCGCGTAAAAAAATAGTTCTTCAAATTAAAAAAAGAAATAGCCAAAAATAATAAGCAAAATGTAGCCAAATTTTTCCTCAGGTTTATAAAAAGCGACATGCAAAATTTGGAACCAATTGGTTCAGTAGTTTTTGAGTTTATCGCGAAACAGACAGACAGACAGGAATTGACTTTTATATATATAGAGATAAATAATATTTATTTTTTTGTATATTATATTTTTTCGTTAAAATATATTATTTTGTGTGTTTATATTTTATTTTATTACACATAAAAATAAATTTTTGCAAGTTTAAATTATACTTTATTCGCAGAAAAAAAATTAATATTATCATCATAAAAATTACAAACTTTCCATTCATTATAATATAACTTATGAAAGTTTTAAAAGAATACTGATTGTGATATTTTAATATTGAGCCTTGTATTTTGTAATTTAAATTACATAATTATACATAATTACATAATTAGATTTATCAAAAATATATATTAATTCTAATTTTACATATTAGCCATAAAAAAAAGCATTTTAAACCTTTGTACATATAATAATATCAAATTGAAATCTATTTCGATAAATTATTCATATTAAAGGTAATTTTACAATTTTATATATTTGTTAAAGAGAATATATGCATATTTATATTGCGTATATGTTAATTTAATTAATACAATTTTGGTATCCAACTTAATAAATTTATTTAGTTATCTTTTGGAATTAAATTATAACATAAACGTTTCTAATCGCGCTTTTTTTCACTAGATACAGGAATTATTTCGATTATATAAACTGATTTTAAAAATTAATGGCGAATTTCATATTATTAAAATTATATTAATGCATTAAATATCAATTTTAAATGTGCATATTATTCTCTGTATAACATCTTTTAAAATTCAAACGAAAAAATTGATATGTTGGTACACATGCTATCTATAAATAATTCTTATAAAAACACTATATATAATAATAATAATAATAATGTTTTGAAAATAGAGCAATCCCTAAATTGATCCAATATATGCCTTTTTATTTTGAAAAAATATATAATATTATATAAAACATTTGATATCATAAAGGTTTACACGTTTAAAAATACGTTATACGATATAAAGGAAATATAAAAGATTAAAAAAAAAATCTTATTTTAATGTTAATTCTAAATGCAATCTTTTACTCTCTTTTTAATTTAAAAGAGATAGTAATTTATTTTCTTATTTTGAATCCCTTAATTATTTTCTTTAAATTCAATTCTTTAATTATACTATAATTTACATTGTCTTATTTGATTTATTTTATATTTTACACAGAGAATAAGAGATGTAAGAAAAATAAACACAAGCAAATATAATTATTTTGTCATTTATATTTTATAATACAAATAAAGTATATATATTAAGTTTTTTTAAAATAGTTTTTATAACAAATATTTAGTTTTAAATGAAATATAATTATATTATTAGCACACATGTTTTTATTTTCTATTTTTATTCAAAGGTATTGATCTTTTTTCCATTTTGTTCAAGCGATATCCTTTTAATTATGTTTTTCTATTAACATAATCTTCGAGAATTATATTTAGGGTTTATATAAATATATATCTAAAATTAAATCATTTTTCAATAAATATATTTTATTAAATATAATTAGAAAATTATTCAAATAGAATTTTATAAAAATGAAATTAAATAATTTATCTATTTTATATACCTATTAATTAGAAAATAAAATTCAGTCATTATATTTTTAGGAAAAAGTGATAAATGTTTTCAATTTGATTCATATAAAATAATCATATATTATTATATTTTATTAAAATTTCTATATTTTTCTATAATTCTTCTTTAGAATGGCAAATTAATATGGTTATGATGTATTTCGTCTTAATATTATAGCACTTATTTATATATAAAAATTCGAAACTATTATAGACGCGTATGATTCTTTTTGAAATTAAACAATTTATACTGCCTTTACTGAAATGGAAAAATTAATGGGAGGGCCTGGCTCACCAGTGGTGAACCCTCCCAGCGGTTTCTCCAGTTTATATATAAGGTTCTGTAGTTTTCAGTTAGATGAAGCCTAGCAAATTTTCTCCGGCTTCCACAGTGATTATTTGTCAAGCGAATATATAGTTTTTTTAACAAATAATATTATTTAAAGTAATACCTCGCCATTTATTATATAATAAATGTAAGAATTAAGACACGAATGTTTCTTTTCACAAATAAATGAAAGCTTATGTCCATAGTTTGATAAAATACCATTTCTAAGATTCCATCCTTCAGTGTAGCATATAAAAACAGAATGTTCACATACAGTATTAGAGCTCTAAAGAAGTGGTCTGGTAGATTAAATTGGCGAAACCGCTGGGAAGGTTCACCACTGAAGAGCCAAGCCCTTCCCAATATATTTTTTCGTCTCAGTAAGGGCAGTAGAAGTTTAATTTATTTGTTAAAAGAAACATTCGCGTCTTGATGTTTTCTGTTGTTAAATAATATTATATTAAAATTATCATTTAAAATAGTATTATAGTGATAAAAATATGATTATTGTGATATAATAATAATAATAATTCCAAGAGTCTCGCATCAGTCTGACTATAAAAGGAAGATCGATAAATGCAATATAACAGCGGTATGGTAGATTAAACTAACGAAACCGCTGGGAGGGTTCACCACTGATGATCCAGGCCCTCCCATTAATTATTTCATGGCAGTAAGGGCAGTAGAAATTGTTTTATTTTTAAAAGAATCATACACGTCTATAATAGTTTCGAATTTTCATAATAATAATTCTGCCCAACCAAGCCCAAAGACCACATAAATAAGCATTCAAAGAGAAAGGCTATGTACAATGAATAAAATGATATCTTTCGAGAAAATATTCCTACCATATTTACATATGCAACTCGGTACAAGATCATAGAACTTGTATTTCTTACAATAATCATCATATTGACGATGAATAATAATTATATTGATTTATAATAATATATTATTAATTATATATTTTTATATAATCAACTATTTTTTACAATCAAAATATCTAACTCTCTACATTCAGATAGTTCAAATATTATAGAAATATACACCAACATTTTTATTTCATTTGCATATATCCTATTTCTATAATTTATTTTGCGGTTGTAAAATTGCCCCTCAATATATCATAATAATAACATAAAGAAATTTATACATATAATAATACTATATTTGAAACAGAGTAATAAATATTAATACACTTTTGTAACACATCACAGAATTATTAGTAAGTTTATATTATTATTGTTGAAGAATTGTGGTTAGATATTTGACGGGAAATTCGATCATAATTTTCAAATATGTTTTCATATTAAATAATAAGATTTCCCAGAAAGTCTTTCAATAAATATATTCAGAAACTATATCAATTTTATAGAAATTTTGTTCTAGTGTAATAATATCATATATTCTGTGAATTACAATTATTTTATTTCCAAAGCGCTATATCCCGCAAGGGATACTTGCGCCAAACAAGGAGAAAGGTTTATTTACATGAGTTATTTACATTATTCAACGCATGAAAACATTAGAAATCCAAATTTTGTTGAAGGTTTAGAATGTATTTACAAAATGAATTGAACTTTAAACATGATTTTTTTATAGGAAATCAAATCGTTAAGTTCACAAACAACTAGTTCATTCTTCATTCTATAATCTTGAAATGCTGGGCAATCGATCAGTAGATGTCTTGAGGTTTGTTCCTCAATACCACAAAAGCAACTTGAATCCTCCACTGCCTTTATTCTATTTTAAAAACTTTTGAAATTTCCGTAGTTTGTAACAAATTGAGTATTATAAAAATTTGGAAGAAAGTATTTAGGGATTTATTCTGTGAATATTCTGCTATAAATTATTCTACGAAATTCTATACAGATAACAATGTTTTGGCAACCCTGCTCAACTCGCTGAAATTGGTCCAGAATCGATAAAACAGATCTCTAAGACGATTCGTTTGGGATGAATATGTGTCATGGACCTCAACCTTCGTCTGCTTTTTAAACATTCGTCTGTCTTCCATTAGTTTTTTTTCTTCTTCTGACAAATATATTAATCGTTTTGGGGTGTGAAAAAACATCTTTTTTTTTAATTTTATTTTTCAAATAAATTATTGGGCTTACACAAAACTTTAAAGATATAGCAAAATTTGAAGAATAAATCTTTAGAATGATATTTTTATTTCAAAAATATATATAATGGAATCATTGATATGATTTATCTGTATAAGTGAAATATATTTTATTTGCCTTTATATATGTTTATATTTTATATATTATTTTATATTATTATTTATTTAAAAACATGAATATTGTAGAAAAAAAGAGTACAAATATAATATTGTACTGGGATAAGGTGCATAAATTATGAAAAAAACATCTCCTTATTGTGCAACTGAAAGTTGCTGATGGTTTACAAGAAAAGGAGATGTCTTTTTTCATAATGAATATTGTAGTTTTTAGATATTTTAAATTTTATAGCAGTTGTACATACTCGTGAATTGATACGCGAGCATCTCAAAACAGTCTTGTTCCCCGAAGAAGTTTGACGAGTTGCCATACGAAATATGAAATAATTATGAAATACTGAAATTACTGTAATGGGAGAAAATAGGGCCAGGTTCTGGCTCATCACTCGTTAACCCTTTCAGTGGTTTCCTCAATTTAATTTACCATACAATAGCTCTACTATTCAATGGCATTGTTCTTCTTATAAATCTGATACTTTAGATGAATTCATAAAGAACTGACTAAAACGCTATGGGTTTGCTACTGATGATCGACAGGGTCTCTATTCAACAACCCATATCATAGTAGAAAAGTGTTTACACTCATGGACAAAACTTATGGAAGTAGAAAGTCTTTGATGTTGCAAGTCGTCTGTTTATTTATTATTTATTTATTTGAAGGAGACAGAGCCAAGTTTATACACTTGGAGACAGAGTCAATTTTGTTTACACTTAGTTATTTCGTGTGTCTTCAAAAAAGGTCACTGTAATATCTTTCAGAGTTATTGTCTGATATACATGCTAAAAGGTACAAATTCCTTAAGTTTTGTCCATGAGTGTATATTAAAAAAAAATCGGCACAATGCAAATTGCATCGAGTTAATTATATGTGTAAATAGATATATATCAATTGCAAACAGTATGTAAATATATGGAATAAAATTCCTTTCAATACGTTTCTTTATTAGATTAAAAAAATATAAATCTCCGAGGATAAAAATTTATTTTATTACACTCTTTGACGAGTTTACAAGCTTTCGGGTTTTGAATGACCCTTTCACAGGTATATATTTAGAAAGGTGTTTCCAATTTTACTTGTAGAAGATTCGTTTAAAATCCGAAAGCTTGTAATTTCGTTAAAAAATGTAATAAAGGAACTCGGAGATTTATATTTTATTAATTTAATTGATACAGAGTATTATAATTCTAACGTTTCTTTATTATGCAAATTAACGTATTAGAAGATAGATTTCTAACATGTGCTTGTCCAATGGCTCAGAAAAAAATGCTATGAGAAGTTGCTAAATGAACAAGAGTATATGGACAAGATCCAAAGAGTGATTAAGGGGGAAGTCCTTCTAAACAACAGAAAACGAACAATAAAAAAAAACAAAACAGTTCTCTAATTAATCATGCGAGCTCCCTGCAATTGATGGTAGGTTGCCTTTTTATGGGAGTTGAACAAAACACGTAGTACTAATGGCGTCGATACAGGCTCTTGTTTCCATCATCGACATATGTGCATATACAGAGAAGTTGGGGAGATAGACATGAAGATGATCTTCGATTGTTGTTCGAAAGTGTTTTAACAGTAATGTTTATCATAAATCCGAAACTATTATAGACGCTTATATTTCTTTTTTAATAATAAACAATTTCTACTTCTTTTACTGCAATGAAAAAATTAATGGGAAAGCCTGGCTCATCAGTGGTGAACCCTTCCAGCGGTTTCGCCAGTTTAATTTAACATACCGCTGTTATATTTCATTTTTAATCTTCCTTTTATAGTGATACTGATGCTAGACTCTTGGAATGGGTATTTTGTAATTAGTATTTAGCAATATTTATGTATTTTATTTTTTTGCTTATCCCTAGTACACGTTGTACAGGCCTTGATAATCATGGTGGTTAGAAATAGTCGACTGCTTTTTACTGTAAGTACACCACATGTCTACACATGTGAAAAACAATTCGACTTTGCACTTACAAATGTGCCAGAGACCCGTTTGGTTACTTGTACGCGTTGGTGGGGTTAGACTTTTGCAAGAATCGGGGTCCATTGGAACATTTTTTTTTTATCAGAAAAAAAAGCCCAAATGCGGGATTCGAACCTGGGTCGTAGCGGTCGATAACCAAAGGTTTAGACCATCCTTCCACCGACCACCATGTTTATGTATACTCAGGGAAAGATAAATTCATTGTTTGTTTGCTATTGTTGCTCTGGTGATCTGAAATATTTGGAGAAAATATCCAAAGGCCTTTTAATGTTTATTTAAAAAAAACTAATTGTTTGAGAAAAAAAAAAACTTTCTAACTATAAAGATTATTGTGTTTTAAATAATCGAAAAGAACAAGAGTATGCAAATTAAGCGATAAAACTATACAAAATAATTATAAAGAACAAAATATTCTGTAAAAATGACTATATATGTGTGTGTTTGTGTGGAAGTTAATAAAAATACAATGTAAAAGTTACAATTATTATCCATGATAAAAATGTAAACAGAAAGTTAAAATGGGATATGTAAACAAAATACTCCAATAGCGCACCTCTCTCCCAACAATATTTAATCTGATAGATGGCGCTTATCATCTGGAAAGTACAGGAATATGATTAGAAATTTCTTTTTTTGTCATTTCATCAGTTCTTCTTTCTTTTTTTTATGATACTAAAGATTTTCGATAAAGAATTCTTGTATTGAAAGCTTGCGTCTCTTTGGATTGTAATATATTTTTTCAATTTGAATATTTTCTTTGTGTTGACCCTTCGTTGATGTTATATTGCTACGTTGAAAATTAGAGAAGACCAACTTCGGAATAAGACAACAATTTATTTAGGGCAAGAACAAACTATGAATGATAAAACAAAAGATAAGCAAAAGAGGGAAGTGTACAGAGTATAGCAAAATATAAACATAAAAAATAATACTCTGCTAATAAAATAATAAATACTTTGTTACAATATATATATGTCGTGATTGAATGTTGTATAAATTAATTATAAGGACATATCGCGCCATCTAGAATTAAGAAATGAAAGCATTAAATCACTAATGTTTATTTTACAAATAAAACAAACTTCTACTGTCCTGACTACGATAAAAAAAAATAATGTGAGGGCTTAGCTCATTAGTGGTGAACACTCCCAATATTTTTAAATCGCAGTAAAGATAGTAGAAGTTTTTTTATGTGTAAAAGATACAGTGATGTCGAATTAAACAACTTTTCACTCTGTTCTACCCGGTTCTCATCAACCTTTCTAGTTCCAGACCTTTCTATTCGATTATCAAACTTTGGTTCACCTCTTCCTACAATATTCAAGCTGTATCTTTCCAGTATGGTCGGTAGACATGATCTTACAGTATTGTCATGTAGTTACAGTCATCTCCTATATAGAGGTCAGCCATCATGGAACACAATTTTACTCTATTCTGAGCAATTCTCTTCCTATCTTCTAATTACATACCATTCTATCAGATTATCAAACCAATCCTGTCCACCTCTCCCTTCATTCTGTATCTTTCCAGTAAGGTCAGTAGACATGATCTTACAGTATTGTCATGTGGTACAGACATCTCCTATATAGAGGTCATTCAGTCATGGAACACCATTTCACTCTATTATATTCTGAGCAATTTTCTACTTATCTTATAATTCCAGACCCTATTCTATTAGATTATCAAACCAATCCTGTCCACCTCTCCCTTCAATCTGTATCTTTCCAGTAAGGTCAGTAGACATGATCTTACAGTATTGTCATGTGGTACAGACATCTCCTATATAGAGGTCATTCAGTCATGGAACACCATTTCACTCTATTATATTCTGAGCAATTTTCTACTTATCTTATAATTCCAGACCCTATTCTATTAGATTGTCAAACCAATCCTGTCCACCTCTCCCTTAATTCTTCAAGCTGTATATCTCCAGTATGGTCATGTAGTACAGACATCACCTATACAGAAAGAGGTCATTCAGTCATGGAACACCATTTCCCACTGTTCTGAGCAATTATCTTCTTATCTTCTAATTTAAGACCATTGTATCAGATTACCAAACTAATCCTGTCTACCTCTCCCTCCATTCTTCAAGCTGTATATCTCCAGTTTGGTCGAATAGACATTCTCCTGATGATCATTGGAGTATAAATTATGCAAATTTCCATTTGAGACTAATTCATCTAGAAGCCTACACTCTACTCATACTCTCTCTCTCTCTCTCTCCATCTTCTTTTTGTTAAATGGAATTATTTATATATATATTCGTTTTTATAATGTTAAAACTGATTTTGATTAAAAAATAAGATTTTTTACGATTCCCAAGTTTTTTTGGTGATTTCGATATTCAATACTTTTGTCTCTCACACTATAAAACTGAAAGTTTTCTTAAATATAAAGAGAACATTTTAACCCTTTTTATATTAAAACAACGCACTATTTTGGTATTCTTAAAAACTGCAAACGATATTTTTAAAAGTAGGCAAACGATCTTTTAAAAAAAAAAAATACGAGAGCAGACGATTTTTTTAAAAACGGGCAGACGATTTGAAAAAAAAAAAATTAGGCATGCGCGGTGATCGAACCAAGAACACAATCTGCAAGATGAAATAGAACTCCCCAATGAGAACATATTAAGCAAAAGCAGCTTCATAAATTGAGTTTTGGAGCGATCGGTTTTGGGGGGATGAGCGGTACAATAACTTTCGGTGCCTCAGGGGGCGAGCCATAAATAAGGGACCGTCTCAAAGATGGCGGTTGCCATGGCGACGAGGGGAGTTATGGGAACGTTCATCATGGGAACGACAAAACTATGGAGTGGCCCGGGCCAGAATTAATGGCCCCGACTGTGAAACCCGAGGAAGCCTGTTGGTTTCGGAGACTTGATCCTTGCTTCGTGTCAATCCAAAAGTCCTGTAGTTTATCTGTTTTATAGGGTGATTTGTTTTATTGGTTATACTTTTATATATATATACTTCGCTTTTTTTCTGCTTGAAGTATTGAATTACTTGGCAATATTCCAAATTGACATTGCAGAATACATGGCATTTTTATGTCCTTTTTTTTCTATGAATATCGTACACTTTGGATATTGCCATGATTATCATGGTTGTTAAAAAGGACTTCTTATATGGTGTATTACTATAAACAAATACAGAAAATAAAGATGTGGAGTTTGATTTAAAAGTATCAATGCTAATTTTGATTAACTTTTTCTAAGTATATAACCTTAAAAGTACTAAATTTGTAAGATGTACACCAATACCTCGCTTTGCGTTTTTTTTTCGAAGTTGCGTCGCTGTTTAATTTTTACTGATTTTCACTGTGAGTCGTTAGATTTTCGAAGTTGCGTTGTTTTGGATTCGAGTCTTTAATTAAAAATTTTTTTTTTCCTAAAATATGGCAACACCTTTGTTTTTGATTGCGCCTTCACATATTTTCACTTTGCGTCGTTTCAATTTGCGTCGTGTTTTTTTAGAACGTAACCCCGACGCAAAGCGAGGTATGGGTGTACTTATTTCTAGGGCTATGATACACGTGGGTATGACCATAATAATCATAGTTGTTAAAGGAACCGATTATACGATGTACTATACGTTTATAAAAATACAGAAAATAGAGGTATGGTGTTTAATTCAAATATGCCAATGCTATATAACCTTAAAAAGTACTAAATTTGTAAGATCTACTTATTTCTAGGGATAATGATATACGTAGGTATGGCCATGATAATCATAGCAGTTAAATGGACTGCTTATACGGTCCCACGTATAAACAAATACAGAAAATGAAGTTATGGTGCTTAATTCAAAGATGCCAATGGTAATTTTGATGAAAAATGCTTCCAAGTATATAACCTTAAGAAGTACTGAATTTGCAAGATGTACTTATTCCTAGGGATAATGATACACGTGGATATGGCCATGATAATCATAGCTGCTAAAGGAACTGCTTATACGATGTACCACACGTATAAAAAATACAGAAAATAAAGATACGGTGTTTGATTCAAAGCTGGCAATGCTATATAACCTTAAGAAGTACTGAATTTGCAAGATGTACTTATTCCTAGGGATAATGATACACGTGGATATGGCCATGATAATCATAGCTGCTAAAGGAACTGCTTATACGATGTACCACACGTATAAAAAATACAGAAAATAAAGTTACGGTGTTTGATTCAAAGCTGGCAATGCTATATAACCTTAAGAAGTACTGAATTTGCAAGATGTACTTATTCCTAGGGATAATGATACACGTAGATATGGCCATGATAATCATAGCTGCTAAAGGAACTGCTTATACGATGTACCACACGTATAAAAATACAGAAAATAAAGTTACGGTGTTTGATTCAAAGCTGGCAATGCTATATAACCTTAAGAAATACTGAATTTGTAAGATTTAATTATTCCTGGAGATAATGATACATATGGGTATGGCCATGATAATCATAGTTGTTTAAAATATTGTTTATACAGTACCATGTATAAACAAATACAGAAAAAAGAGCTATGTTGTTTAATTTAAAGCTGCCAATGTTAATTTTGCAGCTTTACACACCAAAGATATAGTGGAGATTTCAACTGCTGTGATAGAGATGCATGGAGACATCTGAGGTTTTTCATTGGACACGACAACAACAACAATGCTAATTTTGAGGTCAAATGTTCCAAGAATATAACCTTATGATGTAGTAAAAGGAATTTTTATGTTACATTACATAGTATATTGATTTATTTCTTCTACTAGAATAGTTAACTTAGTATAGGTACAATTTCCTTAAGTTTTGTCCACGAGTGTATTAAGAGGTTATGGATTGACGAAGATAGTTATTTAAGATAAGATGGTAGGTAGAACTGGACTGATGGACTGGATGGGAAGTTATAAAGAAATAAAGAGAAGAACTCAAGATAGAGAAGTATGACGTCACTGGAGACAAGGACCTACTCAAGAACAGAGAAACCGAAAAGAAGAACTGGACTGAGGGATTGGAGAAAGGAAGTTATGAAGAAACAAAGAGAAAAACTCAAGATAGAGAAGTATGACGTCACTGGAGACAAGGTCCTGCTCAAGAACAGAGAAACTGAAGAACTGGACTGATGGATTGGATGGGAAGTTATGAAGAAATAAAGAGAAGAACTCAAGATAGAGAAGTATGACGTCACTGGAGACAAGGACCTACTCAAGAACAGAGAAACCGAAAAGAAGAACTGGACTGATGGACTGGAGAAAGGAAGTTATGAAGAAACAAAGAGAAAAACTCAAGATAGAGAAGTATGACGTCACTGGAGACAAGGTCCTGCTCAAGAACAGAGAAACTGAAGAACTGGACTGATGGATTGGATGGGAAGTTATGAAGAAACAAAGAGAAAAACTCAAGATAGAGAAGTATGACGTCACTGGAGACCAGAACCTACTCAAGAACAGAGAAACCGAAAAAGAAGAACTGGACTGATGGACTGGAGAAAGGAAGTTATGAAGAAACAAAGAGAAGAACTCAAGATAGAGAAGTATGACGTCACTGGAGACTAGAACCTAGTTAAGAACAAAGATACCGAAGGTCCACTAAACTATTTATGCAAATATTTAGGTGCAAGACACGAACAATATCAAGATAAAAAAGCCTTTATAATTGAATATTCAATCAAATATTTTATAGAAAACATTTTACTGTTCTTATTTTCACGTCACTCGTTCCTATCTTTATAGGCCTAATGAGATACATTGATTTATGCAATTATTCTTTATATCTCTACATTTACATATTATAAATGAAGAAATAAAAAAAAATGTTTCATATTAACTCAAAATAAACACCGCCCCGAACCGAAATAAAAAAAATAATATATATAATTGTTATAAATATATTTGACCATGGAGAGACGTAGAAAAATAAATATGGCGGGAAGTCTCATAAATATTTCAGCGGCGTCGTCTGCGAGGGTATCAGTTCGCGCCAGATGTCCTTCCCGCTCACTGAACCATCGTCTGCCTTTAATTGAAGAGAATGGGATATCGCTAACTATCACACCTAACTATAACACTGAATAATTACTATATTATACCACCAATATAGGAATGACTTTCCCCAATAAACTCTCCCAATATAATATCAACAAACAGAATTTACTACAATACCATGCAAATATGTTCAAATTACGATTTTATTTACATATTTGTTTCTACTACAAGCTACCTTTTAGCGTCAACTTAATCATTTTTTTAGAATTCTTGAAAAAAATGGCGTTTCGCTCTGCAAATATGCCTTTTCCCATGACAGGAATGAATCACTCCGTGACCTCTCCGGTTATATCTATTTACATACTGCGTTTGAAAGTATAAAACATTGTATAAAATAAAAGGATTTTAAAAGCGCGAATTTTTTTTATACATAAACCGAACTTCTACTGTCCTTACTGCGATGAAAATATATATTGGGAGGGCTTGGCTCATCAGTGGTGAACCCTCCCAGCGGTTTCGCCAAATTTAATCCACCAGACCGCTTCTCAGAGCTCTAATAGTGTATTGGATCATTCTGCTTTTATATGCTACACTGAAGGATGGAATCTTAGAAATAGTTTTCAAATAAACTATGGACATAAGCTTATAGGACAGTAGAATTACATTCAAATATTTGCTTCGAGCAATGTTCTTCAGCAAACTATGAAGACAAGGCTATTAGGAATAAATTAACACAAAGCAATAACGCGCCATCTATACATATAAAATAAAAGGATTTTAAAAGCGCGAATGTTTTTTTTTATACATAAACCGAACTTCTACTGTCCTTACTGTCCTTAAAAAAAAAAAACATTCGCGCTTTTAAAATTCTTTTATTTTATATGTATAGATGGCGCGTTATTGCTTTGTGTTAATAAAACATTGTCTTGCTCTCCGCCACCTAGATTTCTTATCTAATTATTGAATACTTCCCGTTTATTTATTTTTTACAATTCTATATACTTCTTGTTTATTCTTGTCTATTTCTTCGCTACTATTGTTTACCATACTTACATACTTCCTATTTATTTTTTGTAATTGTATTATATACCATTTGTATCTAATTTTCAAATATTCTTTGTAACTTTTTGTCTATTTCTTATACAGTTTTAGGTTACTTCTTGTGTATTTCTTAACCGTTTATTTTTGTATACTTTTTGCTTACCTCTTATATACCTTATATATAGGCAACTTTCAGAAGTTAAGAAAAAGAGACATCTCCTGATCGTAAAACTAAAAGTTACTGATGGCGTGCGCCATCTATCGGAATAAATATTAATAATTGTTGATTTTTAATATTATTTCAGATTTGTAATTATTTCAGAAATTATCAATGAAAAAATTAAAATAATTTTCACTCTCTCTCTAAAATTATAAATAATTTGCATATATATTTAGAAACTATGTACATAAAATAGTTTAAACATTTACGTGCAAATATCGACATAGGATATAGCGTGTGTTTTGTAATAAATAAATTTCAAAAATACTCATTCTGATTAATAAAGAAAAGATGACCTCGTAAGCGTTTCGGGCTGTTGGCCCTGGTCAGAAATTAGCTGGGCGTTGCGTAACGAATAACGGTCTATTGTTCGAATGCTGAAAGGCTTTTTCAATAATGGTCGGCCAAGTGACTGTCAAACATTTGTTTGATCAACTAACATAGCGTTTTGCCGGTTAGGTATTAAAAAGTCATGTACAGAGCGCTAATTGCTATTTTGAAAAAAAAAAAGGTGTTGATTACAAACTGGTGTTTAACCTTTCGGATTATCTATATCTTTAAATTGTCCCTGTCATGTAACGAGATGTTATTTTTTTTTTTATATGAAAATAAAAAATCAAAGGCAAAACTGCACCATATCTTGGTGAAATTAAGAGAGAAAAAATGCATATCTTTATTGTACAAACGAACTTTTCTATTATTCATTTGATTTATTTAGTTTGTCATTATTCCGATAGATGGCGCATATTTCCCACTTCCTATATATTACGAAACAAACCTGTTAGGAAATATGTAAAATAGTATCATCATCCTGTCGCCCTCTCTAGTGCTGATAATTGAGACTAATTTTCGACAACAAATTTCATTAACTATAATTTTTTTCCTTATGCAAATAAATGAAATCGAGTTATTCAAAAAGGTTGATACCATGACTTAATTGAATTATAAGGAGGTCTCGGGACTAGCTCCCTGGTTTTATAAACCTAACCTGAACTTAACCTAATCTAATTTAACCTAACTTTACCTAACCCTCTCGTCATGGTTTATAAACACTTTACCCTAGATTATGGTTGGTAAACCAGGGAGCTAGTTCCGTGAACTCCCAAGTAAGGTTATCCAGTGTTTTGAAAGCAGGGTTTATGGTTATGATTAGCATGCAAAACATGTTAAACGCCTTCAGATTTCCTGCTCATAGCAGTTTCTGGTCTCCAGTGACGTCATACTTCTTTATCTTGAGTTCCTTTCTTTATTTATGCATAGTTTCTCATCCAGTTCATCAGTCCAGTTTTCAGTTTCTCTGTTCTTGATCAGGTCCAGGTCTCCAGTGATGTCATACTTCTCTATCTTCTTGAGTTCTTCTCTTTGTTTCTTTATAACTTCCCATCTCGAGTCCATCAGTCCAATTCTTCTTAAGTCTCACTGCTCTGAAAAATATCTTGGTCTCTAGTGACACCATACTTTTCTAACTTTATTTCTTCATAGTTCCATGCAGTCTATCAGTATCTTTTTTTTTTTCAGTTTCTCTGTTCTTGAGCAGGTCCAGATCTCCAGTGACGTCATACTTTTATATCTTGAGTTCTTCTCTTTGTTTCTTCATAATTGCCCTTCTTAAATCCATGAGTCTAATTCTTATTCTTCAGTTTCTCTATTCTTGAGCAGATCCTTGTCTCCAGTGACGTCATACTTCTCTATCTTGAGTTCTTCTCATTATTTCTTTATAACCTCCCCTCTAATCCATTAGTCCAATTCTTCTACCTTCCTCACCGTTCTCTTTGCATTCATATTCACCTTCTAGAACTTTCTTAATCAATCCAATTCCTCTTTTTACATGCTCCATCCAATTCTTCTGTCGACCTTTAACAGACTTCGTTCCTATTTCTCAATCTTCTCAACACAATCAATACATTTCCACTTAATAAAGATTCCATATAATTCTCTTCTATAGTTTCTGATTATCTTCAACTAATCTCTTTCCTTATCATATACACTCATGGACAAAACTTATGGAAGTTGTACCTTTTAGCATGTATATCGGGATTGAGACAATAACTCTGAAATATATTACAGTGACCTTTATTGAAGACACACGAGATAACCAATATACACTCATGGACAAAACTTAAGGAAGTTGTACCTTTTAACATGTATATCGGGATTGACACAATAACTCTGAAAAAATATTACCTGTGACCTTTATTGAAGAAACACAAGATAATCAATATACTCATAGACAAAACTTAAGGAAGTTGTGTACCTTTCAGCTTCTATATCGGGATTCAGACAATAACTCTGAAAGATATTACAGTAACCATTATTGAAGACACACGAGATAACAAAGTGTGAACAAAATTTCCTCTATCTACTTTAAAAAAAAAAATAGACGACCGACCACATCAAAGATTTTTCATTTTCTTTAGTTTAGTCCATGAGTGTATTTTTTTTTTTCAGAATAGAACACCCCATACAATCGAAAAATATATATATTTCGGTTTTTTCAGAAAAAAAAATAAATGTGATTAAAAGATATAATTCTAGAAAATTATATATTTATAATACAATATAATACGGCTTATGATTGTAGAACGAAATTTGACTATTATACCGCAAATGTTTCTTATGAACGAAAAATCGAAATTTATTTTAAGGAGAAATAACGATTATTTCTAACCTTAGGGATGAAGTATGAAAGAATGAATTGTGAAGAGTAATGATAAACGGAAAAATAAAGTATCCAGGGATGGGAATCGAACCCACAGTGTTCCGCTTACAGGGCAGATGCCATGTCCACTAGGTTACCCTAGACATATTTTTCCGTTCGTAAATATTATATATAGTAATTTATAATACAATATAATGCGGCTAATGATTGTAGAACGGAATTTGACTATTATCTCGCAAATGTTTCTCCTTGAACAAAAAATCGAAAATTATTTTGAGGAGAAATAACGATTATTTCTAACCTTAGGGATAAAGTATGAAATGATGAATTGTGATGAATTAATTTTCT
>CP092884.1:50447378-50514993 GCA_030710605.1 Cordylochernes scorpioides
GATCATTTTTACCTGTTTTACTCATTAATATATTTTGTAAAAAAAAATTATTATAGAATTTAAATGATTTCCCTCCATTCTTTTCACAAATAAAATGGCATTCTGATATCCTTTCTATAGATGAAATAAATACATATTAAGAAGGCCTGGATCATCCGTGATAAACCCTTTAAGTGGTTTCATTAGTTTAATCTACCATTCCTCTCTAATTATAACCTGCTGGATTAAACTGACGAAACCGCTAGAAGGGTTTACCACTGATGAGCCAGGCCTTCCCATTATTATAATCAGTGCAGTAAGTAAATGTAATTCATTTTTTTATTTGTAAAAAGAAGAAAAAAAAGGTACGAATATAGTATTAATTGAATTCTACATATATGACATCTTAATCAATATTTTATTTAAATGTAATTTGACCATTAATGAAAACAATATATTTGCATATCTACAATAAGAATAATATAGGTATGCAATTTATTTTGTGTCAATGACGAAAATGAATAAACCGCAGGCTCATCAACCTAATGAACACTTTCTTACAGCAATGGTTTTCTTCTAAACCCCTACCTATATCAACGTTTAGTTAATTCTTGTTCAAATAGATGGCGCTCTGCCATCTAAAATGGATATGTGAGCGGTCAGGATTTACCTTTTTTTTTTCTTTTTAATATCAACACCTGAATTCTTTTTTCATATTTACATATACATTCTATATACAGTTACGAGCGTCATGCGTGCGTTCTTCATCTCTGTCACCGTTTGCTTTTTTTTTTTTTGGAATGGCGCTCTCCTATTGGTCCGCTACGATGGCGCCGCCACTGCGCGAGACACTTTGTTTTTGACTTTGCCCCCCCCCCCCCCCCCCCCCCCCTCCCTCGCTTTTTGTAACTATTGTGTTGGAGCGGGTCGCTCCTTAAATAAACGCATATATTAGTTAATAACTAAATGGAATCCTCTCTTTCTTTTTCCCAGTAAGAGACGCCTATGGAAGCCAACAGTACATAGACAGATAAAGCACATAGGCTATAGTTATTAACTAATATATGCATTTATTTAAGGCGCCAATTTATAATTGTAACAAATAGTATTTGAATAAAAACATTCAATCGGGTAAAACACGGGCGTTAATGATCCAACAGGTCCACGTGTCTAAATTAAAACACGGGCGTTTCCCGGGTCATTCGGCTAGTATATATATATATCAGGGAACAGGCTAAATCAATGTTTAGTTGATTTCTGTTCCACCAGATGGTGCTCTGCCTTTTGAAAAGCACATGTGGCCCAGGTCAGGATATGCTTTTTTATTTTTACATTTATTAATTTAAAAAAAAGGATTTTCTGTTGATTTTGTAACTAGAGTTATATGGAACTTACCGATGTTGATCATACCATGGATTGGAATACATGATTGCAGTCGGGGTAAAATAACAAACATCTTCAGATCATTATTGCTTTAATTTACCTTATTGATAATATTTAAACATAAATTGATAAAAAGTACTGCCTGGCTTAAGGCGAGTAGAATAAGGAAAACAAAAGACTTATTTACATAATTACAAAATGTTTGAGCCGGCCAACGGGAAAACAACAACAATAGATTATATAAAGTTAAAGCGCGACCCCTGGCGGTCGATTTAACAGAGTATTTTTTTCTATAAATGATATAATTTTAAAATAAAATATTTTTTATATTACATATATATATATTAGATAATAAAAGGAATATATTGGATTTAATAAAATATTTATTTTGCCAATATTTCGGCTGGCTGAACGCCAACCTTTATCGAGGCATTACATTTTTTGTATACACAAACTCAGCGCCGCATAGTGTTATAATATCACAGTTGAAATCAATTAAAATACAGTTTATTAAGTTTTTTATTAAAATCTTTAGTAAAATTAGGTGAAGGGTTTTTTGTTAAAGGTTCATAATTTTTTTTTATCTTGAAGTAAAACTTCAACCTTAGTGTTGTAATCAGTTGTGTTCATAATTACTGTATTTCTTCCTTTATCAGAGGGTGTGATAACAATATCTTTATTTTGCTTTAACGATCTAATGGCTTGTCTTTCTCCTTGATTTAAATTAGTCTTGTTTTTTTGTTCTAAATTTTTAATAATAGGAGTAACTTCTGTTCTAATTTTAGCCTTATTATTAACTGGCAATTGATTTCAACTGTGATATTATAACACTATGCGGCGCTGAGTTTGTGTATACAAAAAATGTAATGCCTCGATAAAGGTTGGCATTCAGCTAGCCGAAATATTGGCAAAATAAATCTTTTATTAAATCCAATATATGACTTTTTATTATCTAATGAATTAAGTATGGATTGTTCTATTTTCAAAACAATATATATATTTGCAGAGTATTAAACATAAAAATATATATTATAATATGACAATTAAAATTACTTGAATTAAATTTACTAAATACACTTATTTAGTAACAAAAAAGGATATTAAAAACACCTACAATTTATAAATACATATTTTATATTCATTGGTTAACCTCGTTTTTTTAGTGATGTGAGAGTGAGAATAATTAGAAAGCAAGATAATTCAACTGTTAACAAAATTGACACATTAAAAAAAAAAACATTTTTAATTTCTTAAACAAACCGACCAATACTGACTACCCAATCGATCAAATGTCAAGGAAGGGAAAAAATCTCCACACTGAGTCAATATTTCACTTTTTTTATCTCAAACCCTTTAAATAATTAATTTAATTTATACTCATTTCTCTCACTCACACATATAAACATGGTTAGAATTGAGAAACAAACACTAAAATGAGGTTTCTTATCATATTTATTAATAATCAATATAAAAGTATTTAAATAAATATATATATATTGAAAATAGAGCAATCCATAAATAAATCTTTAATTTGAAAAGACATATATTGGATCAAAATATCATTTATTTTACCAATATTTCAGTTGGCTGAATGCCAACCTTTATTAAGGTGTTATAACATTTTATTGTGTATAGGTATTATAACACCTTGATAAAGGTTGGCGTTCAGTCAACTGAAATATTGATAAAATTAATTATATTATGATCCAATATATGGCTTTTTAATTAAAAACATATATATATTGAAAATAAAGAAGGCATTTCCTGACCACGAGCACATGTACTTTACGGAAGGCAGAGCGCCATCTAGTGGAGCAAAAAAAAGTATATTCAACTTGCTCCGTGATATTTGGCCAACCCAATTTCTTGATAAATCAAGAAAAGTCATCCACGAACGCGTTTCGCGTTATTGGCGTTCGTCAGTGTGGAGTAGACTGTAACGACTGCGACCAAAAAGATATTTGGTCCCAGTAGCTTCCCGAAAAACCAAGAAATGGGTATTTTAGTGGTTACAGCCTACTCCACGCTGACGAGCGCCATCAGCGCGAAACGCGTTCGTGGATGGCTTTTCTTAATTTATTAAGAATTTGGGTTGGCCAAATATCAGGGAACAAGTTAAATAAACGTTTAGTTTATTTTTGCTTCACTAGATGGCGCTCTGCCATCTAAAAAGCACATGTGCTCGTGGTCAGGAAATGCCTTCTTTATTTTTAATATCAACACCTGACCCACTTATCTTTTTTTTTCTATTGTTTTTTTCATATAACATAATATAACATGAATTAAATAGATAGCTGCCTCTTTAGTTACATAACATAAGAAACTTATATTGCTATAAATAATAATTTCATATTTCATTGATATATGGCAATTGAATATAATACAAATAATAATAAAACCTTTGTTAAAACTATTTTTGGTTAGGCATACATTCATTCGATCCTAACCCAGATAAAATTATAATACTAAAATATAAGTAAATCATAATTGAAAAAAAAAATTATTATTAGCAATTTATAGCATACCAAACGAACTCTTAAAACCCGCGCATGCGCAGAAAATAAAAGACCAAACGACTTTTATCAAAATTATTTAAATAAACACAGAGCGCGATTAAAACCTTTTTAATTTAAGACACAACATAGATTAGTCCTTTAAAATATTATTGTTTTTTATATATTTATAAAATGTGCCATCAACACACACAAAATATTTTAAATATTTCAATAAGGTAATATACCGTTTAAAAAGAAAAAAACTAATTTAAAATATTCCTTTTTATTTATTTATTATTTGTGAAAAGAGGAAAAACAAAAAGGCTTTCAATCTTCTCTCTTCGAATTTAATTAAAAAACTATAAAATAAATCGCAGAGAGCGCGTATTTATTTACTCTGTTCGTCTGCAAAGAAATGCCGTTTTATTTAATATACCTCTTTAGGAATTAGGCTAAAAGATAATCAAAACTGTTTATTCCTCATAATTAAAAAATGGAGTGTTTTCATTTCCCAATATGCCGTGAATTGAATAAGGGGTCACTAAAATACATTTTTCAATTGAAATTTTAAAAAATAAGAAAAGAAATATTAGTAAAAACTTAAACTCAAATACCATTTGAAAATATGCAAATACAATTATATTTACATATGGTCGCATACAATGCAATAAATAAAATTTCTTGAATATAAAATGATCAGTTCTCTTGCATTATTATTTCATTTTTAAAACGAAATTACGATAATGATTTTAGGATTATTTTCGAAACGGAAATATGCAAATACAGATATATTTACATAAAACAAGACTACATAGAAGCTAATTATAGATGGAAAATAACTATCAGCATTATTTACATACCTATAATATGCAATAACACCAATTTTTGCCAATTCAGACAAAAGACCAACAACCAGTATACCATGGTTTCGGTGTATGGCCCTCATCAGTACAGGGACGTCTTAACTCGTATCGTTGCATATTTTCCTATCATCAACAGTACGTTGTGTATTGGGATGATAAAAATGCATTGTTTCAATGCATATTTAAAGGGAGAGGTGTTAAGGAAGTTGTATCTTTCAGCACATATATCGGGATTCAGACAATAACTCTGAAAGATATTACAGTGACCTTTATTGAAGACACACGAGATAACCAATATACACTCGTGGACAAAACTTAAGGAAGTTGTATCTTTCAGCATGTATATCGGGATTCAGACAATAACTCTGAAATATATTACAGTGACCTTTATTGAAGACACACGAGATAACCAATATACACTCATGGACAAAACTTAAGGAAGTTGTACCTTTCAGCATGTATATCGGGATTCAGACAATAACTCTGAAAGATATTACAGTGATCTGTATTGAAGACACACGAGATAACCAAGTGTGAACTAAATTGTATCTGTCTTCCCCAAAGACTTTCTACTGCCCTTACTGCAATGCTATAAATTTGAGGATAGCCTGGCTCATCAATGGTGAACCCTCATAGCGGTTTCGCCAGTTTAATCTACCATACCTGCTTAAATATGTCTTTTGGCGCTGTTTTGGTTTTCTTTTCAGTATTGAAGATGAATTGTTAAATCTGTTTTACGTTATTAAATTTTTGTTATATATAAATAGCGTATATCCATCTGAATATAAATATACATTCAAACATACAGCTTTATTAAGACCACCGGTCTTATACAGATTCACCACAGGAAGGAAGCATAGATGGAGCTCCTATACTCCAGGCAGCACAGAACCCAACAACACCCTCCAGGTCCGACACATGTCCAGCGGCCACACGTTCCTTCGTGCATACATCAAGGTTAGCGTATCACTGAACAGGCGAGTGTTGAATCAGCCGCGTTCTAGTCTTCACTTTCCTTATCCAAATGGACCACGGCATTCGGCGATTCTATTAATCTCCTCCGAACGGTGACTGCGGCCTTGTAGAATTTATATAAACCAAAAAGAAGACCTTGATCAAACGTCATTACATTCATCCAGTTATATATTTGTTGACTATCAGATTGAGACAAGGGTAAATCATCCAAGAGTTCCCCTCTTTGTTTCTCCAAGTAACAGCATCCAAATATAGCATGCATGATTTCGTCTTGTATTCTGATATTACACAGATCACAAGTTAAAGGACAGTCAGTCTTCCAGCGCTTTGATCGATGTTCTGGGAATAACACCCATAGGAGTCTGTGTTGCTCAATAAGTCTTTTAATTACCAAAGGAGTATTTATGAGTAGATATAGTTCTGCTGTTATTGAATTATTTAAGTGTTCGAAATTACTGCAATGAGAGGTATTTAAGATTTACGATTTGTCATTTTGAATGCTTTGTTAAGATAAAAGTTACCCAAAAGTTCTTTTCTCTGTTTCTCCAGGCAAAATGAACGAAATATGATAAGCATGATTTTATATTGTATTCTTCTTTTACAAAGATCACAAGTTAAATGCATATTTACATTGTATTTGTATATAAAGGTATATGCCCGTTGAAGAACAGAAATTTGCTGGAAAGCTTGCGAAAATCAAAATTAAAAGAAACATTTACCTTAATATTATTTATTCTTTCTTTTTCAAATAATTTCTAGGTAACATATTTACATATTGGTTGTGTGTGTGTGTGTTTATAGATACAAGATGATTGGCAGTATGTAGCAATGGTACTGGATCGTGTTTTCCTCATTTTATTCACCATTGCCTGTCTTGCGGGCACCGGCTGTATTATATTGAGAGTGCCGACTCTGTGGGACGACAAACATCCCATTGATGTCTTGCTGTCTCAAATGGCCAGTCGTCTGCGTCAGCGCTACTGAACCTCATCGTCTGCTACTGCTAGTCTGATGATGACAGGTAGATGATTTGCATAAATTGGTACAAAACAGAAATATTGTACTGAGTTCAGGTGGTTACAATAACAATAACAATGAAAAAAAAGCATCTCCTTATTGTGTAAAGAAAGGTTATTGATGCCTATCACCATCTATCGGAATAAATATTAACTAATCGTTTATTTTTTTGAAATTTCCATTAAAAAATATATAAATTGTTCATCTATAGGATCAGATTTTTTTTGGTCGTTGATATACAGCCTGTATCAAACTAACGAGGGCCAACAAGCCCGGAACGCGTACGTGTTTGTCTTTTATTTAATTTATCAAGAAACGGTATTTAGTAAATATTCCAGAAAAAAAAACGATTAGTTGAGATTTATTCCGATAGATGGCGCAAGTTAACATAACTTTTAATTGCATGATCGGGCGATGCCCTTTTTTTTTCTTGATGATAAGGCAGTTATGATTTTTTCTTCTATGATCCCCCTTTAAAATTTATCATAGTTTTTTTAACACACTCATTATATTCTATATATATTAGTAGTGTGTGTAGAGCCTAATATCTGATAGTGGTAAAACAACATTTTATTCTCTTTTGAATAGTCATAAAAAATATTTAAATATTTTTTTTACCATTAATTTGTTTCTTTTCTCTATATAATAAAGTTTGTTATATAAACGGTGTTTTTTTAAAACTATTTTTAAAATGTTTTATACCAATATTTTAAAATACACGCTTTTTCGGCGGTACATATACTAAAATTGGAACGATACATAGAAGATTAGCATGGCCCCTGCACAAGGATGACACGCAAAATCGCGTGAAGCGTTCCAATATTTTAAAATTGTTTTCAAAATATTACTTTAATATTTGTTTATATATATAATTAATTCAATTAAATTATCATTGAATACTTATTTACTTGTTTTTCTATGAAATATAATTATATAAGGAGGGTTGGGAAAAAGGTTTTATTTTACCATTTGGAAGTTATATACTTCTGGACAAAACTTAGGGAAGTTGTACCTTTTAGCATGTATATCGGGATTCAGACAATAACTCTGAAAGATATTACAGTGACCTTTACTGAAGACACACGAGATAACCAATATACACTCATGGACAAAACTTAAGGAAGTTGTACCTTTTAGCATGTATATCGGGATTGAGACAATAACTCTGAAAGATATTACAGTGACCTTTACTGAAGACACACGAGATAACCAATATACACTCATGGACAAAACTTAAGGAAGTTGTACCTTTTAGCATGTATATCGGGATTGAGACAATAACTCTGAAAGATATTACAGTGACCGTTATTGAAGACACACGAGATAACCAATATACACTCATGGACAAAACTTAAGGAAGTTGTACCTTTTAGCATGTATATCGGGATTGAGACAATAACTCTGAAAGATATTACAGTGACCTTTACTGAAGACACACGAGATAACCAATATACACTCATGGACAAAACTTAAGGAAGTTGTACCTTTTAGCATGTATATCGGGATTGAGACAATAACTCTGAAAGATATTACAGTGACCTTTACTGAAGACACACGAGATAACCTATATACACTCATAGACAAAACCTAAGGAAGTTGTACCTTTTAGCATGTATATCGGGATTGAGACAATAACTCTGAAAGATATTACAGTGACCTTTACTGAAGACACACGAGATAACCAATATACACTCATGGACAAAACTTAAGGAAGTTGTACCTTTCAGCATGTATATCGGGATTGAGACAATAACTCTGAAAGATATTACAGTGACCTTTACTGAAGACACACGAAATAACCAATATACACTCATGGACAAAACTTAAGGAAGTTGTACCTTTTAGCATGTATATCGGGATTGAGACAATAACTCTGAAAGATATTACAGTGACCTTTACTGAAGACACACGAGATAACCAATATACACTCATGGACAAAACTTAAGGAAGTTGTACCTTTTAGCATGTATATCGGGATTGAGACAATAACTCTGAAAGATATTACAGTGACCTTTACTGAAGACACACGAGATAACCTATATACACTCATAGACAAAACCTAAGGAAGTTGTACCTTTTAGCATGTATATCGGGATTGAGACAATAACTCTGAAAGATATTACAGTGACCTTTACTGAAGACACACGAGATAACCAATATACACTCATGGACAAAACTTAAGGAAGTTGTACCTTTCAGCATGTATATCGGGATTGAGACAATAACTCTGAAAGATATTACAGTGACCTTTACTGAAGACACACGAGATAACCAATATACACTCATGGACAAAACTTAAGGAAGTTGTACCTTTCAGCATGTAAATCGGGATTCAGACAATAACTCTGAAAGATATTACAGTGACCTTTATTGAAGACACACGAGATAACCAATATACACTCATGGACAAAACTTAAGGAATTTGTACCTTTCAGCATGTAAATCGGGATTCAGACAATAACTCTGAAAGATATTACAGTGACCTTTATTGAAGACATACGAGATAACCAATATACACTCATGGACAAAGCTTAAGCAATTTGTACCTTTCAGCATGTAAATCGGGATTCAGACAATAACTCTGAAAGATATTACAGTGACCTTTATTGAAGACATACGAGATAACCAAGTGTGAACAGCCTCTGTCTCCTTAAAAAAAAAAGACGACAGGCAACATAAAAGACTTTCCACTTACTCAAGTTTTGTCCATGTAACCCTCCACACATCAGAAATTTAAAGAATGAATGATGTAATACCTCCCTACAGTCCTGACACTACTCCTTCTGAATATGGTTTGTTTCAGTCAGTGGAGAACTACATCATATTTGCATAGATGTTTCAATACATTTTCTTCAACCTTATATGTATACCTCTGATTAGGATAAAATTGTGAATATTTCTATTTATAGAAAGAGTTTTGAGATTTTTTAAAATCTTGATATCGTGTGATATTAAAATAGCGCGTCTTTTGATATAAATAGTAGACTTTCGAGTTGAAACTCTTCTTCAAACCTGAAGAAGGAAACACTCGAAACCCTTCGGCATTTTAATAATAGTAAAATTATTAATTGAAATTTGATTTGCACGTTTATGAAACTAAATCAATATTGTGAAAGGAAAATTAGGCGTATGTTTATATATTCTCATTAGAAATTCGTTATAACAATGCCTAAATAATATTTTTAATAGTTATATTTATAATTTAAAAAAAAACGATAACTATGTAAATAAGATATATGAAATAGGGTTAATACAATTTAACCCTTATTGAAAATTTCAAAAATTGAATATTCTCTTACTCAAATTTGATTTTGAAGAATTGAGTGAACGAATATATACGATTTTTTCGAAATAAAATTTACATATTAGGAATGAAAAAAGAACAGCGAATTCCAACACTATATAATAGTGCTGGAAGTAAAATGCAATAATATATACATACCCCATATATATACATTTTATATTAATTTTATCATTCAAATATATATATATAAAGAATCAAAAGATTTTTAAAATATCGTATGACAAAAAAATATAATTTTTTTCCTGTACAATATAAAAAATAATATCACTTAAGAATATTTGTAGATTTTTATATAAAAAACTTATAATATTATAGAAATATCTTATTTCTATATAAGTATTTAGCACACATTTAATATATTATACAAATTTAATATTTTGAAATTATAACCAATATCTCTTAATGAACATCTATTTCTCTCCATAATGTTTTTGATACAATTTTGAAACCTATTTGAATCTTAGTAAAATAATGGATATATTTCAATATATTGACCCCTATATATAGTTGTATTAAAAATAATAAGCGTTAAAATACAATTTTCTATATAATATATAATTATATAAAATAATTTAAGATAAAACCTACTATATATGTTTATGACTAATTTTTAAAACTTATAGATGAAAATCTTGCCGGGAGGGGTATTGATCTACAAAGACACGAAAGTCGCCTCTCTCGTCAAAATAGACGTTAATACTAGACGTCATCTATTGACCGTCGCCGCAAACTAGTGACTTTGGGTCGGTGACAAAGCCACAACAAAAGCTTTGGCAAACTGAGAAGTGTCCACCTAGAGACCATGATTTCGAGCTTAATGGCCCTCGTCAGCCTAGAGCAGACTTTATTCCATGAGATTCACAAGGAATCAAATGGAATTCTCACAATCTGCCAAAGAGGTGTTTAGCTGGTAAAGTGACAATGACAATGAAACAGACTTTATTGACCGTTCAGTCAATGGTTACACTCAAAGAGTCAAAGGGAAAATATTTACAATTAATTGATTACAATTATCCTGACTCTGTCAGGAGCCCAGGCCTGAGCACGGATAATTCCTTTTGGAAACTTTTTCAAAGGGGTGTCCTCAGGGAGGGTCTGGATCATAGGATGGCAAAGCAGCCCTGAACTCCGATAGTCTCCTACGGATCAAGGGAACCGAGTCCCGAGTGCGCTCGATGAGCCCATCTAGGAATTGGGCGAACATCTTCTTCTGCTGCCTTGAGAGCTCTGCGACCACGCACTCCCACATCTCAGGGTCTCGGACCACGTCCACGAACTCGTCCGCGTCGAACGCTCGGAGAATGGGCTCCAAGCCGGGACCATGGATCAGTTCATCTATTAAATCCACCAAGTCCGTCCAACAGTCCGAGTCGTCCTCCATACGGACAGAGGGTGGAGGCGGAGGTGAGGCCATGGCCGGTGTCGTCTTTTGCCCCTGGGGAGTGGGCGGTGTTGGCTCAGCGAGCCGAGGCGCAGGCAGTGGGGGTACACATCGCTCTTCCTCCGTCATCGGAACGTCCTCCTCCATCTCCGTCGGGGCGGGCGGCGGGGGTGTTATCATAGCAGGTGTCAGTTTTGTCTTGTTGGAAGTGAGCGGCGTTGGATGAGATGGTCGAGGCGCAGGCAGTGTGGATGTAGGAGGCACTGTGGCTGGACCGGTCCTCAGCTCTGAAATGACCTGTCGCAGGACCTTATAAACGTTGCTACTTCCTCCGGGCCTTAGGTCGAGGATTTGGTTTATTAGGCCGGCAAGAGCATTGCTCTGCGGAGGGGTCAGATGGCGACCACGCTTATGTGCCTTGGTCCTTGAGGAGAGGAGGTCCAAGACCTCCTCCCGCCCGAGGCCAAGGGCGTCCGTCTGGGCAAAGGAGACGCCTGGGTTCCTCTCTATGAACGTCACGAGGCTTTCTCTCGTTGATGTTTTTGACGAGGATGTGGAGGATGTTGATGTCTCCTCGATGACAGTCATCTCAATGTCCAGTGTAGGGACTGCAAGGCTCGTGACTCCCAGGTGCCCGCAGGGACGGAGCAGGGGTCACAGGTGGAGGGGCAGGAGGCGCCATCTCCGTAGGTACGGCTGGGGCCACTGGTGTAGATGGCCGAGGTGCTGCAAGTGGGGTCAGGGCTCGGGCCGCAGGAGAAGCGCTGGGGGTCTCCATGGTTGGACTGGGTGACGCCGGAGGTGGAGGATGGGCAGATGGCTGCTGAGGCAGCCCAGGAGCGGCCACTGGTGGGACGCTGGTGGGAGAGGTTGGTGTGGCCGGTCCAGGAGCGGTGGCTCGCCCTGCAAGCAGGGGGCAGTTGGCCCTGCGATGTCCTTGGCCACGGCACCTGGAACACCTAATCCCGGAGGACAGGTATGCGGGCCAGGCCTCGCCCTTGATTGAGAGGTCGAGGCGGGTGGGCAGCCTCTCGATGGTCATTCCCTCGCGGAGGATGATGAACGCCTCTCGGCGGCCGTCGTTGTAGACGTATGGGCCAGCCTTCATCAGCTTGGGGGCGATAGATGTGACCCGCCCAAAAGATGAAAGGGCGCTGATGACGGCTGCATCCCCCACGAAGAAGGGGAGGTTGCCCACTGTAATTCGCTCCGCCCTCTTGCGGAACGGGAAGGCCCTGTGGAGGGTTCCCTCCACCTCGAGGCCCTCGTTGACGAGGCGCTCGGCCATGCCTCTGTTTGCCAGTCCCACCAGGAAGTGGCCGTTCATTTTGGTCACCTGGAAGACCTCCCTGGTGCTCCCGAACATTCGATCAATGGCCCTCAGGTAATGGTAGGGCTCCAGTTCAGGGCTGCGCTCTACGAAGACGCAGTGGTCTTCGGTTGAAGACGCCTGCCGCGCCCTGGCCTCCGCGATATGCGCCCTAGTGGTCCTGACCTCCTCCGCCCGCGGTGCCCATCCCGTGGACGATCGTGGCCGGCGAGTGGCCCCCTGCGCCTCTAGTGCCAGAGGAAGGTGCAGCCGCTGCAGGAGAACCCGGCGAGTCGCGGCGCCTTTTCTTATTCTTGACGACGGTGAAGTCGTCGTCCTCTCCAGGGCCTTGGTCCTCGGTGTAGTCCGCCCAGTTTTTCAGGACACGGGCAGCGCCGTTAGATGACGTGGCTGCTGCCGAGCCGGTCGTGACGTCACCGCGCACGGCGGCCAGATTTGCATCTTTAACGCCTGTCGGCGGATTTGCATAGCTTTGCTTTGCGCGTAGATTATTTGAAATATTCCTCTGCAGATCTTCATTCGCAGATAATTCAGCGCGAGCTAGAGCTTGTGTGCTGTGCCTTACAGGCTTTTGTGCAGCTTTTGAAGGGCTTTCAGCCCGTACCAAATTCGTCGCTATTCGCGACATTTTCCCGCTCGCCAGAGGCGAAAACGGCGGAGCTCGCTTATTGTTTTAGGAATTAAATATCAATCAGTAATTTAGGTTTACCAGTAGCTGGTAAAGTGGCTGGGCCAAATCTATGGCCAAATTATAGCCAGCTAAACACCCCTTTGGTAGATTGTGAAGATTCCAATAGATCCTTTGTGGATCTCATGGAATAAAGTCCGCTCTATGCTGACAAGGGCCATTAGCCCGAAACCATGGTCTCTAGGTGAACACTTCTCAGTTTACCAAAGCTGTTGTTGTGGCTTTGTCACCGACCTGAGGCCGCTAGTTTGCGGCGACAGTCAATAGAAGGCGTCAAGTTTTGACGTCTATTTTGACGGGAGAGGCGACATTTGTCTCTTTGTTGTTATTTTCGTGTTATGTTTGTGCGTAAACCTTTATATATAATATAAAAAATAAAATATATAAAATTATAAAAATGCACTAACTATTATTTTTCTTTTATACACAATAATTTCATCGATATATTAAATAAATAGAAATCAATTATAAATCTGTATATATACATATATACACGTATATACATATATAATTGTATATAACGCATTATTAATATCTTATATATAAACCTTCTCTATATAGAAAAAAATATCTTTATCTTCTTAGAAAAAAAAAAACAATTTTATTAATCCTATATAATAGTAATAAAAATTAAAAAAGGGAACAAAACATTATAAATTATTCATATATATTCTATAAAACTCTATATAATAAAAAAATATATTATTATTATATACCCAGATCTTATATACCCAATTTACCAAGCCTTATCAAATATTTATCTATATATTTATCTGTGAATATTTTATCTTTAAAATGAAATCTGGTACCACTGTTTTAAGACAAATATTTTATCATCTCGTCAAATTTAATATTTTATGAAACTACAAATTATTGATTGTTTTTTTTTTTTTTTTAGAATAAAATTTATTTTTTTTTAATGGTTAAGTGATTTAAAAAAAAATTATCGTTTTTCTTTTAGGTGTGACCTCTTTTTTAAATTTAAAATATTGAAACTAATATATTTAAAAGGGTTGGCCAAAATCAAAAAGGTTTACGAATTAATCAATGAAAATATATGTATATGTAAATATATATATATATATAGAATTCTATAAATTTTTAACTCTTTGAGAATAATAAGATGATGAATTCTATTTCTTTTACTAGCACTTTACCTGTAATTTTTATGACAAATTTAAAACTTCGTCTATTTTTTTTGGCAGACATTTTAAAAGCATTCAATTTAATTGTTATTCCTAATTAAAATTTAAACATCTATCAAATATTTCATTAATTTTTTATTGACTACTTAAAATGAATTTATAATTGCTGATAGATTATTAATGAATAATATCTATATACATTTTATTCAATTTGATTTTTCTATTTACATATCGGAATAATAACATGTTTGTTATTGTGGTAGGAATTTCAGCTACAAAAATATTATTTACTTTTATTCGATATTTTGTGTTTTTCTATTTACATATTTACATACATATATATTATATTAAATATTATTTTATTTGAAATTATATTTCATAGATTCAAATACTCTGCTAAATCGACCGCCAGAGGTCACGCTTCCCCTATAAAAACTCATTGTTGTTGTTTCCCGATGGCCGGCTCAAATCTTTTGTATATTATGTAAATAAGTTTTTCATTTTTATATTCTTACGCCTTACGCCTTAAGCCAGGCGGTACTTTTTATCAAATTATTATTTTTTATATATTCCTTTAGTTCAATTAAAGCTATTTTTGATAACTATTTTTTATTAATATTATTCCCACGACTGCAAAACAGTATCATAATTATCAAACAACCCACTCAACATACCAAAATCAGCAGAAATCTTTTTTTTTTTATAACATGTTTATATATTTTACACAAATAAATTTACTGGCAATGCGCTTCTTTTAAATATCATCAAATATTGTCTCTACAGACCTTACTGCAATGATTCATTGCACATATAATTGCAGTAAGGTCTGTAGAGATAATATTTGATGATATTTAAAAGAAACGCATTGCTACTAAATTTATTTGTGCAAAATTTTAACGATAGATGACAATTAAATTTAATTTACATAATATATATATATATATATATTGTTTGGCCAATCCTCAACTATATTTATCCATGGTTATCTTCCAATGCTCCATGTAAATATTATTTATTTACCACAATTTACCCACTTTACAATTCAGTATTCTAATATATGATGACCAAATATTTTTTATCCATTTGAACCTAGTAATTGAGATCTATGAATAGTAAGCTATGTAAAAAAAAACCTAATGAGGTATTGAAAAACTTAAATATTTAGCTCAGTAAACACATCAAACATGTATTAATTACATAAAGGGCTTTCAATATGTAAATAAGTTTCCGAATTACATAAGTGAAAGATATAAAAAACTTCTCTCTGTCTCAGGTTAAAAGAAAGACAAATACCTTTTTTTATTATTAAGAAAACGATATCTTTTGATTATGCAAATGAACGTTGATGATACTTTGCGCCATCAATCGGAATAAATATAAACTTATCGCCAAATTTTTGACAATTCTGAATATTCATCGAGATTTTTTTTTCTCTTCAATTAAAAAAAAATCAACGTTTAATTTCAGTTAATTCCGATAGATGGCGCATGTCATCAGCAACGTTTAATTAAAATGATCAGGAAATTAACTTTTTCATGATTTTTACCACTCTGATTTCATACATTTATAGCTTTTAATTTTATATTGTTTCTGTTGAGAGAACGCATTAAATAGAATTTCAGAAACACAAATACTATACCAGCAATGTCTTTCTAAATTTTATCGTGAAATAAAAAGGCTTTTTTGGTGAAAACTACCAGCCAATATGTAATGTAGAATGTTATCTTTTAGCTTCCTAGAACAGCATTTATCTTCCCTTCTACGCTATTTTCTGTCAACTGTGAAAAAATAGTTAACCCCTTGTTTTATGTCAAAATTTATATTTTTCTTACTTTTTCCATCTTTTTATACAAACACATATATATAATACTTTTTAAAACTATATAGCTTTTATAATTTATTCTAACAATTTCTTTTTAGCTTTAGATTTTCTCTTTAGCTTTCAATTGACCAAGGTTCTAATCTAGATAGAGTGGAAAACATTTTGAAAGGTTCTATTTGCATATTTACCCAAGTTTTATCTCGTACCAAAAATTTCTCTCTATCTTAGAATACTTTCTGCACTGTAAATAGCTATTGCACTGTGTGTTAACATTTTACTGGACTCTATTATAAGTATTTCTTAAATCTTTTTAGGCCTAGCCTCTTTGAGCGATGGCCTAATCTGTTTTAGGCCTCGCCTGTATTTTTAGGCCTAACAAGATTTCTTAGGCCTAACGTGTGGTTTTCTCCCCTTTAGGCCTAAATTCGTTCTTTGACCTAGCATGTGTGATACCTTTTTTACATATTTACCGTGCTCATCTTAACCCTTTTTCTCCTTTAATGATGATGATAATGTTTGTAATAAATCTTTTAGAATCTTATTGTGTCTCTTTTTATTTACCACCATCTTCTTCCAAACACACATGGGTTTTGAATTTGGATTTTAAACCAGGACTGTAATTATTTTGGGATGATAAGATAACGTAGCCAGAAAAAAATCTAAATATCAGGTGTAAATATTCTTGGCCTTATGAAAAAAATTCTCCATATGTTTTATTGGCAAAAGTAGTGAAAAGCAGGAACAATACATTGACCTTTCACAAATTCTGGAGAACAGCACAGTCCAAATGACATAACACAGAATAACGAGGGACCCAGCGTGAGAAAACATTGATGTAATTCTCCACTTTCTGTAGATAACTGTTATGTTTACTTCTGTTTATCTATTTGGGAGAATCCTGTATGGGACGTGGGTCCTTAATAAAAGCTTTGTTGTTGTTGATATAAAGGCTTTGTTGTTGTTTTTTGTTGATATGTCTAAAAACTGGGGTGAAGACTGGAACAAACACCACTACTCTCTCTGTCTTGAGACTATCTATAAAGACAGCGTATTTCCATAAATGAAATAAAAGAGGAATTCCTAAATGAGATATATTTGACAAATGATGACATCACAATTTTAGGCCTATCAATCATCAAACTTTCATATGAAATATTTTGTTTAAAGATCCTAGAACAAGAACTTAGCACAGAAATTCATTAAAATGTTTTATTTTTTTAATTTCTTTGTTACGTAATCTATACAGCGTATAATTGGATTTCTTCCATTAAGGATTGGAAGAGAGAATTTATTTCCAGCAACAAATTATTCCTCGAGTATCTAATGAAATCATTAGCTTTTAAAGTAATGGGTCAAAAGTCAAATTTAATTATAGTCCCTTATATTGTTCTGTGAGTCTATATTTCTTTCTCTTTCATATTTATTCTGTATTTAACTATATATAATCTTATATGAGCATTGAAATAAATCAGTTTCAATCTCAATCTCTTCGTTTATTTTCTATTATTTGTTTATTTCGTCTCAATTTACAGGTGTTACATTCGAGTCAACTTGTCCTGGCTATTTACACATGGCGAGTTGGTGGAGTAGAGGTGGTCCCCCCTAGACCTTGCAGGAGGGCAATTGTGAAAAAATATCCCTCGAGCCGGATTCGAACCAGCGACCCAAGGATCTACAGTCCTCCGCTCTGCCAACTGAGCTATCGAGGGTTATATTTTCTATTCCTTTTGAGAATATATGTCGTAAACCCGGGTAAGACAACAAGTGAGTTGGAAGCAGTCGGGGTTGAGTGGCAAGGCGTGCAGAGTGGGATGTCCGCACGGGACAGTAAGCACAAAGTTTAGGATCAAAAGACGCTCTCCTAGTACGTCTCACGTGGCACCAGGACCAGGGGAAAGTTGAGGATTAACCGAGGAAAGCTCGGCGTCCTGCATGAAGCCGCGGAGGCAGAGAGGAGCCAAAACGGCGGCCACGAGGGCCGCCGTGAGATGACAACGGACCTAGCTAGACTCAGCGGGCCTGTCCGAAATATCTACTGTAACCTAACTAACTGTCAACATCCGGACCAACGCCCTTTTTGTCCCTCTCTGGATCCCCCGGGTGTCCGGTGGCAAGCTGGTGTCATTTTGAGACGACTAGAAAAGACGTCATACTTTATTACTTGCATATCACATTGTTTAAATTACGATATATATATATATCTAAATTAAGAAAAATTATAGGAGAGAGTATTAAACATAATGATAACATTTCTAGAAAAGTATTATTTAATAATTTGTTGATTGAAGGTACCATACAATTGTGTGTTTGATTACATGGCTTTGGGGAGAAAGACAAATATTGGCAGTTACCAACCTCTATCAAGAGGTACGCATCCTTAAAACAGGTCAAATATTTACAAACCTTTCTCTGAATCTTAGACCAATGAGAGCTATGTACTACCACCACCAGTTGTACAGTAAAAACAGAGTTAAACAACGGAAGAACTACAAGTTACATATCTCTCCACCAACATTGTATATATAACTGGTTACATATTTACATATTGGTACTTTTATCAATATCATATATATATATATATTTTATTTTCTATGAATCCAGGACAAGTCTATGGCAGAAGAGCTGATTTTAACAAAAAGATTTGACTCTTGGTATTACAATATTACACTTATAGAACTTTGTAGGAAAGACCATAGGCTAAAAAAAAGTCGGTTTTACGGGCGAAGATTTTACGTGACAACGGTAGAATATTAGATGTTAAAATTCTTGCTCAACACAGTTTAAATAAAGTTTTCTTATATCTGCCACTTTTTCTTAATATTTGTAATTTTAAAGAATCAATTCGAAAATCAAAACATTTATTCAGATCGAAGGTTCAAATTTTTGCTAAATAAATTTGAAACTATTTAAAATTTGTAAAATAATAATTAATTAATTAATTAATTTTAAACTAATAATTTACTTAACACTATCAACATTTATCAATAGTATGACATAACCTATAAACTCAGTTTCTCAACTTTTGTGTCAATCTAACAATTAATCAATCAATCATAGTTTACGATAATGAAATATCAGTGTACAATTATTTACCTTTATTGTTGTAGTTGTTGTAAATGACGAATCTAAGCACTCCACATTTTCACTACAGACACAGCTGACGATACTTTAACCACACGTGTGAACTTGTATTATGACGCTTTCTTGTTTTTCCAACGCCAAGAACGTTCGAGAAAGACAAAGACAGAGACAAGCATGCGCCGATTCAATGCGCCTAATTCTCTAGCGCTGCGCGCGCAGCACTCTCGTTCGGTGACTCATCGTAACGTTACCGGGCGTTACACTTTTTCATAAGTGACTCCCAGCCGCAACCTAATTTAAGACGTTGTCACGTCAACATGGACAATTCTAGTCTCTGATTGAAGGTTGAAATATGTCTAGTCAAGTTCGTTATTTTTTACTAGACACAATAATCCGGGTTCACCCGAGTATATGGAACAACTGGTATAAATGCCTATTTAACTATAATCAGACTAATCTTCCTACTCCACAGTTGACACAATGCTTCCAGACCTGTACCTCTATAGTGTGACAATTTTATCAAAACCCCTCCCCCCTCCGATATAACTAAAGTTTATGTTTGCATATGCCGAGCCGATAGATTATGCAAATCAGCTATCGTGCTAATGGCATTTCCCAGGTTTGGAACACTATAATAGTAATAGTGATATAGTTTGAACTCTCTATATAGCGTATTCAAATTTTATGCCAAATTGGTGTCATAATAATGTAGAAAGGTATGCGGAACCAACAAAATATGCAAATTTGTCCGTTTTCGGACTAATTTGCATATTCTGATGTCGAAAGAAATGATCATGATAATAATTATTATAACCTCACTACTATATACTTTAAGAAACTGATTCTATTTAATCCACTTATAATAATAATTAAATATATGTAAACGCACACACACACAATATTATTTAGGCAATATCACTCACCTGAGCAGAATCCGAGCGAAGCCGAGGTGTCCTGTACATAGAAATAAAAATAATTTTAAAAATATACATATTATATAATCTAAAATACAATTATTTTATTTGTTTAAAAACATATTTTTTATTTTCATTCATTGACTGTTTTACATATTTGACCATAGATGCAGAACATACTACTTTAATTATTATTGTTGTAAATATGTATAGTTAACCCTACCTTTTCTAATAAAAATCACGAATATAGAATTCATTTTATAAATTTTATATAACTGTGATAAAAATAATTTTATGTATAATTTACTCCAAGTATTTCAAAATAAAATCTACTTGAAAGGTAAATAATTATCTTTACTTTTTACGACTGCACCTCTTTTCAACAACAAAACACAAAAATAATTCTAATCTTAATATACATATTAAAACAATTACTTTTAAACATTTGGAAACTATAATAATTTGTACACTTGGAGATTTTATAAGTGTTCATTTTTATAGACATCCTTCCAAATATTAAATTATGTAGTGCTACGGTGGCTCCCCTGGTGTCGATGTCGGAAATTAAAAAAATAATAATATTTACATAAAATTATTTTAAAATTCTCCATTGGGACTATTATTCTCTATATTGATTTCTTTGTTTATAATCCTTTTAATATTTTTACATTTTTTCCCTAGTATATTAATATAAAATTAACATATTTATAGTACATTGTTTTAATCTGACAGCGCTGCGAAATCAAACGACGCGCTATTTTACCTTTTTACGGTAAACAAGATTTTTTTTTCTTGAAATAACAGAAACTTCGGCCATATACAGAAACAAAATTAAAATTTATTTTAGAAAACCAGAGGGATAAATTAAATAAGTTCTCACAGAGAGAGTAGCAAAATATAAATATATCAAAATTAATTATCTGTTCATAAATTGATAAAGAGTTTTCTACATACAAATTCCTATAATATAATACATTCTAATAAAAATACTACATATATATACAAAAAAAAATTCTTCAAATAAAAAAAAGGGGGGAACATCGTTAAAAATCAAATCATCCTAATTTTAACCACGTTTAAAAAAAAGAGTGGAAGAGATTAAACAAACACGCTAAAAAAAAAGAAAATAAAAGAATAAATGAAATAAGAAATAGAAAGGAACTTCTTAATCTCAATGGCGAAAATAGAAAAAAAAAGAAACTTTACAGAAATTCCAAATCCTTTCCAATGGTAGTTCGGATAGGTAGAGGTCTGTTTTAATTCAATCCAGACGAAATCCGGGGCAGATCGTCTGCGCCGAAATCTCCCTGGAGTACCATTGGCTAGAGGGGCGTTGTTTAAACCGAAGCTGGTCTTTTATTGGTCGCTGGAATGATCGCAGTAAAGCGTGGTCTTCATCGATTGGCTATTTCTCTTTTGCCAATTTGATCACGTTCGTTTGTTCGATTCCCTGGCTCTAAGCTTCTGGAACATTTTCGGAAATATCGTTAATTATCGGAATGGTGTACAAGACTTATTTACACACTCACCCATTTTCTATACTGCGGGGATGCAACTTTAAAGGAGAAATAAACTAAGGAGGAATTGAAGGCATTATGTCAAGACGGATTTTATTGACCAAGAGAGTCTATTTTGAACGGATAAATAAAACGTTACTTTTTTTATAAACAATTATATATAAATTTATGCAAATTTAAACTCTAATGATTGAAAAATAAATTTAAAAGGCCTGGCTCATCGATGGTAACCTCTACCAGCAGTTTCGCCAGTTTTGTCAAATTTGGCGCAATTTTCAAATTGCGGTTTAAGATGATGTTATATTAAAATATATCAACATTGTTTAGTAATTGGCTTTTAAAATATATATATTATAACCCACTTATATGTAAATATACACTTTACTTTTGAAAGAGGCTCTTCAATTTTGGTAAATAAAATTTGTTTATGGTATAAATAGATCTAGGTTCATTAAGCGCGGCGAGGTTGAGTTTATCCTACTGAAGAAGAGCGTAAAAAAAGTCCGAAAGCTCATTCTCTCATGATAAAACTTCTTTTAAAAACATTTCTACAAGAAGGAGTTATATATAGGATGTTTTTAATTTCCGAAATAATCATTTAGGTAAACAAAGGATTCTAAATATTTTGAACCCATCAAAGTTGAGTCGATAATTAATCCGATAGATGGTGCAGATTATCAGTAATTTTCAGATATACAAATAGATTTTCGTAATTTTACCACCTGATCAATTTAACATTTGTTTTATATTTCGGTTTATTAACCCCTTTCCTGCTACTATCCCCCTTGACACATTGTAAATAGCATTGCTAATTATTGTAACTATTGTTGTTATTCCTGTATATACCCTCTTCTACGTGGAGAAGTTGTATAAGACCAAAAGGTCATAACAGGGACTTTTGTTGTTGTTACTACTGTTATTCTTGTATGTACCCCACATTTCTGTGCTTGGAGAATCCGTATGAGACTAAATTGTCTTAATAAAGCTTTATGTTGTTGTATATTTCGGTGTATTAGACTTACATTCATCAGTAAAAGTTTAAAAAATAATAATAAAGAAACTTCTTGCGAAGGTTTGAGTCAAAATTCTATCTATATTAAATATACACTCATGGACAAACTTAAGGAAGTTGTGGTAGGTGGAATAAACCGTCGATTATTGAAAGCCAAGACCCTGGATCGTATCCCACATTGGACACCTTTTTATTTCTGAAAACAAAACCAGTGCTTCAATGAGAACCCATATTCTTGCAAAAGTCCAACTCATAGGACTTTGGCACACTTATAAGTGCAAAAATCGAACTGATTTCTACATATGTAGATATGTGTTGTGTACTATCAGTAAAAAGCAGTTGCTATCTACCCACTATGATTATCATGGCGGATTTGTAAGGCGTAAGTGGTTAGTGGTCGCCTGTTGTCTTTTTTTTTTTTTTGAAGGAGACAGAGTCAATTTTGTTCACACTTGGTTATCTCGTGTGCCTTTAATAAAGGTCACTGTAATATCTTTCAGAGGTATTGTCTGAATACTGATATACATGCTAAAAGGTAAAACTTCCTTAAGTTTTATCTATGAGTGTATATATTCCAGAAAAAAAAATTAATAACAAATTTACAATTTCAGTCATTATATTCTGATACTCTTTAAAACTTATCTCTTCAGCTCTCTTAGTGTATTTTATATGCAAGTATTAATTTAGTTTCACATTAACAATAAATATCTGTGTCATTTCTGAGGTTTGTCTTTCCTAATTTTTAACATGACAATATGCATCAAGCATCGCCTTTATGCAAATAAGTCACACAGATAAGCTAGTTAGAGACATACATAAAATATTCGAAACTATTATAGACGCGTATGATTCTTTTTTTTTTTTTTTTAATAAACAATTTATACTGTTCTTACTGCAATGGAAAAATTAATGGGAGGGCCTGGCTCATCAGTGGTGAACCCTGCCAGCGGTTTAGCCATATAAAATGAAAGGATTTAAAAGCACGAATGTTTCTTTTATACATAATACAAACTTCTACTGTCCTTACTGCGATTAAAAAATATATTGGAAGGGCTTGGCTCATCAGTGGTGAACCCTCCCAGCGGTTTGGCCAATTTAATCCACCAGACCGCTTCTAAGAGCTCTAATACTGTATTGAACGATTCTGCTTATATACGCAGCACTGGAGAATGGAATTTCAGAAATGGTTTTCAAGAAAACTATGGACATAAGCTTATAGGACAGTAGATTTACATTCAAATATTTGCATCGAGCAATGCTCTTCCGCAAACAATAAAGACAAGGCCAGTTAGGCATATATTAACACAAAGCAATAACGCGCCATCTATACATATAAAATGAATGGATTTAAAAGCACGAATGTTTATTTTATACAAATTTAGCCATTTTAATCTACCATACCCCTATTATATTGCATTTTTGGAACTTCCTTTTATAGCGATACTGATGCTATACTCTTTGAACTGATATTTTAGATGAACTATGGACATAAGCTTTGAGAACAGCAGAATTACATGCAATTATAAATATATAAAATGCTTCGAGCAATCGCTCTTCCGCAAATATCAATTTGTGTCTTTTATTATAGCAATTATATTATGATGCATTAGCGCGCCATTTGTTATCAAAATATATTAGCGATAAGTGACATTTTCTACTCATAGATGGCGCTGAGAATGTCTATTTATAGATTTTATTATTTTAAACTCAATTACATATTGGTAGGTCACGTTGTAATGATTAACTACAAATAGCTAACAACAAGTGTAAACAAAGAAACATTTCCAATCAGCTATCCCCCCCTCTGATTGGTCAAGAATATTGATTTATTTATTTGCTTATTTACCATCAAATCAATAATTGGCTTTCCCTGTTCCCCTGTGGAGTAATTCCTGGAACTTCTTGGGTATGACACACAAGCCTCTTAAACAAAACACCTAAGTACAATGTTGTGTTGTTTTTACACATCCAAATGTGATGATTTTATATATTTTTCAGACAATATGGCTTGATGAAAATTTCAGATAAACTTCATTTAATACAATATTATCGTTATCTCAAACAATTAAGAAAAAAGGCATCTTCTTATCGTACAACTAAAAGTTACTGATGGCTTACGCCATCTATCGGAATATATATTAACTTATCGTTGTTTTTTTTTTTTTTAATTCCAGAATATTGACCAAAAAATATTTCTTGATTAGTCGATGGACAATTGTCTTTGAACAATTTTCTATAATAATTTTTAAAAATCGACGATTAGTTTATATTTAGTCCGATAGATGGCGCTAACTCGGCTCATCAGTAGTTATTCCTTTCAGCGGTTTCGCCAATTAAATCGTTCATACCACTTTTTAGATCTCTACTATTGTAATGACCGATTCTGCCTATATATTCGATACTGTAGGGCGGAAATTTAGTTTTGGTATTTAAGAAAACTATTCTCTCGATAAAAAAAAAATACTTACCAAATTTGCATATATAATCTCGATTATTATTCTACATATATACATAGAGTTCTACGCTAATATGCAACAATGCTCAAAATTAAAATGTGTGTGTGAAAAAAAACTAAGAATTATCGATTTTTTAGATTTTTAATAAAAATTTTATTGACACATCCCCAGTCAATGTTCTAAATGATACACACAAAGAGAGTTAACAGATATATTTCAAGGAGGAAACTATAAACAAGACTATGTACAATTAAATACTTTCGAGCAGGTTTCCCCAACTCCGAAGAGTCCTTCTCCAGATGGTCAAGATCTTCGTTATCTCTTTTATATAGATGATTTACATTCATAATAAATACATTTTTTAATTTTTTAAATGTACACTCAAGGATAAACTTTAAGGAAGTTGTACCTTTTAGCATGTATATAGTATCAAAGTATTTATTATATTTTACAGGTTATTAATTTTTCGAGGTTTTAATTATTTATATTTTGTTACTCTTGAGAAACTTCCCTGATTGCTTAACTTGTATCTTATAAATGTTGATTTTGTTTTTGCCTTAAATAAATTGCCGTGTGATTCTGAAGTTTGTCTTTCCTGATTTCCTACCTTGCATTTTCGGGATTGAGACAATAACTCTGAAAGATATTACAGTGACCTTTATTGAAGACACACGAGATAACCAATATACACTCATGGACAAAACTTAAGGAAGTTGTACCTTTTAGCATGTATATCGGGATTGTGACAATAACTCTGAAAGATATTACAGTGACCTTTATTGAAGACACACGAGATAACCAATATACACTCATGGACAAAACTTAAGGAAGTTGTACCTTTTAGCATGTATATCGGGATCCAGACAATAACTCTGAAAGATATTACAGTGACCTTTATTGAAGACACACGAAACACATTTCATCTCCACATTTAAATTTCTGAATAATAGTGATACACAAATTGCTTGATGGAATGATTAATTATCATTACCATTATTAAACTATTACTTAATAATTTATTTAAAATTAGGAGATAGAATAATTTAAAGATTATCTTATTATTATAAAATAGTGCTCTGATAGAATACTAGATAAAAATAGATTTGTAGAGAAAATAATTAATAAGAAGTCATCTCCTTATCGTGCAACTGAAAGTTGCTGATGGCTTGCGCCATCTATCGGAATAAATATCAACTATTTGTTGATTTTTAATTATTCCAGAATTGCCCAACTTTTTTCATAGCGAAAATAATGTTGAAATAGTTCTGTTTCACCGATAGATGGCAAACAAAATCATTTTCAATTTTAATATTTCTTCTTTCCATTTCGTTAAAAAATAATATAATTTTTACCAAACTATTTTCACGGTAATCTAATGACCCTCTATGTGGTACTGAGAGTTTGTTTATACAAAATAAATACGTTGTAATGCTTTGACAAAGGTTGGCGTTCAGCTAACCGAAATGTTGATCAATAAATATTTTTATTCGATCCAATGTTTATTATCTAAATATTTGGGTAGTGTATATGTAAATATTAGTAAATAGTTAAGTTAGTTAGACAAAGCGTCTGTATATCTAAGTTCCAGTATATCTAAGAATAGTGTGTTGATTTGATTTGCACCACGGCTCGGGACAATAACAAAGCCAATATGGGGATTTCCAAATGGAATTGTCGACACCCTAAACTGGATTGTGGATGCACCTCTAAGCCTATTTTTTTTTTATCCAAAAAGCTTTTTTTGTGATATTTTACAGAAAATTTCTCTTTCGTGTCTTACAGGGTTATGACCTGATTAATTAGGTTATTTTTACTTACTAGGTAGTTAAACTTTCGTCTGCCTTGATATAATTCGTTTGACCTATTTGCATACATATTTTATTCTGCTCATGTGAGCGGTCAGGATATATCTAATTTTGTTTTAATATCAACACCTGTCCGTTTTTCCTTTTTTAAAATTAATTTTCATATATTTAATTCTGTGTGTGTGTTTTGAAAGAGTTATTCTGTCCTTTTGAGTGTGTGTGTTATTTATACAATTAGCTCTTTAAATTATTGTAATTAGGATATTTTTGAATTTTCTTTAAATTGTACCATTAAAAGGAATACGAGATTATATCTTTAATGTTTACAACTAAAAAATAGAATGAAACTGGCTTCAGACAGGTGTAAGGAGAAAATATAAGAAGTAACTACACCAAGATTCTAAAACAGTTTTTTAATAACAAACAAAACAACAATAACAAAAGCCTCATTAAGGCATTTCTCCTTATATCGCTTATATAGATTCGCCATACAAAATAAATAAATAAATAAAAAATGAAACAAAATATTTACATAGTTAAGGATATAAGAAGAGAGTTATTTTATATATACATGTTTTGACTTTTATTTAGTGAGGAGGCTTGGTTCTCAAGTTTTATTCTATTGAAAATGACTATAGCATGAAGCCGAAACGTTCAAATAGAGAAAAAAAAGGTGATTTTGATAATTTTGTCGCACTTGGTTCTTCACGACACACGGTCTCTTCCTGTGTATGATCAACCGTGGCTTCGTTGCCTTACCTCTTCAGCCTTACCCTGAAGAGATGCTCTGAGAATCACTGCACCCGTGGAACTCCTCTGGCAGTATCTCTCAACCTTACCACTGGTGGAGGGACACGAGAGACTTACCAGAAGAGTAGCTACTGTGATGTTGAATGAAATAAATCATAACAGAAACCGATAACATGTCATCTTTATTGTCCCAGTACCAGTTCAAAAATTCTACATGGCGGGTGGGAGAAGCAGCACCCCACCCTGTAGGGTGAAGTACAGTGTCGTGAGCCCCGAGCTGCTATGGTAACCGTGAACAGGGAACTCTGAAATGTGGCTGACTAACGGGGCAATGGCATCCCCTCCTTTTCCATGGAATGGACAAGACACCACCACAAGTTCAAAATAGAACAACCTCGTACACGGGTCGGTAAACTGCGGCTTGAGGGCCACATGCGGCTCTTTGGATGTGAAACTGCGGCTCTTTATATAGTTCTATATGTAAATATTATTTATGTGAGTATTATTTATTGTTGGCAAGAAAAAAATGTTGTGGCTCTTTAAAAACTTTAAAATTTAGTAAATTGTAACTTTTGACTTTTCCTACTCAAAATTTTGCCTACTACTCACCTAGTAGAATCTTACAGCGCCATCTGTTAACCAAACTTGTAAATATTTATGTTTGTAACAATATTTATGAATCCACAAAGTGGTTTACTCTTTGTATGATAAATGTGTGGGATGGTTGCGTGATGTGTTGGTGTGGCTTGTGGGAAGGCCGCTGATAAAATTAAAATTAATTTATTTAAAGCCAGAAATATATAAAGAGAAAAGAAGTAACGGCCGTTGGGAGCAGGCCTTTTTGTTTACCGCGCCAGTGGCTAGCCAAAGTCTCGGATGACGCCCGCGCATGCGTAGTGACGTGTTCTCCCAGCACATGCTTGCCGAGGCATAGTGGGGCCGCCACTCTATTGCCCGTAGTATGTGTATTGAAACTTTGTCCCAGTTCGCGTTCGCTGAAGCAAAGTGTGGTCGCCACAAATGTAATATAAAAAAGAAGTGAATCGGTATATTTAACAAACATTTTTTATTATTATTTTATACATAATGTTCTTTCTATACATTTACATACCATCTCTACATTGGTTCTTTTATGTACAGATTTGGCACAATTGCACTGATTACGCTTTCACAGCGTTGCTAATCTAAATTTTTATATATTTTAATTCTGCGATATTTTAAAATTACACTATATTTACACATTACAAATCATATATTATTTACATACATTTACAGATATTCAAATTTTTCTTTTTAAAAATGTATATATATTATACATATATATATATTGCCAAATAATAATATTTAATAAAAATAAATCGAAAATAATTATTACATTTCAAACAAAATTTGAATATATATATTGATTTTAAAAAAATAATTTATACAAAAAGGTTTTTTTTTCTTAGAAACTTTGAAATTTTTAGAGTTGAAAGTATCTTGAGAAAATGATATAAATATTAAAGGATTTAGTTTAAAATCCTTATTATATAAATCATAGAACAAATAGTGAAATATATATATACACTGATTATATAAATATTTAATTCAAGTTGAGAAAACTTCATCAACCTTTTTATAAAAGTTTATTGTCTTTTGATGTTTCGGAAACCCACTGTCGTCCGTTTAAAAAAAAAAGGTGGAAAGCTTATAAGTGAAGTACACTCATGGCGAAACAAAACTTAGGGAAGTGGAAAATCTTAGATGTCGCCGATCGTCTATTTTTTTTTTTTTAAGACAGAAACAATTTTGTTCACATTCTGTTATCTCATGTGTCATCAATAAAGGTCACTGTAATATCTCTCAGAGTTATTATCTGAATCCTGATATACATGATAAAAGGTACAACTTCCTTTAGTTTTGTCCATGAGTGTATATTGGTTCATAAAAAGGTTGATGAAGTATTTTCAACTTGATTTAATCAAAATCCAACCTATAATTATATAACATTCTTTATATATTCATACCTTATTACGATAAACACAAGATAAAATACTATTGATGAAAATAGCAAATATATTCAAATTCAATTCAAAAAGGCACAGTATGTAAATGTATACAAACTATATTATAGCCGAATTATCTCAATATATAGAGCTTTAAAGAAAAAAAACTATAAACATGTATATATATATAATTACACAAGAAAATGTTAAGAAATTCATAAAGTAAGACTAAATGCATCACCTAAAATACATGCTATAAATATAAATGCCTGAAGTAATCAAAAATTAATTAAAATAATTTATATCATATTTACATATATAAACTATCTAAATTCTATTCTACACAAGCTTTACATATACATTTTAAAACACATAGAATCCATTCTCTCGTTAAAAAAAGGATAAATGTTCAAGATTGTGTGTGGTCACAAATTAAATTGCGCTGTGTGATATATACTAATATAGGGTATATATGCAAAAAAGGATAGTTGACAGGGATGAAGAAGTCTTGGGGAGATTTGGAAAGGAATGAGGACTGTTGACAAAGGTGATCATAAAAATACAGAAGAATTGAATGAGATATATAAAATCAAAGCTCTTAGTATAAATTTAATTATGACTATGAAAGGGGTAAAAATTACTATGATTATCATGAATAATAATCAATCCACAATGATTATATAAACCTATAAAATATCGATAATAGATAATTCCTTAAATAATTCGTAAAAAAAAAACACAATAAAAGGCAGTAAAGTAAATAGCCCATTTTCTCAATATATTTCCAATCTATATATAAAAAAATAAAATCCTTACAAATTTTCGATCCTAATAAAACGTATTATTTGATAAAAGGGGGGTCCATAACTGGGAGTCTTGGTTCTATTAGAAGCTAATCTCGTAGCATGTACCTAATTCAATTTGCATAGAGGAGGACTTCGATGGTATCGATTGACAGATCTAATCTTTCCCTACACCGCCATTTATCACTGATTAGATGGTGAATACGTTTCTCTATCAATCTACCTCAATAGCTTGATAGGAAGAGGTATATATGGAGGTATAAATACGATGAAAACATGTAATATCATCTCGGATATCATTAGTCTTAAAGCTGGTGTACAGATTCCTCATTCAGACTGTTCCAAGATGATCAATCCATAGCTATATTTTGGTAACTTGATTGTCTTGGTTCAGTTGACTCATTCATTGAGGATTTTCGTGAGAATGTACACTAGTCCTTAGTTCTGATCTATCTCTCAATACTTAGATCGTAGTCATTCAATGACATACACTCATAGACAAAAGAAAAGTTACATATTTTAAGTATAGACCATTCCTTATTTTGTTACATAACGGCGGATTTCCCTATACACTTTAATCGATCGTTCTCCTCTTTAAAAATAATATAATATATAATAAGATCATCTTAATCTCAAAGATAACGGAAGTGAATTACAAACCTTTAATGAAATGGATGGAATCAAATTGGTTCATAATATTAAATTTGGGCTTATTAGCTGTACTCGTAGTACAGGTATTCCTGATCCTAAAGAGGGCATTGAAGTCCCGCCTATCAAACCAGAAAGCTCTGGAGGATCAGCCCGCGGAGCGTGGACTCGCCCATGTAACCAGCTCCCCATTCTGCTGCCTGGTGGATATCCCGCAGCTCCCACAATCTGGGACTGTCCCCGCACCCCCCGGACAAGCCACATGTGTGGTTGATATATGCAAAAAGGTATAACTTCCTTAAGTTTTGTCGATAATTTTAGTTTATTCCAACAATTTACGTTTTCTCAAAACACACACAGAAAGACAATATAACCTTATAATCTTTTAAAAAATCATTTGTTGATTGGAAGTATGCTTCAAATAACCTCAAAATTCAACTTAGTACTCAACCAAACTTCTCGAATTTTCATTCTCTTTATTCCCCTGAGGAAGATAAGTATTAATTTGTCGAAACGCTAGACAGTAAATAAATAAATCAAGATGCACGTAGCCTCCACCCATGCACGCATATTTTCAAAAATTGTTTATAACACACAAAGGATGTAATATATATTTTCTTTCCCCTTTCAATATCATTAATATTTAAAATATGTAAAAATTAATTTGTATATAAAAAATAGTATATATATCATCAATTTATTATCGTCATACTCCTGTTGAAGGACTGACAAGTCCGAAAGCTTGAAAATAAAAAGTTGCATAAGAAACTTAACCCTGGAAGCTTTATTTATTTTATAAATCAAGAATGTTTTTAATGTAGCGTCTCAATATCCTCTTTTCTCAAATAGTATAAGTTTACATTTTTTGCCCATTTTTTGAAAGGTTTCACATATAACGAATATAAGTAAAATAGAGACCATTTATATATGTAAAATAGTGTCTCAGTCTATCATCCGTTCTCTAATTTTATCGCAATCATATCAACCAACTCAATAATCCATTCACACAGCATTATTCTATGTAGGCTATCTACAAATCTATCTATTATCATATTTACATACAATAAATCTACTACATCTATGTTTCCTGGGCTTGTTCTAACTCCATATGACCATATAAAATGGCCATGTACTTGTTCATTCTACAAGGATATATCTATGAGGCAGAGTCCCTAGTGCCGTGTTGGAATGGGAAAGTATGTTTACAGGCGTTGCGCTGATTGTTAAAAAACCTGTAAATTCTCTAGAGGAATGTGATGTGGGGAATTGATTTTGGTCTTCTCTAACCTAGGTGCTTTTTCTGCTTTGGCGGATGATAGCTTCGTAATGATGAATGATGATGATGCTTTCGATGATTTTTCTACAAACTGAATATTAAATGATCGGGAATTTGTCAATAGAATGTATGATGATCATTTGTCTTCTTCGTATGAATAGAGGAATGGTATAAACTGTTGATTTCTGATAGCATCGACATCGGATAAAATCCCGTATTCTCTTCTTCTTTTATCCTGAAATTGACCTATTTCAAATCAGACTTACAATACAACATATCGCTTTAAATGAAATTAAAAAAAAAAAAACTTTCTTTATAGACAAGTTATTTTTCTATTACTTTAGATAACCTATGGAATCAATCTTCATACACAAGTATCATTTTAATTTGCAAGGTATGAATTTTATAGAAGTTTGAATGCTATTTTGTGTTTTCATTTAACTATAATATCCCCCACCCTCTTTCTTTCTTTCGGATTTAAAAAAAAGTATTAAAATAAAAGATATCCTTATAACCACACATAAAACTTTTAATTTTGGCGGGAAATTTTGAAAAAGAACTTTAACGAAAGCTTCCCATAATATAAACAAATAATAGAGATATATGCGATCTACTTTAAGTTAATTTCTAAGATAATCCTTAATGGTGTTTAACTATTCCAACCCTTTGCAGTGTAAATATTAAATTACATTGATAAATAATGAAATTATAATGCATTAACGCGACATCTGTTATGAGAAATTGACACTATTTTAGACGCGTATGATTCTTTTTAAAAAATCAAACATTTTTTAAATGTCCTAACTGTAATGATAAATCAATGGAAGGGTTCACAACCAATAAGCCAGGCCTTCCCATCAATTAATCATTGCAATAAGGACATTAGAAAATTGTTTCATTTTAAAAAAAATCATATACGCGTCTAAAACAATAGTTTACATATTTCATATATATACAACATATATATATATATATCGTTATGTATATATATGTATAACTACCCGTTTCATGATTTTTCAGGATGCCTGAATGACCAGTTTTTTTGGTCGTTGAGGTACAGCTTGCACCACGCTGATGAGGGCCAACAGCCCGAAACGCGTCCGTGGTTAGCTTTTCTTGATTAATCAAGAATGGGTATTTGGCCAATTCTGGAATAATTAAATATCAACTAGAATAGTTGTTATTTATTCCGATAGATGGCGCAAGCCATTAGCAACTTTCAGATGCACGATAAGGAGATGCCTTTTTCTTAATATATATGTATATATCGATACTATTTTATACAGAATTGGCTTGCTGTTCTGACTCAAAATCAATTCAAAATCTGTAGTTCTTGATATTTTACTTTTCCTCTTTTTTTTCCAAAAATGAAAAATTACTATTAATATATATATATATATATATATATATATATATATACTGCTTAACTTAAGACCGCTACAGTCGAAACCAAGACATTCCAAGTGCTAATTCCGAAATTTTCTAAACTGGTGTCATACTAATTTCATTGACTTTAATATTTTATTTTGCAGAGACTCTGACTAGATGTCACATATATTTGCATATATTCTACAGTAAAAGGAAGGTGTTCATTATATATAACATATATAATAAATAATAGAGATTAAAACAACTCTATAATAAGTTCACAGAATGTTATACAAAAACATTATATTGAATCTATTGATCTAGAAAATATACCCTATCATATATATAAATATCATAATACTTATACATAATATTATTATATATAACATATAATAACATAATACTTCTTGAGGAGTAGGTTTATATATTACATATATGCATATATATAACTACAGTTAGCAATATAACCATATGAAAATTGTTATTAAAAAAAGTATATATCTCCCGTTTCAATTTGCATACTATTTTAAAGACATGTGCATATTGGATTTTAAAAAAATCAAATAGAGAATAGAAATTAATCTAAATAAAGAAAAATATTGTGGTTTGAATATAATCTTATAATCGATTCTAAAAAGGTGTGGTATAGCTATACCTATGATATTACATAACGTAACGCTATATGCAAATAAATAGTAAATATGTATTTTATATCCTTTCTCTGTTTGAAATTGTTCATATTAAGTATAAATGTGGAAAAATAAAATATACATATTACTGTGAAAAAATAGTACAAATGTGATATTGTACTGGGATAAGGTGTATAATTATGAAAAAAGGGCATCTCCTTATCGTGCAACTGAAAGTTACTGATGGCTTGCGCCATCTATCGGAATAAATATCAACTATTCTCGTTGATTTTTAATTATTCCAGAATGGGTATTTAGCCAATTCTGGAATAATTAAAAATAAGCGAGAATAGTTGATATTTATTCCGATAGATGGCGCAAGCCATCAGTAACTTTCAGTTGCACGTGATAAGGAGATGCCCCTTTTTTCACACATATTACTGCATAAAGAGTTGCGGGAGGATAATATTCATGCATCCAAAAGAGGCATCTCTCCCTTTAATTAATATTCCAATAATACTGTATGTGCATATATGCATTCATGCTATGTGTACATCTATCAACCAATGTGTTTTGCTATCAAGTTTTGTATTATTCTATCAAGTTAAACGTGAGGGATATAAAAGAATAAATACATTTTAGTATGTTCATCTTTTGAAAAATATTATTGCAAAGAAAGGTTCCATAATATTTAGCATTAAAATGTAAGAAGACAAATATTGAATAGCCATTTAAAAGTGAAATAATTTAACCTCACAAACAATCATAAAATTGTTTGGTATTCAAATACACATGCTTATATAATGCAAAATATTTTAATCTCTACAAATAATTCTTAAACAATTAAAAAAAAACATTTCATTTTAAATTTTGTATTAATCGAAAAAAAAAATTCAATTTTTGCAAACACCTAGTATTCTGTGTGGGATGTGATGTGCAAGTATGTTTATATTATGCAATTCAAACCTATTTACATCCTGGTCGACTTACCTGGCCATGAGGATAGTGTGGCAATATGTACATATGGTTGGAAACTTCTTGAGGCGAAGACATTCTAAGAGATCGTATTGGAAATAAATTCTTATGTAGGCAGCATCAAAGATGATGAAAGACTTGAGGTAGACAGGGGTTGACATTTATTTTTTATCTTTTTTTTTTTTGCTGTAAAAAAATGAGTCCATAAGGCTCAACTCTTGTCTGTCATCAGATGATGGTTTTATATTAGAGGTTGATGACCTGACAACGAACGTTGATGACCTGACAACAAACGTTCATGACTTGACAACGAACGTTGATGACCTGACAACGAATGTTGATGACCTGACAACGAACGCTGATGATCTGACAACGATCTTTGATGACCTGGCAACGAACGTTGATGACCTGACAACGGACTTGATGACCTGACAACGAACGCTGATGACCTGACAACGAATGTTGATGACCTGAGAACGAACGCTGATGACCTGACAACGAACGTTGATGACCTGACAACGAACGTTGATGACCTGACAGCGAACGTTGATGACCTGAGGTCGAACGTTGATGACCTGACAACGAACGTTGATGACCTGAGGTCGAACGTTGATGACCTGACAACGAACGTTGATGACCTGAGGTCGAACGTTGAAGACTTGACAACGAACGTTGATGACCTGAGGTCGAACGTTGAAGACTTGACAACGAACGCTGATGACCTGACAACGAACGTTGATGACCTGACAACGAACGTTGATGACCTGACAACGAACGCTGATGACCTGACAACGAACGTTGATGACCTGACAACGAACGCTGATGACCTGACAACGAACGTTGATGACCTGACAACGAACGTTGATGACCTGACAACGAACGCTGTGACCTGACAACGAACGTTGATGACCTGACAACGAACGTTGATGACCTGACAACGAACGCTAAAGAATTGACAACGGACGTTGATGACCTGACAACGAACTTTGGCTGGCCTGAGGTCAAACGTTGATGACCTGACAACGAACGTTGATGATCTGACAACAAACGTTGATGATCTGACAATGAACGTTGATGATATCAGTGGCTAGAGAACTGTCATCAGACGTTTATGGCCTGTCTGTTGTCGTACAAGGACGGGGCCTGAAGGACAATGCCACATGTCCCCACGACACAGGCGATGGTGAAGATCCATAGAAACAGACGATCTAGCACCATGGCCACAAACTTCCAGTCTTCAATCACCTGCACCAACCCAGATACACCATACAATCGTTGCACTCTCTTTACACACAGGTATTGGACACATTCAAGGCATGAATCTCTTTAGCATCATCTCTCCTCCCTCTCTTATCTTAAATATAAACATTTTTTACTATCCTCACTGCAATATGAAAAACAATCGTGGACAAAACTTAAGGAAATGGAATATTTCTATTTCATTTAGTCGGTCATCTGCTTTTTTCTTTAAGGAGAAAGAGGCAATTATTTTCACATTTGGTTATCTCGTGTACTTCAATAAAGGTCACTGTAATAATTTTTATTGTTATTGTCTGAATCCCGATATACATGCTGAAAGGTACAACTTCCTTAGGTTTTGTCTCTATGAGTGTATATGAACAACTAATATATATTTCTTCTCTAAAGACCTTATATGATTGAAAATAGATGTCGAAACCACTGAGAGGGTTCAGCATTAATGAGCCAAGCTCTCCCATCTAATACTGTTAATCATTTCAGTAAGCTCTGAGGGATGATATCATAAGAGACATTTTGGCAGAAATAATTGGTGCAAGTTAGAACCTACCGTCCTTTCTTCATCTTCCTTCCTGATGTTGTCGGCGATGTACATGACGCTCTCCGTCGCCCGCCGCATCTCCTGGAGACAGATCCTACAACACCGCTCCTCCCAGTTGGTCTCTGGGAGGGTCAGGTCTTCCATACTCCTGAATCCTACGTGGAAGATCTCCGTGGGCGGGTCGCCGCCGTTCCTGACAACCTGCAGGATGGATTGTCGCCTCGGCTCGTGCGACCCGTTACATTCTTTCAGTTTCATCCGATACTGCTTCAGGAAGTCTTCCTCCACGGTGTACAGCGGTCGTCGCATGTGGAGCAGCCTCGGCATGATCTGTATGAATACACGGCGAACCCAGGGAGACATTTTGTCCGTCGAGGGTGAACGGAAATGGACGTTAAGGACGCCGACGGTTACCATGGTGGACATGGTCACCAGGATCATGGTGAAGAGTAGGTACTTGCCCAGCAAGGGCACGGCTAGCGAGGTGGGCGGGATAATCTCGGCTAGAAGCAGAAAGAAGACGGTGAGGGACACCAGAATGGAGATACAGAGGGTGACCTTCTCCCCGCTGTCTGATGGCAAGAAAAACACCAGGACCGTCAGGAAACAGATGGCCACGCAGGGGATGATGAGATTGATGGTGTAGAAGAGAGTCTTCCGGCGCATGGTGACGTTGAAGGTGATGTCGGGGTAGGGCTCTGGGCAGCAGTCGTAGAACCCCTCGTAGTAGATGGCGCTGGCGTAGAGGATGTCCCACTCCACGCTCTTGTAGAACTCTGTCATGTCGATGCCGCCGGGCACGTAGTTGGAGCCTTGCACCTGCATGGAGTGGCGCATGTCCACCTGGACATTTCCCGTGAGTCTCTGGTGTACCGGTGGACTGTACATGTCTCTCTGGTGTACCGGTGAAATGTACATGTCTCTCTGGTGTACCGGTGGACTGTACATATCTCTCTGGTGTACCGGTGGACTGTACATATCTCTCTGGTGTACCGATGGACTGTACATATCTCTCTGGTGTACCGGTGGACTGTACATATCTCTCTGGTGTACCGGTGGACTGTACATATCTCTCTGGTGTACCGGTGGACTGTACATGTCTCTCTGAGGTACCGGTGGACTGTACATGTCTCTCTGGTGTACCGGTGGACTGTACATATCTCTCTGGTGTACCGGTGGACTGTACATGTCTCTCTGGTGTACCGATGGACTGTACATATCTCTCTGGTGTACCGGTGGACTGTACATATCTCTCTGGTGTACGGGTGGACTGTACATGTCTCTCTGGTGTACCGGTGGACTGTACATGTCTCTCTGAGGTACCGGTGGACTGTACATGTCTCTCTGGTGTACCGGTGGACTGTACATATCTCTCTGGTGTACCGGTGGACTGTACATATCTCTCTGGTGTACGGGTGGACTGTACATGTCTCTCTGGTGTACCGGTGGACTGTACATGTCTCTCTGAGGTACCGGTGGACTGTACATGTCTCTCTGGTGTACCGGTGGACTGTACATATCTCTCTGGTGTACCGGTGGACTGTACATGTCTCTCTGGTGTACCGGTGGACTGTACATATCTCTCTGGTGTACCGGTGGACTGTACATATCTCTCTGGTGTACCGGTGGACTGTACATATCTCTCTGGTGTACCGTTGGACTGTACATATCTCTCTGGTGTACCGGTGGACTGTACATGTCTCTCTGGTGTACCGGTGGACTGTACATGTCTCTCTGGTGTACCGGTGGACTGTACATATCTCTCTGGTGTACCGGTGGACTGTACATATCTCTCTGGTGTACCGGTGGACTGTACATATCTCTCTGGTGTACCGTTGGACTGTACATATCTCTCTGGTGTACCGGTGGACTGTACATGTCTCTCTGGTGTACCGGTGGACTGTACATGTCTCTCTGGTGTACCGGTGGACTGTACATATCTCTCTGGTGTACCGGTGGACTGCACATATCTCTCTGGTGTACCGGTGGACTGTACATGTCTCTCTGGTGTACCGGTGGACTGTACATATCTCTCTGATGTACCGGTGGACTGTACATGCCTCTCTGGTGTACCGGTGGACTGTACATGCCTCTCTGGTGTACCGGTGGATTGTACATGTCTCTCTGGTGTACCGGTGGACTGTACATGTCTCTCTGGTGTACCGGTGGACTGTACATATCTCTCTGGTGTACCGGTGGACTGTACATATCTCTCTGGTGTACCGGTGGACTGTACATATCTCTCTGGTGTACCGGTGGACTGTACATATCTCTCTGGTGTACTGGTTGACTGTACATGCCTCTCTGGTTTAACAATGGTCTAGCGATTGACAGTACATTTCTCTCTGGTTTACCACCTCAGATGTATCAATGACATCAGAATGTATAGATCGACTGTGCAGATCGCATGTCTCTGGAGTACTACCTCATCTTTGCGTACGAATGGCAAATATATAAAGAATAAAATCTGTGCTTGTTTGTTTGCTCCTTATACATTTCCACAATAATCAACCATCTTGATGAAACTAGACAGTGTTATCTCTAGAAGATGCCAATGGAATAATTTAAACCTCGTCATAAGCGATTGATTCAATACGAGTCGTATTTGCATATTATTTTTAAAGATATGTTTCCACAATAAGATAAAAATCCGGATGAAACTATGATAAGTTTTAGAGTTAAGTTGAAAGAAGATCTACCACCACGATTTTACATATCCACAATATGCTAATAAATTCTAGAGAGGCAATTAGCATATACCCTTTGCATATCAGGACGTAGGTGTACCATTTGTCTTCTGAATATACTTAGCGTTCCTCTAACACGTCATTGCTTGATGTAGGTATGGTCAGTATGTGTACAGTACCTACCTCTCTGCCGTCGTAAGTCCAGGAGCCAAACTTCATCAGACAAGACTGTTCGTCGAATGGGAAATACTCCACGTCGATCTCACATGTGCTCTTGTAGAGGGCGGGGGGATTCCATACGATCGTCCCTGAGTGGTAAACCTTGGCTTTGGTCATCAGGGTTACTTCGTAGTTGCCGTCCGCGCTGTTACACACACCGCTGTCTACCATCTACGTCATTCTATTCCCTCTGTCAATAGCAAACACATCTGGTATACATTCATAGACTAAACTTAAGGACTTAAGGTTTGATGTCGCTAGCCTCTTTTATTTTTTAAGAGACAGAGGAGATTTTGTTCATACTTGGGTATCTCGTGTGTCTTCAAAAAAAGGTTACTGTAATATCTTTCAGAGTTATTAAATTCCGATATACATGCTAAAAGTTATAACTTTTTTGTTTTGTCTCTATTACGCTATATGGAGAAATCCTGGAATATAACCTAGATACACTATACCATATATTCTCTTGAACAAAACACGTCAAGGACGGAAACCTATCAAAACCGTGGCTCTCAGAGTCAGCACAACATTTTTGATCAACAAACTATAACATAAAGCTTGAAGAAAAAAAAACGCGTTGCTTACCTATTTACATATTTGAAAAAAAATGTTGTGCCAGTTAAAAAACAAACCGAACCGAGGCCGCTAGTTTGCGGCGACGGTCAATACTCGTAGATGGCGTCAGTTTTTGACGTTTATTTTGACGGGAGAAGCGCCCTATGCTTCTATAGATCAATTTCCTTCCGGTAGTTTTTCCATCTATATATATGTGTGTGTTTATAATTTTCAGTGATAGAGGGCGCTAATTTATTGATGATATTTCAGTATGTTTATTGTATTTTCACTCTTGAAGAAAGTCATTGGTATTGACCGAAACGTTACTTTAAAAAAATATTTTATTTTGATCGAGAGTCAAATTTTGATGAATTAACCTATATATATTTATAATATGTTTGAAAATTGAGTAATCCAAATATCCAATTATTTTAAAATGCTTATTTTAGATTATATATTTTTTTATTTTCCAATATTTCGTATGGCAACTCAAAACAATCTTGTTCCCCGAAGAAGTTTGGCAAGTTTCCATACGAAATATTGGAAAATAAAAAATATATGATCCAAAATAAGCATTTTAAAATAATATTTATAATATATTATCTATATATATATTAATTTACTACACTCTCTAATTATTCTTTATTAAAACAATAATAATAATAATAGAGATAAAAAACACATACAGATCATGTAGAATATATATATAGATTCGTTTCTACTCTACGATCGAATTATTTTCATAAAATAGATCAATAAAAATCAAATCGCATTTTTTTCACAGAATGTTAAAAAAAATTGTTTTGAATAATCATTTTTTAAGGAACTCTATTGTACTTGAAATTGCCAAATTTACATATTTCTTAATATCGCTTACTCTATTGAACTTTTATTAAACTTTACACACAGCTGGGAGAAAAGCTACGAGAGAGATATAAAATGAAAAGGAAAACACAATAGGTCCCGAGTCAAAAAAATATATTTTTCACTGAAGTTTCTAAAATATTCACTGATAGAAAAAAAAAAAAGTCAAAAATAAATAAAATGTGAGACTCAGCATTTTCCCTTCGCATATCAATGTCCAACGTAATAATACAGTTTTAGCGTCTGAAGAATAAAATAAAAAATAAAAAAACTTGGAAGATTTTCCGAGTTAATTTGTCTTTTGGCTGTATAGCGATCTTTTTGTGGAATTCTTTTGGCACAAAGTTATGCTCAAATCTAACTATATTCAAATTGGATATGTAGCCAGTTATGAATATTTAATTCCTCATAGAAAATTTATATTTTCAATCTATATATAAATTATTTGAATATAATATTCCAAAATATCTATGCGCTGTAACGATTCTCTCTTTTCTGAATATGTAAATGAGTATTGATAAGGCACCATTTGGATTATAGATTATAAACAAAAGTTAATAAAACCAAATCTACATAATCTATAATCCAAATTGTGCCTTACACACACTATTTATTTATTTGGATTTGATCTTATTACCTTGTGTTTATAATCTATAATCCTAATTGTGCCTTATCAACACACACTATTTATTTATTTGGATTTGGTCTTATTACCTTGTGTATGTAAATGAGTATTTTAATTTTTGTAAAATATTTCAATGCTTTATTTTCTGCTTTATCTCTCAGGTCTCTAATTAGGACCAAAATCCTATGCAATACAAAATGTTTCTACAAAATGTTTTAAGAAAAAAAAAACTGCTTTGTGAAGATTTTCTTGTGTTAAATGATTGATTAAAATATATTAATGTCTAGAGAATATAATGAGAATTTTGGGTAATGCGGTCACGTGAACTAAATATTAGATTTAGGTGGAGAAAAATGGGGTGGAAATATACAAAGTTGAGTCATTGGTCAATTCTATCACGTGACCGATATTTGACAACCAATCAGAAAGGGTTTCTAATTGAGGCAATTTCTGTCTATCCGCCATATATGGACATTATTTTGGAAGGGAAGATTGATCTGGTCTAAATGACGTCATCTACTTGAGAGATTACGTCCCTCAGAAAAAAAAAACGGTTTTTTTTTTGGAAAGTGGCCAAGGATCGTCTGCTTCAATATAATGAACTTTTTTTTTCGTCTGCTTTCTTTTATTTGCATAATATTTGTAGAATTTATTTTTCAAATTATGAATACAAAGAGGTGAAAGATATATATTTTTCTCACAAATTAACTCTATGGTTATAAATATGTCACATTTATATAGAACAGAATATAATTTATTTACATAACACTAAATAAATGCTCAAATATGCAACAAAGGTATTAAAATGTTCGTTTGTATTATATGTAAATAAATAACTATATCTATTGGTAACTCTTCTCCACTTCGATCTAACCTAATGTTGAAAAATCAAAACTATTAAATATTTTATTTATATAAAATATATCTAAAATGTGGCAGCCTACTACCAGCTGTAACAGCTATGCAAATCTCACAACGAGGCACTAAATTCAGTATAATGGTTAAACCATTAGGGTTTCAGAGATGAGTTTCGCCCGTTGAAGAGCGAGAGCACGAAAGCTCGCGGTGTTTTTATGTTATAAAGAAACATATTGCGAAAGTTTTTTTTTTTCGAATATTTTTATAAAAGTAAATGGCAAATTTTCTTATATCTGAAAGGGATAAGTTTCTTTTAATTTAAAATAATTCACATACACATTTTAAAGGAAATTACTGAAGAACTCCCTCATTACCTGCTTAATTGTACGGCCCTTGATGAAGAAAGGAAGGCCCTATATGAACAAAAAAATGTACCAACATTTCACCCTACGTATTGCTTTAAAAATATCAGCAAACAAATCTAAGGCAATAGCTTACTATACATTTTTAGATCATCATTATGTAAGGACAACAAGTGAATGACTTTGAGATGAAGAACAAAACCAGTTCAATTTGTATTTCACTACCTATGTAAATAACACAAGATGATTATTACCTTACCCAATTGGGAGAATCTGTATGCGGCAAGTCCTAATAAAGGCTTTTGTTTTTGTGTGTGTGTGTGTGTGTGTGTGTGTAATTTAAAATAATTCATATAAAAGCCAACAATGAGGGTACCATAGTTTCAGGTTATCATATTCAGGCTGTCTTGGATTTCCCAAAACTGGTGTTGAGGCTCATTCTTCAAACAACACCTCTGTTTGATACAGAGGGGTAATTAATAGAAGTTACCGTTTTGATTCATTTATAAAAGGAAGATGTGTCCTCTTTGCATATGTATATCCCTCAGGACAAAATTGTGAAGAGTGTGACAAACATATACACAATAACTCAAAATACACTCATGGAAAACCCTTGAGATGGAAAGTCTTTGATGTTGCTAATCGTCTGTTTTTTTTTCTCTTCTTTTTAAGGAAACAGAGACAATTTTGTTCAAACTTGTTGATCTCGTGTGTCTTCAATAAAGATCACTGTAATATCTTTCAGAGTTATTGTCTGAATCCCGATATACATGATAAAAGGTACAAATTCCTCAGTTTTGTCCATGAGTGTATATTGGTTATCTCGTGTGTCTTCAATAAAGGTCGCTGTAATATCTTTCAGAGTTATTGTCTGAATCCCGATATACATGCTGAAAGGTACAACTTCCTTAAGTTTTGTCCATGAGTGTATATTGGTTATCTCGTGTGTCTTCAATAAAGGTCACTGTAATATCTTTCAGAGTTATTGTCTCAATCCCGATATACATGCTGAAAGGTACAACTTCCTTAAGTTTTGTCCATGAGTGTATATTGGTTATCTCGTGTGTCTTCAATAAAGATCACTGTAATATCTTTCAGAGTTATTGTCTGAATCCAGATATACATGCTGAAAGGTACAACTTCCTTAAGTTTTGTCCATGAGTGTATATTGGTTATCTCGTGTATCTTCAATAAAGGTCACTGTAATATCTTTCAGAGTTATTGTCTGAATCCAGATATACATGCTGAAAGGTACAACTTCCTTAAGTTTTGTCCATGAGTGTATATTGGTTATCTCGTGTATCTTCAATAAAGGTCACTGTAATATCTTTCAGAGTTATTGTCTGAATCCAGATATACATGCTGAAAGGTACAACTTCCTTAAGTTTTGTCCATGAGTGTATATAGGTTATCTCGTGTATCTTCAATAAAGGTCACTGTAATATCTTTCAGAGTTATTGTCTGAATCCAGATATACATGCTGAAAGGTACAACTTCCTTAAGTTTTGTCCATGAGTGTAGGTAGGAAATTACTTCCCGAGACAACTAATTGTTTACATCGTCAGCTAGGTGCAGTTATTCGCACCTTGTGCTATTATTTCTTCTTATTATAAATACAGTTTTAAAATTTACTCTACAAGAGTATATATTAAGGTTAGGTTTAGGCTAGCTTCATACCCGCCGCTGTTGAGAAATATGGCGATAAACAAACAAAGAGGTTAATTTATAATACAATATAATGCTGATTATTATTGTAAAACGATGTTCGACAAGTTTTACCGCAAATGTTTCTTTTGAACGAAAAAATCGTAATTTATTTTTAAGGAGGGAAAAAAAACGGCTATTTCTACCGTTATTTCTCCTTAAAAATAAATTACGATTTTTCGTTCAAAAGAAACATTTGCGGTAGAAATTGCCAAACGTCGTTTTTGCAAACAAAGAGATGTCCAAGTATCTTCTATTTATATAAAAAAAAGGTTCAATAGAGTTCCACTTACTTGTTAAAAAGTACAATGTCCGGCAACCAGATGTCTTCCGCTGGGACATGGATCATGTCCACCCCTCCATACTTGTCCGGGTCCCATGTCAGCTTGTAGTCTCGCCATATCTGTGGTGCACACCAGTGTCTTACACCTATTTACATACATACCTATTTACATACATACCTATTTACATACTTAGATTACTGAGTCAACCTCCCTTTGTTGATGATAATATGCAATCTAACTTAAGAAGAAAAAAATCGAGGCAGAATCCAGTGGCAAAAACAAAGGGAGGGGACAACGAGTAATATTCTACACATACACTCATGGAGGAACAAAACTTAAGGAAGTTGTACCTTTTACCATATACACTGCGTGACATTGAAAATGGAACACCAAGAAATAGTGGCCAGAAAATTATGCAAATTTCAGGGTAGACGCGCCTAACCGAGTTATGCAAATGATGTAAAATGCGCAGCTCTCGTGCGCACATGGAGTAAGATATAAGGGAAGGAACTTGCAGAAAGGACAGTATTCGTGTCGTTATTTCTTCAAGGAAAATCATTGTAGAAATTTTGTTCTTGTGTCAAAAGACACGTGTAATAACAGAGAATGCCAGGTCATCGTAAACGGAGGCAGTTCAAGCAGACAGACGCTTTTACGAGGGGCACGGTGATCGGACTGAAAAGGGCAGGTTGGTCCATACGTCAAATCGCAGCTGATACACACCTTGGTGCGTCCACGGTGCACCGACTGTGGAGAAGATGGTTGGAACAAGGAAATGTGGCAATTTATAGGAATGCCGGTGCAACCAGAGTGACGTCAGCACGTGTGGATCGGCGTATCCTTCGACAAGCAGTGGCGGCCCCACAAGCCACTTGTACCGCCATCCTGCAACATGTGCAAGACACCCTAGATCATTCCATCTCGACCAGAACCATTTCCCGTTGATTGGTTGCTAATGGCTTGCACTCATGCCGTCCGCTAAGAAGTCTGCCATTGACCCCACCGAATAGGCGCCAACGTTTGGAATGGTGCCGGGCTAGATCGACGTGGATGACGGAATGGCACAGGGTCGTGTTCTCAGATGAGTCGCGTTTCTGCTTGTCCAGTGATAGTCGCCGTGTACGCGTGTGGCGTCGACGTGGAGAAAGGTCCAATCCGGCAGCAATTGTGGAACGCCCCACCGTGCGACAACGTGGAATCATGGTTTGGGACGCAATCGCGTATGATTCCAGGTCACCTTTACTTCGTATTCAGGGCACTATGACGGCCCAACGATAGGTTGATGATGTGCTGCGACCGGTGACACTCCCCTACCTTCAGGGGTTCCCAATGCCCTTTATCAGCAGGATAACGCCCGACCGCACACTGCTCGCATTAGCCAACAAGCTCTGCAAGATGTACAGATGCTTCCCTGGCCACCGTACTCTCCTGATCTCTCACCAATCGAGCACGTCTGGGACATCATTGGACGCCGTTTGCATGCCTTGCCACAGCCGCGTTCAGAAGACGAACTGTGGCGAATGGTTGAGAGGGAATGGAGAGCCATCCCTCAGGACGCCATCCGTACTCTGACTCTCTACCTAGACGTGTTGCTGCGTGCATCGCCGTCCGCGGTGGTCCTACTTGCTACTAAGCCGACGCCGTTCTCGCTCTGTATTATGACTATCATTTTGAAATAAAGATCACTTATTGTTCGTCCCTGTCTCTCTCTGTCTGCCGAGTTTCATCACTTTCTGGCCACTATTTCTTGGTGTTCCATTTTCAATGTCACGCATTGTATATCGGGATTCAGACAATAACTCTGAAATATATTACAGTGACCTTTATCGAAGACACACGAGATAACCGACATCAAAATATGAAAATTCTTTGAGTTTTGTCCATGAGTGTAGTTCTAACATACAATAGGAATACAATATAAACAGTATCTATTACTCTTCTTGGGGAACCTTTCGATTGGGAACTATTAAGGAACTTCTCTTTGTTTCCCCCTTTTTACTTCATATACGAGGTGTGTTCAAAAGGTATCGCGACTTTTGAATTTTCGCGGGTTACGTATATTCGAATTTCGATCTTTTTGTGGCTTTATGTTGGTACTCATGTCTCTCACTTATGCCGACAAGCTCGGCCATTTTGAATGTTCACTTAATTGTTGACAGCTGCTTTGCTTGCAGGTGTTTTGGATCGTCTTCGATTTTTACCCTATTAAAAGAAATTGATCAAAGAACCTGTATCAAGTTTTGTGTGAAAAACGAAATTAAGTGCGCGGATGCATTCGGAATGTTGACTGTGGCATACGGAGAAGCTACCTTGGCTGAAGCTACGTTTATCGGTGGTACAAAATGTTCTCAGAAGGCCGAGAAGATGTGAACGACGAAGAGCGTGCCGGACGCCCGAGCACTTCAACAACAGACGAAAAAATTAATGAAGTGGAGAAAATGTTATTGGCCAATCGTCTAATGACCATTAGAGAAGTTGCTGAGGACCTAAACATATCGATTGGCTCGTGCCATTCGATTTTTATCAATGATTTGGGCATGAGACGGGTCGCCGCGAAATTCGTACCAAAATTGCTCAATTGCGACCAAAAACAGCATCGCATGAACATTGCTAATGAGATGTTGGACTCTGTCCGCGACGACCCAAATTTGCTCCAGGGGGTCATAACTGGTGACGAAGCGTGGGTTTATGGTTATGACGTGGAAACCAAAGCTCAATCATCTCAATGGAAGCTGCCGCACGAACCAAGACCGAAAAAATCGCGCCAAGTTCGGTCGAATGTGAAAGTTTTGCTGACAGTTTTCTTCGATTACAGGGGCGTGGTGCATCATGAGTTCTTGCCACAGGGTAGAACGGTGAATAAGGAATATTTCCTGGAAGTTATGCGCAATTTGCGCGAAGCAATCCGCCAGAAACGCCCGGATTTGTGGAAGAACAAAAATTGGCTTTTGCACCACGATAACGCCCCTGCTCACACATCGTTGCTTGTGCGCGACTTTTTGGCCAAAAACAACACACTAATGATGCCGCAGCCACCGTATTCCCCAGATCTGGCCCCCTGTGACTTTTTATTGTTCCCTAAACTGAAGAGGCCCATGAAAGGACGACGTTACGCTACGCTTGACGAGATAAAGACAACATCGAATGAGGAGCTGAAAAAGATTTTTTTTAAATGATTTTTTGAAGTGCTTCGAAAATTGGAAAAACCGTTGGCACAAGTACATAATATCTCAAGGGGATTACTTTGAAGGGGACAAAATAGGTATTCATGAATAAATAAATAATTTTTGAAAAAATACAGAAGTCGCGATACTTTTTGAACACACCTCGTATCCCTCTTTTTATTCTCGGGTCTTTTATTTTTACAATACAAAACTTTATACAATACAGTAGCTCTAAAAAAGCGGTCTGGTGGATTAAATTGGTGAAACCGCTGGAAGGGTTCACCACTGATGAGCCAAGCCCTCTCAATATTTTTTTCATCACAGTGAGGACAGAAGAAGTATGTTTTATTTGTGAAAGAAACACTCGCATCTTATAATGTTTTCATTTGTTACAAAACGTTATGACCATGCTAGGAAAATTTGCATCCAAATATTTACATATCATATATATTTACTTATAACCCCAATATACATTCGAAAAATGAGAAATCACAAATATATCCACAAAACTACCGAAGGAGTCACCTCTACCATCGATAATACTTGAAAACAATGCATTTTATTTATCACCCCAATGCAGGTATCTAAACACATATGTAGACTATATATTAGTAAATTAAATTTGATTTCCATCTATCGTTAACACTTTACACAAATAAATTTATTGGCAATGCGTTTCTTTTAAATATCATCAAGCTGCCTTCCATAGAAAATACAGGGTATTATCCAAACCAATCCAATACAATAGTAGAGCGGTCTAGAGATTAATTTGGCGAAACCGCTGAGAGGGTTCACTACTGATGAGCCAAGCCCTCTCATTCAATACCTCATATCATTGCAGTAAGGTCTGTAGAGATAATATTTGATGATATTTAAAAGAAACGCATTGCCAGTAAATTTATTTGTGTAAAGTGTTAACATATGTAGACTATTCATGTTTTAAGTAAATCACAAATCTAAACGTGCTTATTATAGTTTAACTTGACACTTATATGGTGCCAGAGCTCCTTTTGGTTACCTCCGCTCACTGGTAGGGCTGGGCTTGAAAAAGAGTCAGGGGGGACAATTGAAACAATTTCTAAATTTTAAAAACTTCCCTACTCTAAGAAATTTTAAATCAAGTAGCCCATCACAGAACTCACAAGAATGTATTGGAATAGGTAAATAAAATATTAAAATATTTATAATCTTTTATTATTTAACGACTCAAACCATTTATTTCAAAGTTTTCCTAAAACATCTTTGAAAAGATTAACAATATTCAATCACTAAATATTGTATAATATAAAATAAGTAAAAATATTTAACATTTAAAAACATATATATATATATATGTACTAAACATATATGCATATTTACATAATAAATTACATAGAACTTGCTACAACTCTAAAGTAGGGGGGGTTATACACATTTCTAGAGTAGCTGCGAAATGAACCGAGGCGGGAAACTGAAATTGAAAAAAAAAAAAGAGATTTTTAAAAAGCTGATTGATAAACATGATGAATAATTGATGAGGGGGGTAATAAATTAATTTAATCTGCTGCCCAAGAATTAAGATCCCAAAATCTAATTTGCATATCTTGATCTTTCCACGTCGTCTGCAAGTTTTTGAAGAAAAAAAAAATACCTGGACGTGCTTAGACGATTCAAGTGAAATATTGATTTGTCCCCGGAATGTTTCTCTATCGATATTGTAAGAGAGAGAGAGAGAGAGAGTTGTTTAAAATATTTTTCTCAATATTAAATTCGTCAATAAAATGTAAGAAAAATATTTATTATTTATATTTAATATATATATATAGTACCGCGCGTTATAAGAATTTCAAGATTTATAAAATTTGTTATTTAGAGTTTAAACATGTGAGGTTTGTTTTTTCAGAATTAGCTTGCTGTTCTGACTCAAAATTAATTCAAAATCTGTAGTTCTTAATATATTACTTTTCCTCTTTTTTTCCAAAAAAAAAACTATTAATATATATATATATCGATTTATTTATTTATTTATTTCCAATTGCAAACAGAACACGCTATATCCGATCTGGATAATTGTGCGTGAAACTATTTACAATAATTATAGTAGAGTAGGTAACAGAATTATCAAAAAGAAAATAAACAATTAAGAAAAAGATCATTAAATAAACATATCCATTAACCAAATAAACAACAACATAAGCAGATAGAAGAAATCGCAAGGTAGTTATTTACAACTAGACGAATGGCCCGGGCAACGCCCGGGTTTTACCCGAGTGCAGATATGTTTTTAAAACGCTGTCTTGGGTGGTCGCTATAGACAGGGTGGTTTGTATAGACAGGTGAATGTAACACACAGCTGATAACAGGGTTGTCTAGAGTGGCCGCTATAGACAGGTGTATGTATCACACAGCTGATAACAGGGTTATCTGGAATGGCCGCTATATACAGGGTGGTCTGTATAGACAGGTGGATGTATCACACAGCTGATAGCAGGGTTGTCTAGAGTGGCCGCTATAGACAGGTGAATGTAACACACAGCTGATAACAGGGTTGCCTAAGGTGACCGCTATAGACAGGGTGGTCTGTATCACACAGCTGATAACAGGGTTATCTGGAATGGCCGCTATATACAGGGTGGTCTATATAGACAGGTGGATGTATCACACAGCTGATAACAGGGTTGTCTAGAGTGGTCGCTATAGGCAGGGTGGTCAGTGGTCGCTATAGACAGGGTGGTCTGTATAGACAGGTGGATGTATCACACTGCTGATAACAGGGTTGTCTGGAATGGCCGCTTTAGACAGGTGTATGTATCACACAGCTGATAACAGGGTTGTCTATAGGGGGGCAGGGAGATCACGTGTTCGCCGGCAGCCAATGGGCGCGCATTCTATCCGTGAGCTTCAGAATAAGGCAATTATATAAGTAGGTATGTTAAGCAATGATGGAAGTTGATTTAAAGAAGTTATCTGTAATAATTAGTATCGTGAAGTGAGAAAGTTGATCAAGTTGAGCTAGTTAATATATTTCGATAATATCATATAAGTTTATAAATATATTTATATAATAATTTAAATATGGATTGTTCTATTTCAGAACGATATATATATATATATGATATGATCCTGTCGACTCTTTATGTGATATGATCCTGTCGACTTTCAATGTGACAATATGATAATAATATGGGGAGAAAGAAATAAGGAATCCACAAGTTTGGAAGAGGAATTCCCAGGCAACCAGCGAGAGAGAGGTAGCGCGAGGGGATGTCACTGCGGAACGACCGTTTGTGTCGCACACCACCCCCCGACTGTCGAAAAATAGTTCTGAGGGTTCCAAGAAAAGCCCTGCGGTCGCCCCCTGGAATGTGGTCGTTGGTGTCCCAAAATGACCGTTATTTAGCTGCGTTCTCTCTCTACGTCTCTCTCTCTCTCTCTGGTCGACTGTAGATTTACTTTATTATTCCGGGAAGATCATATATTATGACATATATGTACCAAAAAGAGGCATATCTCCCTTTAATTATTCATCAGGACAATGCACTGTACATCACCTTAGTAAAATGCTTTACTTTTGATGATAAATAATAAGCCACAACACCAGTTTTAGAAAATTCCGACAGTAAGTCAACAACCTATATACCATGGTTTCAGGATATGGCCCTCATCAGTACAGGGACGGCTTCTATTTTATAACATCCTCCGAGATGGGTTATGGAATCGGTCCAATTTATCAGACAGGTGTTTAATTATGTGTTGTTGTGTGTGTGTGTGCATCATTCTTATGGATAACTAAAGGGAAAAGTGCCTCTTTTTAGGTGAATGAATATCATCCTCCCGCAACTTTATGTTATATTTACATAAAATAACATTTTATATTTGTCGTATATTTATATTTTAATTATATAATATTAGCCGAATGGCCCGGGCAACGCCCAGGTTTTATCCGATTAAATGCTTTTATTCAAATACTATTCGTTACAATTGTAAATTGGCGCCGTGGATGTCATTCTTGTATAATATATAAATGAGTTTTAAAAATTGTAAAAAAAAAAAATTCATAGGCCGGGAATCGAACCCGGGTCGCCCGCGTGGCAGGCGAGTATTTTACCACTGAACTACCGATGCTTATAAGAAATGGCCATATTTGGGTACTTATTCCATTCACAAAAGCAAACGGTGACAGAATTAAGAATTGATTGATGACTCTGATACTTGTAAATTTTAATAATATTGTATATAATATATTAATATAATAATAATATTAAATCCACAGATTCTGCGATATATTGTATATATCATAACATATATCATCATATAATTCGATTGTTAACTTGTAATTCTTAAGCTTGCATCTAATACGGTGTAATATAATAAAAGCCATTTAAATAAATAAAGCCTAAAATATATTTATACTTTTAAATCAACCTAAATACACCACAATATTATTGACCATAAAGTGATATTTAATTTATTCTACATGTTATATCTCTAAAAATCTTTTTTTTTAAATACTAAATATTAATATATGAACTCTTTATTTGCTATTGGGTCATTTTATATGATAAAATTGGTACATTTCTCTATATCAAATACAACTATTAGCAATAATATTTATATCAAAATTCTACTGTTCTCTAGTAAAAAAAAAGCTTATATGTCCATAGTGTGTGTACTGTTCATTTTAAACACCATAACTAGGTTTCCACACATCCTACAGTGTTTTATAATAAAAAGGCATATATTGGATTTAAATTCGAAACTATTTTAAAGGCGTAAGATTCTTTTTATAAATTAAACAATTTCTACTGCCCTTACTGCAATGGAAAAATTAATGGGAGGGCCTGGCTCATCAGTGGTGAACCCTCCCAGCGGTTTCGCCAGTTTAAGGAGAGTTCACCACTGATGAGCCAGGCCCTTCCATTAATTTTTTCCATTGCAGTAAGGGCAGTAGAAATTTTTTAATATCAAAAAGAATCTTACGCTTTTAAAATAGTTTCGAATTTTGATAACAGATGGCGCGCTAGTGCATCATAATATATTGGATTTAATAAAAAGATTTATTTGCCAATATTTCGGTTGGCTGAACGCCAAACCTTTATCAAGGCATTAAAAATTTGTAAACATTAATTATTTAATGAATTAAATATGGATTGCTCTATTTTAAAAACAGTGTTTATAATCAGCTAAATCCTCCTATACAGCATTAAAGTTCTAAAAGGAGGTCTGGAGGATTAAACTGGTAAAACAGCTGGAAATATTCACCATTACAAATTAATAAATTTGTGATTTATCACATTCCAATAACAAAACGTGAAGGTTGTGACGAAGGCCAACATGCCCGAAACGCGTACTTGGTCGGACATAATGGACTCCCCAAATATTACGGAATAAACCTGAATCAACGGTTAGTTGATTTTTTTTTTACTAGATGCGTCCAAATCAGTGTTGGGCATTAAAAAATTATTTTTCAATTAAATTGAAGTGCAATTAACAATTAATTAATTGTTAATTAGAAAAGTGCAATTAACAATTAATTAATTGTTAATTGTATGAATACAATTAATAATTAATTAATTGTTAATTGTAAAAAAAAAACAATTAACAATTGATTAATTGTTAATTGTGAAAATTACAATTAACAATTAATCAATTGTTAATCTTTAATAAATCATTTTAATTAATATTTGCCCAACACTGCCAGAGATAAAAAGTGTTTTTATTAAATACAACACACCTTTACCATCGTCAGCTGCAGTTGAACGCCTTTTTTCTTTTGCGACAATGACAAATCTGCCAAAGAGTCACAAATTGTTGGACAGCATGTTCGAGAAGAGAGTGGTACTGAAATGCAGTGTTGGGCATTAAAAAATTATTTTTCAATTAAATTGAAGTGCAATTAACAATTAATTAATTGTTAATTAGAAAAGTGCAATTAACAATTAATTAATTGTTAATTGTATGAATACAATTAACAATTGATTAATTGTTAATTGTAAAAATACAATTAACAATTGATTAATTGTTAATTGTGAAAATTACAATTAACAATTAATCAATTGTTAATCTTTAATAAATCATTTTAATTAATATTTGCCCTACACTGGTCCAAATGGACCTCATTGTTTCGGGCTAATGGCCCTCGTCAGTCTAGGACAGACTTTAATTCCTTGGGATCCACAAGGGATCAAATATAAAATCCTCACAATCTGACGAGCGCCAAAAGCGCGAAACGCGTTCGTGGATGTCTTTTCTTGATTTATCGAGAAATTGGGTTAGCCAAATATTAGGGAACAGGCTAAATCAATGTTTAGTTGATTTCTGTTACACACTATATGGCGCTCTGCCATCTGTAAAGCACATGTGCTCCTGGTCAGGATATGCCTTTTTAATATCAACACCTGACCTTTTTATTTTTTCTATTATTTTTTCATATGTATATATATTTTAAAAATAAAAAAGGCATATTGTGACCAGGAGCACATGTGCTTTTCAGAAGGCAGAGCGCCATCTAGTGGAACAGAAATCAACTAAACATTGATTTAGCCTGTTCCCTGATATTTGGCCAACCCAATCTCTTGATAAATCAAGAAAAGCCATCCACGAACGCGTTTCGCGCTGTTGGTGCTCGTCAGCGTGAAGTAGGCAATATATATATTGTAACGTAAAAAATTAAGGTAGACAAACTTCAGGATATGACACAGCAATTTATTTAAAGAAAGCACAAAATCAACACATTTATAAGATACAAGATAAGCAATGAATGAAGCTTCCAGAGTAGAAAAATATAAATAAAATATAAACATTTCAAAAATTAATAATCTGTATATAAAATATAATAAATTCTTTGTGTTATTGTAACTATATACTTAAAAATATATATTATTTCATGGTTACATTGAGATGAATTAGTTTCGATACAAGTTTAATTAATTGTGTTTATTATATAGGTTTTTAACTTTTAATTAGACAATTTTAATTTATATTTAGACATTTTTCATTTTAATTTAGACATTTTTCATTTTAATTTAGACATTTTTCATTTCAATTTAGACACATGGACTTTTCTATAAAAAGTCTTGTGTCTAAATTAAAATGGAGTTTTCTATCAAAAGTCTTGTGTCTATATTAAAATGAAAAATGTCTAAATTTAAATGAAAAATGTCTAAATTAAAATTGAAAATGCCTAAATATAAATTTAAAATGTCTAATTAAAAGTTAAAAACCTATATATAAGTATCTTGATTCTGTATGATAAATTTTAGAACGGTGGTGTTGAAATATCTCGGTTCGATTGCATTTTGAAAAAATTTTAATTCTTATTGTGAGATAGGAATACGTCTCAGGTGTGCGCTTGGAGTGTAAGACTAAATGTTCTCTAAGTCGCTATAGATGGGCCTCCAATTTATCCGTCGCATGTGCGACGTGAAGGGAATAAATATGAGGTGGGCGATGTGACATATGTCGTACAAGTTGCAAGGGACAAGTTCTAGGAACAAGTAAATCAAATCAGAGTCCACATGACCCTAAGTGGTCCCATGAGATCACAGCGGACATGCCCATAAATTTCTATCTGGCTTCTCCAAGTTGATGGGGAATCCTTTTTCAAATTTCGTGTGAATTCGTCCAAACTTCTTCCCCTTCCCCTTCCTTTTAAATATAACAAAATTTTTATTATTTTATTAGCAGAGTCTTATTTTTTTATGTTTATATTTTGCTATACTTTGTACACTTACCTCATTTGCTTATCTTTTGTTTATCCTTCATAGTTTGTTCTTGCCTGAAATAAATTATTGTCTAATTCCGAAGTTGGTCTTCCCTAATTTTCTACGTAGCAATATTTTCGTTTTATATTATTTTTGAGAGAACGTTGATAGTGTTAACAATTTTATTAAAATTATATATATTTTTTGTTCTTGTATATATCAAATAATTAATTTTTAAAATTTGAAAATCAAGTACCTGTTTTATTATTTTATAAGCTACATTCACATGGACAAAACTTAAGAAGGTTGTACCTTTTAGCCTGTAAATAGGGATTCAGACAATAAATCCATTGATACATAGTGACCTTTATTGAAGACATACGCCCCTGTCTCCTTCAAAAAAAAAAATAAATAAAACGACCGGCGACATCAAAGACCATCTACTTCCTTATCTTTTATCTATGAGTGTATTTGTATGTATGAATGGTTTGATTATTATTTGTTTAATTTTGTGTTTTTTTTTTTAATTTCTCGTTTTATAAAGAATTTGATTATTTTAAAATATACAAGTTTAAAAACTCAAATTATATAAGAGTGATTAGTAGAGAAAATATATTTAAAGCTAAGAAATTATATTATATATGAAGGGAGCCAATTTATTCTTGTAATAGTATACTCCATAAATTATTGGGGAAAAAACTACATGGATATATATATAAATAATTTTTAAAATAGAAAAATGGTCAGGTCTTGATATAAAAAAAAAGGCATATCTTGATCACTCGTATGAGCTTTTTATAGATGCCAGAGCGCCATCTAGTAGAACAGAAATCAACTTATAAAAAGGTCAGGGGTGTTGATATCTTATATATATATATAAATCAATGTTTGTATGTTTGTTTGTTTGTATGTCCGGTATACAAATTCGCAGTAGTTCACTAATTCAAACCAAAATTTCCATACATAGGTAAAAAAATACGGGGAAGACGATAGGCTATTTTAAAAAATATTTATATCAATTATTAAAACTATATATTCAAATTATTCTACTTAGCTCACGAACAGCGCCCTCTATCAAAGATTAGATTAAATTATGCTGATGCAAACAAATAGATAATGCTAATAACAAACAATTATTTTAAAAAATCTTATCTAAATATATATCACTCGGGTAGATATGCACACAGGTCAATCCCGGGGCGAAGCCCGGGTCACCCGTCTAGTTAAATATAAAAAAGGCATATCCTGACCAGGAGCACATGTGCTTTACAGAAAGCAGAGAGCCATCTGGTGGAACAGAAATCAACTAAACATTGATTTAGCCTGTTCCCTGATATTTGGCCAACCCATTTTCTTGATAAATAAAAAAAAAAGCCAACTACGAACGCGTTTCGGGCTGTTGGCCCTCGTCAGTCAAAAGGTTTTCAAAATATTCACACCATTAATAATCGCCTCGTTTTTAACTTCCTTCTAAATTACTGAAGAACTCCCCCATTACCTGCTTAATTGTACAACCCTTGATGAAGAGAGGAAGGCCCTATATCAACAAATTAAATGTACCAACACTTCACCCTACGTATTGCTTTCAAAAATATCAGCAAACAAATCTAAGGCAATAACTTATTATACATTTTTTAGATCATCATTATGTAAGGACAACAAGTGAATGACTTTGAGACGAAGAGTAAAGCCAGTTCTATCTTACTACCTATGTAAATAACACAAGATTACCTTACCCAATTGGGAGAATCTGTATGGGGCAAGTCCCTAATAAAGGTTTTTGTGTGTGTGTGTTTTTAAATTCCTTCTGAATAATTGTGAACGAAAAGGCTTGTTGCTGCTGTTGTATATAGTCACAGTGTAGAAAATACTATACTATACCTACTACATATATCTCTGTATTCTTAGTTCTCTTCAATTACTCTGTAAACTGGCGAATCCTTTATAGGACGAGAGGCCCTAAATAAAGGCTTTTGTTGTTGTTGTTGTTGTATAATTGTGAACGAGACGAAAATCTTTATTAATTAATATGATATTCAAAATATATATATATAATATAGTCCCAGAGAAGGAAATTTCAATTTGTGGCGCAAATAGAGAAAAAATGTTCAAATTAATAAAACTATGCAAAAAAAACGAAAATCTTTATTAATTAATTTGATATTTAAAAAGAAAATAGAATATAGTCCCAGAGAAGGAAATTTCAATTTGTGTCGCAAATAGAGAAAAAAAAGTTCAAATAAATGAAACTATGCAATTAAGAAAAATATATATGTAAAAAGGATAGGTCGGTGGGCCAATGGTATAAACAGTCAGAATTCCGATAGCCATGACCCAGGATCGAATCCCGCATTGAGCTCTTTTTTTTCTGAAGAATTCTTCAATGGAGCTTCCCATTCTTTCAAAAGTAAACCTCCACCAGTGCCAGTAACCTAACTGGCATACTTGTAAGTAAAAACAACACTTGAAGTTACACCGCATGAGTTTCTTTTCAATGAAAAATCAAAATTTTATTTCAAGGTGGAATATTGACTATTTCTAACCTTTTTGGATGAGGCATGAAAGGGTGAATTATAAAGAGTAATTATGAAGGGAAAAATAAAAGTGTCCACTTGTCTACAAGTGTCTACTTGTAAGTACAAAAGTCGAACTGTTATCTACATTTGTAGTACACATGGTGGTGGTACTTACAGCAAAAGTTTTCGCCAACTATCATCCTCCATGATTATCATGGCCGGTACCGCATGTATTGAGTATAAAAAAAAGTATATTTAAATATTTTTTGGATATCTATATTGTCATGTAGAAAATTAAGAAAGACAAACTTCAGAATGAAACTGCAATATATCTTAGGGACAGGCATATAAGCTAAAATTTATAACATACTAGACGGATGACCCGTGCTTCGCCCCGGGATTGACCCGTGTGCATATCTACCCGAGTGATATATATTTAGATAAGATTTTTTTTATAATTGTTTGTTATTAGCATTATCCATTTGTTTGCATCAGCATAATTTAATCTAATCTTTGATAGAGGGCGCTGTTCGTGAACTAAGTAGAATAATTTGAATATATAGTTTTAATAATTGATTAATATATTGTTTAAAATAGCCTATCGTCTTCCCCGTAATTTTTTTACCTATGTATGGAAATTTTGGTTTGAATTAGTGAACTACTGCGAATTTGTATACCGGACATACAAACAAACAAACATACAAACATTCATTTTTTTTATATATATATAGACAAGAGAAGCGCAATAATGGATGTATACAAAGAGTAGCAAGATAAAAATATGAAAATTAATAAGCTGTTCATATAAATATTTCGCTACAACATTTTGTTTATTATAATTATTGGGGATAAACTGTATATTGATTTTTCCATCTTAAAATATAGACTACAGCACCCATAGTCTCATGTTCTGCTCCGAAAACTTCAGTTTGATTTACATAAACTCTAGAGAGCATATACTCCAAAATGTAGGGCGTAGAAATAAGGAAAACAAACCTCAGAATGAAACTGAAAATCTTCGAGAGAGAATTCCAAAAACAAATTAAATTTATAGAATATCAGAGAGACAATGTCGAAAGTTTACAGAAAGTATCAAATACAAACACATCATATAATTAATAATATTTTCCATAAAATAATACTTGCTACAATATATTTCATCATTTTTCCTGAGGAAGTGCCCTATATGGATATATATACATTCCATTCGCTATAATTTGCATACAAAATTCCCTTCTAAACACACTCCAAACGATGTATAATATAATAAAGCCAAACGAAAATCATCTCGTTATGTAAATTTCATCGCAGAAGATCCTCCAATCAGCTCTAATTAGGAATAAAAACACCTCCAAACGATCATTTTTAAAAATGTAAACAACATAGACAAATTAGGATAATTAAATAGAGGGCAAACCTTTATAAAATCTAATTAGGGACACCTTGAACGATTGTGGAGGTATTTTCTTAGCAGCAGATACTCGAGTAATAGTTAATTTAATAAGGCAGACGAGAGATTCATTAAGGCGGGAAAAAAGAAGCCTTTAATTTAAATGGCGACGTAAAAGAAGCTAATTGATTGGCTGCAGAGCGTCGTCTGCAGAAATTAACAAAAAAATCCAATATGGCGGCCACAGTAATCTTCCTGCATCTCCCCCCCCCTCCCCCCTAATCTATTTGTAATAATTCATTCTGGTATCGGCTGCATTGACTTGCTGAAGATATAGGGAATCTTCTGCTTTAATTTGTAGAAGCCTTATTTTCCTTTCTTGCTCCCCACTTCTATTTAATATTCTATGTTTTCGCTTTTTTATTTTCGAATATATGATTATATATAAATTCCTTTATTTTTAATCTTTATATCTTATTATATACATTGACTTGTAATTTGAATTAAAAAAACAGGTTAAGAATTTATATTCTATGAAAGGGTATTTTTCCGATCACAGAATTGAATTTGACCGATTTTTTTTTACCATCTAAATCGGAGTAAATAATAATTGAAAATATCGATATTAAAAAATATTCTGATAGATGGCGCAAGCCATAATCAACATTAAATTACAAGATTATGCGATTTGTTCATCATTTTATTAGCTTGTGTCACACATCTTTTTTCTCTTTCTTTTTACAGATTGATTATCTAATTGAATAATATGAAGTATATATGTTATATAAAGGTATTATTCAAGATGTTATTCTAAATATATTTCATAGATTCAAATATTCTGTTAAGTCGACCGCCAAAGGTCGCACTTTCTGTTTATATAACCTATTGTTGTTGTTTCCCGATGGCCGGCTCAAACCATATGTAAATATGTAAATAGTTTTGTTTACTTCTACTACCCGCCGTCAAGGTATTATTTCATTCTCAATTATGTTATAATATTAATTAAAGTAAATTATGATATATATATTCAACCGTTATTTTATTAATATATTTCCCACGACTACAAAACAATATCAAAAAACATACTCATGTAACCTTCAACAACCTAAGAAATCTTTTTATTTATAATATGGCTTTTCTTGATTTATCAAGAAATTGGGTTGGCGGCCAAATATCACGGAGCAAGCTAAATAAACGTTTAGTTTATTTTTGCTCCACTAGATGGCGCTCTGCCATCTAAAAAGCACATTTGCTCGTGGTCAGGAGATGCCTTCTTTATTTTTAATATCAACACCTGACCCACTTATCCTTTATATTATTTTTTTCTATTGTTTTTCATAAATATACATATTATTTGAAAATAGAGCAATCCATTTTTAAATACATTAAATAAGGAAGGCCTATATCTTGGATGAATATTGTTAATTAAAAGCATCAACATTTCGACAAAACAGTTCGACTATTTTCTGGAATTTAAAACCTTGTAAACAAAATGGGTGCGAACTGCCTCGTTAAAAATATCTTGGAGATTACCATTAAACAATTCTGTGATCTCAATTCTTTATTTAATATATATATATAACTGTATAAATTAAGAAAAAAAAAAAGGCATTTCCTGATCGCGCAACTGAAATTTGCTAATGGATTGCGCCATCTATCGGAATAAATATTAAACTAATTGTTGATTTTTTTTAAATTATTCCAGAATTGGCCAAATACGATTAGTTGATATTTATTCCGATAGATGGCGCAAGCCAACAGCAACTTTCAGTTACACAATCAGGAAATGCCTTTTTTTTTCTTAATTTATCTACCTGATCCAAATACAAATTCCACTTTTGTACTGTTTTCCACATATAGAACTGTATAAATTAAAGCCTATTTGGGAAATGTTTACGTTAGCTACTCTACCGCTGTGAGTCATCGTGGTGTAAAAAAAAAAAATTTTTTTTTTTTTTAATGAGAACTCGATAAAAATCGGCTTTTAAAAAGTGTCGCCGGCACTATTACGCAACAAAAACGACCCATTTCTCAAACCTATTGGTCACGGTGACACCCCAAAAGAGATTCGGTGTGGTTTAAAGTTTGTTAGGGACCGTTGAAGGACACGTGCGCGCCAGGAATATTCGACCAACCAGTGAAGCACGCGCTACCGAGAAGTGACGGCTTCGTATGCCCGTCGAGTTCAACGGCAGATCACCGTTCACCTTCTTTGTTTGTTCTCTGTTTTAATGCACAAAGGTAAAAAAACAACAGGTCTAGAGAACAAGGATCCCGCGTGCCTTCTCATTTATATGGATACCTACAAGAAAAGATTTACGACCTGTCTGACGTAAGAAAATTGTAACTTGTGACGAGGATTTCATATGACAACCTTCGACTTTCAGCGAAAGTGTCTAAAAACTTTACGTAGCATAGAAATATTTTTCGAAACCTAAATTGCACCAGAACCATCATTTTTTATAACTGGAATAAAACAAAAGCATTTCAAAATATGATTTAAAAAAAAACACCGATGAGAAATATCTTGTTTTATTACTATTTATGTGAACAAAAATGAAAAATATAAAAAAGGTCAGGTGTTGATATTAAAAACAAACAAAAAAAAAGAGGCATATCCTGACCACTCATATGAGCATTTTTAGATAGCAGAGCACCATCTAGTGGAAGAAAAATTAACTAAACGTTGATTTAACTTGTTCTGTAATATTTAGCCAACCTAATTTCTTTAAAAATCAAATAAACCCAACAACATTGAGTCTCCATAGGTAGAAATATTAAAAAATAAAAAAGGCATATCCTGACCAGGAGCAATGTGCTTTTCAGAAGGCAGAGCGCCATCTGGTGGAACAGAAATCAACTAAACATTGATTAACCTGTTCTCTGATATGAATCCCTGATTCCACCAGATGGCGCTCTACCTTCTGAAAAGCGCATGTGCTCCTGTTCAGGATATGCCTTTTTTATTTTTGATATCAACACCTGACCTTTTTATATATATTTTTTTCACAGCTAGAAATATATGAAAAATTTAATAGCCTTCATTTCTATTAAGACTTATTTGAAGTAAAAATGTATATTAGCGTATAGAAAAAATGTTCCTTAAAAAATCATTTATTTTCTTTTGCACACACCAATCTAAAATATTAACTATTTATTGAAAGAAAACCAGTCAAATATTTTTAAAAATCAATAATCTCAGAGAATTTCTATTATATCAAATATTAACAATTTTAAATATCGAACAATAAACCTATAATATAAAAGAAAGCAGTATTCCGAATAAACCAAGTAATATAATAGATTAATAATGAAAAAACAACATATAATATATTGATTTCAGAAAAAAAACATAAACGTTATAAATTAGAGAATAAACTTTTTATTAGCTATTAACTATAATAATGGAAAAAAAAGGATTTCGGTTATGGAGAGAGAGAGAAGAAGAGAGATAGAGAAAACCCATTTATATAAACTTACATGAACAAAATGCTTTCTCTTTTTTTGGAAAAAAAAGAGAGAAAAAGAAAGAAATAAAATGACGTAAAAGGTTCAAATCAATTAAACCAACTCGAACCATTTAGAACCACTACTAAAAGTTGAAGACGCTCCCCTCTCGTAGAGTTTGAAGGAAGATTTTTCAAAATGGCGCTCGATAAATGGATTTGGTCGTCTGATGTCACAATGAAGACAAACAACTGGGATGTCAAAATGGCGTCTTCAAGTCATTATATTGCTGTAATTACATTACAGAAATTATTACTACAAATTATCTTCCATGTAAATCATTACACGCCGGATTCTCATTTAATAACGAATATATAGTGTGGATTATCTTATATAATTTTATAGGAGAGACACTTTTTTAAATTAAATTTTTATTTGTAGATTTTTATATTAATATGATAAAAAAATTTGAGCGCCATATTTTTATAAGAAATATAAACTATTTTAAGGCGCAAAAAAAAAAAAAAAATTTGAGAAAAAGGGGAATTTTTTGATTATGCAACTAAAAGTTGCTGATGGCTTGCGCCATCTATCGGAGAAAATATCAACTAATCGTTGATTTTTTAATAATTCCAGAATAGGCCAAATACAGTATTTTTTTATTATTTCATAATTTATCAAATACAGTATTTGACCAATTCTGGAATAATTAAAAAATCAACGATTAGTTGATATTTATTCCGATAGATGGCGCAAGCCATCAGCAACTTTAAGTTGCATAATCAGGAAATGCCCCTTTTTCTCAATTTATCCACTTGATCCAAGTACAAATTCACTTTTATACTATTTTTCATATAGATTTTTATATTTATATTTTAAATAATAAAGAGAAAAACAAATGAATTGTTTGTAAAGTAATATAAAACATATATTTAAAAATACTTTTACGTTTTTATAATTGTATTTATATAAGGAGACAATTTGTGAAGTAATGTGAACCCTTAATAATATTAAAATATATAATTATTTATTAGATAATACATATTTGAGAGAAAATTTGTAGATAGTATGAATATACACTCATTGGCAAAACTGAAGTCAATGATGTCGCAAGTCACCAGAGGTAATTTTGTTCACACTTGGTTATCTCGTGTGTCTTCAATAAAGGTCACTGTAATATCTTTCAGAGTTATTGTCTGAATCCCGATATACATGGTAAAAGGTACAACTTCCTTAAGTTTTGTCCATGAGTGTATATTGGTTATCTCGTGTGTCTTCAATAAAGGTCACTGTAATATCTTTCAGAGTTATTGTCTGAATCCCGATATACATGGTAAAAGGTACAACTTCCTTAAGTTTTGTCCATGAGTGTATATTGGTTATCTCGTGTGTCTTCAATAAAGGTCACTGTAATATCTTTCAGAGTTATTGTCTGAATCCCGATATACATGGTAAAAGGTACAACTTCCTTAAGTTTTGTCCATGAGTGTATATTGGTTATCTCGTGTGTCTTCAATAAAGGTCACTGTAATATCTTTCAGAGTTATTGTCTGAATCCCGATATACATGGTAAAAGGTACAACTTCCTTAAGTTTTGTCCATGAGTGTATATTGGTTATCTCGTGTGTCTTCAATAAAGGTCACTGTAATATCTTTCAGAGTTATTGTCTGAATCCCGATATACATGGTAAAAGGTACAACTTCCTTAAGTTTTGTCCATGAGTGTATATTGGTTATCTCGTGTGTCTTCAATAAAGGTCACTGTAATATCTTTCAGAGTTATTGTCTGAATCCCGATATACATGGTAAAAGGTACAACTTCCTTAAGTTTTGTCCATGAGTGTATATTGGTTATCTCGTGTGTCTTCAATAAAGGTCACTGTAATATCTTTCAGAGTTATTGTCTGAATCCCGATATACATGCTAAAAGGAACAACTTCCTTGAGTTTTGTTCATGAGTGTATATATTGGTTATCTCGTGTGTCTTCAATAAAGGTCACTGTAATATCTTTCAGAGTTATTGTCTCAATCCCGATATACATGCTAAAAAGTATAATTTCCTTAAGTTTTGTCCATGGGTGTATATTGGTTATCTCGTGTGTCTTCAATAAAGGTCACTGTAATATCTTTCAGAGTTATTGTCCCGATATACATGCTGAAAGGTACAACTTCCTTAAGTTTTGTCTATGAGTGTATATTGGTTATCTCGTATGTCTTCAATAAAGGTCACTGTAATATATTTCAGAGTTATTGTCTGAATCCAGATATACATGCTGAAAGGTACAACTTCCTTAAGTTTTGTCCTTGAGTGTACATTAAAACAATTCATATTTTATCACTCCACAGTACAAAACTTAATGATGGGAATGATGAATGTGCCAAAACACCAGTTTTGGTAAATTCAGACAAAAAGAAAACTACCATAACGTTCTCAACTGTAGTAAAGAACCAAAATGCATCATTCTAATGAATTTTTGAAGGGAGAGGTGCCTCATTTGATACATGAATCCCATCCTCCCGCAACTTTATGTTCTAAAAATCGTTCTGAAAATGTGTATTATTATTTCATTTAATGAAAAAAAAAATTATAATTCTCTCTCTATTTAAAATAAAACTTTTAAAAACAAAACAAAAAACACCTAAAATATTATTATATTAAACTTTTATACACGTCATATTTTTTCGTTTAAATTGGAATAATATTCATTAATATATAAAAATTGCAATTATTAATAGAAATTCTAAAACAACACAGTTAAAATTTTAATGGGCGAAAAATTAATTTTCGTTTTTTTTCCTCTCTTCGCGTATAATCCATTTTCCTTTGGGAATATTTAACAATTTATTTTTCTTTTTATTATTTCGTATACACAGAGTAGCGGGGGATTAAATTCCTTAGAATAAAAAATAATGCAACAGTAAACATTGAAAATTAGGTTTAAACAAAATAAAGAAAAAAATCATCTTTCTCATTTATTCCTTTTATATAGATAGTTTTTTTTTAAGAAAAAAAAAAAGAACCTGAAATTATTCAAAAGTAATATCTTCACTTGAAAAAGAAATGGTGTAAAGATCAACTTAATTTAGAGATTTTAAAATGAATAATTAATTGAAATATTTAATGATTTTTTTACAGTCATTGTGTTTCATTTTTGTAAAATAAAAAATAAAAAACATTTTATATATACTGACCGTTATTGTAAAGAGAAATATATATTAGGAGGGCCTGGATCATCAGTGATAAACCCTCCCAGCGGTTTCGCCAGTTACCACACCGTTCTACTATTGCGTTGGACTGTTCTGTTTCTAAAGATGGAGGGTCTTTGGGCATTGAAAGAAACTCTAGAGATAAGCTATGAAGACGGAATAATATAATATTATATATATATATAGATGGAAAATTTGCCAGGAGGAAATTAATCCATAGAAGCAATTGGCGCTTCTCCCGTCAAAATAAAGGTCAGAATCTGACGCCATCTATTGACCGTCGCCGCAACTCTAGGTGGACGCTTATCAGTTTGCCAAAGTTGGTGTTGTGGCTTTGTCACCGACCCGAGGCCGCTAGTTGCGGCGACAGTCAATAGATGGCGTCAGATTCTGACGTTTATTTTGACGGGAGAAGCGCCCATTGTTTATATATATATATATATATGATTTATATATTTTATTTTAAAATATTTTCTTTATATTGCCCCCCCCCCCCCCCCCGATTTTTTTAAATAAACTATTCGAAATCTTGTGTAATACATTAAAAATAAGCCAACAAGTGGAATAAAAAAATTTCAACTAAACGTTTATTAAGATTATATCATAATATTTGACCAACCTATTTATATATATATATATATATATATAAATC
>CP092884.1:50515093-50618480 GCA_030710605.1 Cordylochernes scorpioides
ACGATCAAAATTTGGTTCAAGAGGTTTCCAGAGAAATCAATTGTCTATTTAGGTTATAAAAATGTACACGTGAAAGGTCAGGATAAGCCTATTTCATTTTTTAATTTCACCTCTTGACTTTGTTGACGTAAATATCATATTTATGAAAATTTGGCCTAAATGCCTATTTATTGATTTCTCGGGAAACATCTAGAAACGAATTTTGGTCCTTGAGGAACTGCCTGCACCACTCTGACGAGGGCCAACAGCCCGAAACGAGTACCGGGTTGGCCTTTCTTGATTTATATATATAAAAAAATAAATAGGTTGGTCAAATATTATGATATAATTAATCTTAATAAACGTTTAGTTGAATTTTTTTTTATTCCACTTGTTGGCTTATTTTTAATGTATTAAACGAGATTTCGAATAGTTTATTCAAAAAATCGGGGGGGAAATATAAAGAAAATATTTTAAAATAAAATATATAAATCATATATATATAGAATATTATATTATTCAACACCGTCTTCAAAGCTTATCTCCAGAGTTTCTTTCAATGCCCAGAGACCCTCCATCTTTAGAAACAGAACAGGTCAACACAATAGTAGAGCAGTGTGGTAACTGGCGAAACCGCTGGGAGTGTTTATCACTGATGAGCCAGGCCCTCCTAATATATATTTCTCTTTACAATAAAGGTCAGTATATATAAAATGTTTTTTTTTTTTTTATTTTACAAAAATGAAACACAATGACTGTAAAAAATGCATTAAATATTTTAATTAATTATTCATTTTGAAATATCTAAATTGAGTTGATCTTTACACCATTTATCTTTCTTTTTTTTTTCAAGTGAAGATATTACTTTTAAATAATTTCAGGTACTTTTATTTCCTAAAAAAAAAACTATCTATATAAAAGGAATAAATGAGAAAGATGATTTTTTTCTTTATTTTGTTTAAACCTAATTTTCAATGTTTACTGTTGCATTATTTTTTATTCTGAAGAATTTAATCCCCCGCTACTCTGTGTATACGAAATAATAAAAAAGTAAAAATAAATTGTTAAATATTCCCAAAGGAAAATGGATTATACGTGAGAGAGAGAAAAAAAAAGACCAGAAAATTAATTTTTCGCCCATTAAAATTTTAACTGTGTTGTTTTTAGAATTTCTATTAATAATTGCAATTTTTAATATATTAATAAATATTATTCCGAATTAAACAAGAAAAATATGACGCGTAGAAAAGTTTAATATAATAATATTTTAAGTGTTTTTTTGTTTTTAAAAATTTTATTTTAAATAGAGAGAGAATTATAATTTTTTTAATTAAATGGAAATATAATACACATTTTCAGAACGATTTTTAGAACATAAAGTTGCGGGAGGATGGGATTCATGTATCAAAAGAGGCACCTCTCCCTTCAAAAATTCATTAGAATGATGCATTTTGATTCTTTACTACAGTTGAGAACGTTATGGTAGTTTTATTGTCTGAATTTACCAAAACTGGTGTTTTGGCACATTCTTCATTCCCATAATTAAGTTTTGTACTGTGGAGTGATAAAAAATATTGAATTGTTTTAATGTACACTCATGGACAAAACTTAAGGATGTTGTACCTTTTACCATGTATATCTGGATTCAGACAATAACTCTGAAAGATATTACAGTGACCTTTATTGAAGACACACGAGATAACCAAGTGTGAACAAAATTGACTCTGTCTCCTTCAAAAAAAAAAAAAAAAAAACAGACGACCGGCGACATCGTAAACTAAAGTTTTTCCCATGAGTATATATTCATATTATCCACAAAATATCTCTCAAATATGTAATATCTATATTAATAAAATGCAAATTTCATAAGAGGACATCACTAAAAACTTTCGTTACAATGCATCAATTTCAACCAAATTTTCAACATTTATGTAAAACGAGATGGAGCAGGTTTTGCTTAACATCAAAATATTTTTCCCTAACATTAACATGCGTAACTTAGCTGTTATCGATTAAATACAAAAAAATCAACAGAGTTAATTTTATTTATATATAAATACAAAAAAAAATTCAGCAATTCATTCAACTCAATCTAAAAATATATTCAAAACAAGCAATTTTAAGATAACACCATATGTAAAACAGTCGGCCAAGAAAACAACAACGATATTACATCTTTCTCACATATTCACACACAATCTTGATTAATAATTAAAACTAATCTTTAACATTGTTTATTATACTTCATAATATATAATATTCGTTAGGCAAACTTTCACTCGGATAAATGTAATATAAAAAGCCAACAATGAAGAATGAATGTAAGATAAAAATCCAACAATGAAGAGTAAATATAATATAAAAAGCCAACAATGAAGAATGAATGTAAGATAAAAAGCCAACAATGAAGAGTAAATATAATATAAAAAGCCAACAATGAAGAGTGAATGTAAGATAAAAATCCAACAATGAAGAGTAAGTGTAATATAAAAAGCCAACAGAGTGAATGTAAGATAAAAAGCCAACAATGGAGAGTGAATGTAATATAAAAAGCCAACAATGAAGAATGAATGTAAGATAAAAAGCCAACAATGAAGAGTGAATGTAATATAAAAAGCCAACAATGAAGAATGAATGTAAGATAAAAAGCCAACAATGAAGAGTGAATGTAAGATAAAAAGCCAACAATGAATAGTAAATGTAATATAAAAAGCCAACAATGAAGAATGAATGTAAGATAAAAAGCCAACAATGAATAGTAAATATAATATAAAAAGCCAACAATGTAGAATGAATGTAAGATGAAAAGCCAACAATGAAGAGTAAATATAATATAAAAAGCCAACAATGAAGAGTGAATGTAAGATAAAAAGCCAACAATGAAGAGTAAATGTAATATAAAAAGCCAACAGAGTGAATGTAAGATAAAAAGCCAACAATGAAGAGTGAATGTAATATAAAAAGCCAACAATGAAAAATGAATGTAAGATAAAAAGCCAACAATGAAGAGTGAATGTAATATAAAAAGCCAACAATGAAGAATGAATGTAAGATAAAAAGCCAACAATGAAGAGTGAATCTATCTATATATATAAAATTGAATGTCTGTCTGTCTGTTTGTCTGCACTCTATAGATTCAAAAACCATACATCCAATCGCCGTGAAATTTTGGGATATTATTAGGTATATCACCGGGAAGGTTTTTGAAAAATAATTTCCTGAATATCTTGAATATCCTTAGAGTTATTTGCAGATTTGTAGATTTAACTCGCAAGCAGCGCCCCCATTGTGACGATGATAACAATATATCGAGAGATTCAAATTTACGAGTTTCAAATTATCAAAATATATCTTTTTTTTAAAATAAGTTTTTAGAGAATTGTTTTAACAAATGTTCGCTAGACAAACCTTTACTCGGGTAAAACCCCGGGCGAAGCCGAATACGTCTTATAAGTTTATAGAGAATTGTTTTAACAAATGTTCGTTAGACAAACATTCACTCGGGTAAAACCCGGGCGAAGCCGGGCACATCCGCTAGTGTAATATATAATTATATATTTTAATATTATTAAGGGTTCACATTACTTCACAAATTGTCTCCTTATATATAAATACAATTCAAAAAACGTAAAAACATTTTAAAATACGTGTATAGCACTTTACAAACAATTCATTTGTCTTTCTCCTAATTATTTAAAATATAAATATAAAAATCTATATGAAAAATAGTATAAAAGTGAATTTGTACTTGGATCAAGTGGATAAATTGAGAAAAAGGGGAATTTCCTGATGGTGCAACTGAAAGTTGCTGATGGCTTGCGCCATCTATCGGAATAAATATTAACTAATCGTTGATTTTTAATTATTCCAGAATTGGCCAAATACTGTATTTGGTTAATTATGAAATGATAAAAAATACTGTATTTGGTTAATTATGAAATGATAAAAAAATACTGTATTTGGTTAATTATGAAATGATAAAAAAATACTGTATTTGGTCTATTCTGGAATAATTAAAAATCAACAAGAATAGTTGATATTTATTCCGATTGATGGCGCAAGCCATCAGCAACTTTTAGTTGCATAATCAGGAAATTCCCCTTTTTCTCAATTTTTTTTTTTTGCGCCTTAAAATAGTTTATATTTCTTATAAAAATATGGCGCTCAAATTTTTTTATCATATTAATATAAAAATCTATAAATAAAAATTTAATTAAAAAAAGTGTCTCTCCTATAAAATTATATAAGAGAATCCACACTATATATTCATTATTAAATGAGAATCCGGCGTGTAATGATTTACATGGAAGATAATTTGTAGTAATAATTTCTGTAATGTAATTACAGCAATATAATGACTTGAAGACGCCATTCTGACATCCCAGTTGTTTGTCTTCATTGTGACATCAGACGACCAAATCCATTTATCGAGCGCCATTTTGAAAAATCTTCCTTCAAACTCTACGAGAGAGGAGCGTCTTCAACTTTTAGTAGTGGTTCTAAATGGTTCGAGTTGTTTTAATTGATTTGAACCTTTTACGTCATTTTATTTCTTTCTTTTCTCTTTTTTTTTCTTCCAAAAAAAGAGAAAGCATTTTGTTCATGTAAGTTTATATAAATGGGTTTTCTCTATCTCTCTCTCTCTCTCCATAACCGAAATCCTTTTTTTTTCATTATTATAGTTAATAGCTAATAAAAAGTTTATTCTCTAATTTATAACGTTTATGTTTTTTCTGAAATCAATATATTATATGTTGTTTCATTATTAATCTATTATATTACTTGGTTTATTGTGGAATAAGGCTTTCTTTTATATTAAAGGTTTATTGTTCGATATTTAAAATTGTTAATATTTGATATAATAAAAATTCTCTGAGATTATTGTTTTTTAAAAATATTTGACTGGTTTTCTTTCAATAAATAGTTAATATTTTAGATTGGTCTGTGCAAAAGAAAATAATTGATTTTTTTTAGGGAACATTTTTTCTACGCTAATATACATTTTACTTCAAATAAGTCTTAATCGAAATAAAGGCTATTAAATTTTTCATATATTCCTAGCTGTGAAAAAAAAAAATAAATAAAAAGTTCAGGTGTTGATATCAAAAATAAAAAAGGCATATCCTGAACAGGAGCACATGCGTTTTTCAGAAGGTAGAGCGCCATCTGGTGGAATCAGGGATTCATATCAGGGAACTGGTTAATCAATGTTTAGTTGATTTCTGTTCCACCAGATGGCGCTCTGCCTTCTGAAAAGCACATGTGCTCCTGGTCAGGATATGCCTTTTTTATTTTTAATATATCTACCTATGAAGACCCAATGTTGTTGGGTTTATTTGGATTTTCAAAAAATTAGGTTGGCTAAATATCACAGTACAGGTTAAATCAATGTTTAGTTAATTTTTCTTCCACTAGATGGCGCTCATCTATCTAAAAATGCTCATATGAGCGGTCAGGATATGCCTTTTTTTTTTTGGTTCGTTATTAATATCAACATTTGACTTTTTTTTTCTATTTTTCATTTTTGTTCACGGTGAACTTGACGGGCACACGAAGCCGTCACCTCTCAAAGCGCGCGCTTCACTCGTTGGTCGACTATTCCTGGCGCGCACGTGTCGTTTAACGGTCTCTGCCAAACTTTTTACCACGCCGAATCTTTCTTTTGAATGTCACTGTGGCCAATAGGTTTGAGAAATAGGCCGTTCATGTTGCGTAGTGCCAGCGACACTTTTTAAAAGCTGATTTTTTATCGAATTTTCATTTAAAAAAAACCTTTTTACACCACGATGACTCACAGCGGTAGAGTAGCTAACGTAGAAATTTCCCAAATAGGCTTTATTAAATAAAAACAAACGATAGCATTGCGTCTCTTTATACATGAAATTTATTATGATAGCTTTCGGATCTTATCGATCCTTCTACAGGCTAAGCTGTAAGTTGAGAGAAAGAGTATATATAGTTGTACAATATTATTTATATACACCTAACGAAGATAGAAAATAAAATATATAATATAAAATAAATATAAACACATTTCACGAGTTCACGTTTTCTCGTCTATCGTTTGTTTTTATTTAATAAATTTATAGCAATTCTTTTGTCTATTTTTAAAATAGGCTTTAATTTATACATTTCTATATGTGGAAAACAGTACAAAAGTGGAATTTGTACTTGGATCAGGTAGATAAATTAAGAAAAAAAAAAAGGCACTTCCTGATTGTGTAACTGAAAGTTGATGATGGCTTGCGCCATCTATCGGAATAAATATCAACTAATCGTATTGTGTCAATTCTGGAATAATTAAAAATCAACGATTAGTTTAATATTTATTCCGATAGATGGCGCAATCCATCAGCAAATTTCAGTTGCATAATCAGGAAATGCCTTTTTTTTTCTTAATTTATACAGTTCTATATATATATTAAATAAAGAATTGAGATCACAGAATTGTTTAATGGTAATCTCCAAGATATTTTTAACGAGGCAGTTCGCACCCATTTTGTTTACAAGGTTTTAAATCCCAGAAAATAGTCGAACTGTTTTGTCGAAATGTTGATGCTTTTAATTAACAATATTCATCCAAGATATAAGCCTTCCTTATTTAATGTATTTTAAAATGGATTGCTCTATTTTAAACTAATATATATATATATATATATATGAAAAACAATAGAAAAAAATAATATAAAAGATAAGTGGGCCAGGTGTTGATATTAAAAATAAAGAAGGCATCTCCTGACCACGAGCAAATGTGCTTTTTAGATTGCAGAGCGCCATCTAGTGGAACAAAAATAAACTAAACGTTTATTTAGCTTGCTCCGTGATATTTGGCCGCCAACCCAATTTCTTGATAAATCAAGAAAAGCCATATTATAAATAAAAAGATTTCTTAGGTTGTTGAAGGTTACATGAGTATGTTTTTTGATATTGTTTTGTAGTCGTGGGAAAAATATTAATAAAATAAAGGTTGAATCATAATTTACTTTAATTAATATGTTAACATAATTGAGAATGAAATAATACCTTGACGGCGGGTAGTAGAAGTAAACAAAATCTATTTACATATTTACATATGGTTTGAGCCGGCCATCGGGAAACAATAACAAATTCTATATACAGTTACGAGCGTCATTCCTCATCTCCTAATCAATCAGTCAGTTTTCATCTCTGTCACCGTTTGCTTTTTTTGGAATGGCGCCCTCCTATTGGTTGGCTACGGTCACGCCACCTTTGCCCCCCCCACTCGCTATTTCGTCTTTGTAACTATTGTGTTGGAGCGGGTCGGTCCCTAAATAAATGCATATATTAGATAATAACCAAATGGAATCCTCTCTTTCTTTTTCCCAGTAAGAGACGCCTACGGAAGCCAACAGTACATAGACAGATAAAGCACATAGGCTATAGTTATTAACTAACATATGCAATTATTTAAGGCGCCAATTTATAATTGTAACAAATAGTATTTGAATCAAAACATTCAATCGGGTAAAACACGGGCGTTGCCCGGGTCATTCGGCTAGTGGTTATATAAACAGAAAGCGCGACCTCTGGCGGTCGACTTAACAGAATATTTGAATCTATGATATATATTTAAAATAGCATCTTGAATAATACCTTTATATAACATATATACTTCAGATCATTCAATTAGATAATCAATCTGTAAAAAGAAAGAGAAAAAAAAAGACAGATGTGTGACACAAGCTAATAAAATGATGAACAAATCGCATAATCTTGTAATTAAATGTTGATTATGGCGTGCGCCATCTATCAGAATATATTTTTTAACATCCATATTTTTAATTATTATTAACTCCGATATAGATGGTGCACAAAAAATCGGTCAACTTCAATTCTGTGATAATAAAAAAAAAAACCTTTCAAAAAATATAAATTCTTAACCTGTTTTTTTTTTTAATTCCAATTACAAGTCAATGTATATAATAAGATATAAAGATTAAAAATAAAGGAATTTATATATAATCATATATTCGAAAATAAAAAAGCGAAAACATAGAATATTAAATAGAAGTGGGGAGCAAGAAAGGAAAATAAGGCTTCTACAAATTAAAGCAGAAGATTCCCTATATCTTCAGCAAGTCAATGCAGCCGATACCAGAATGAATTATTACAAATAGATTAGGGGGGAGGGGGGGGGGGGATGCAGGAAGATTACTGTGGCCGCCATATTGGATTTTTTTGTTAATTTCTGCAGACGACGCTCTGCAGCCAATCAATTAGCTTCTTTTACGTCGCCATTTAAATTAAAGGCTTCTTTTTTCCCGCCTTAATGAATCTCTCGTCTGCCTTATTAAATTAACTATTACTCGAGTATCTGCTGCTAAGAAAATACCTCCACAATCGTTCAAGGTGTCCCTAATTAGATTTTATAAAGGTTTGCCCTCTATTTAATTATCCTAATTTGTCTATGTTGTTTACATTTTTAAAAATGATCGTTTGGAGGTGTTTTTATTCCTAATTAGAGCTGATTGGAGGATCTTCTGCGATGAAATTTACATAACGAGATGATTTTCGTTTGGCTTTATCATATTATACATCGTTTGGAGTGTGTTTAGAAGGAAATTTTGTATGCGAATTATAGCGAATGGAATGTATATATATATCCATATAGGGCACTTCCTCAGGAAAAATGATGAAATATATTGTAGCAGGTATTATTTTATGGAAAATATTATTAATTATATGAGGTGTTTATATTTGATACTTTCTGTAAACTCTCGACATTCTCTCTCCGATATTCTATAAATTTTAATTTGTTTTTTGGAATTCTCTCTCAAAGATTTTCAGTTTAATTCTGAGATTTGTTTTCCTCATTTCTACGCCTACATTTTGGAGTATATGCTCTCTAGAGATTATGTAAATCAAACTGAAGTTTTCGGATCAGAACATGAGACTATGGGTGCTGTAGTCTATATTTTAAGACGACAAAATGAATATATATCCCCCAATAATTTCAATAAACAAAATGTTGTAGCGAAATATTTATATGAACAGCTTATTAATTTTCATATTTTTCATCTTGCTACTCTCTGTATACATCCATTATTGCGCTTCTCTTATCTATATATATATAAATCAATGTTTGTATGTCCGGTATACAAATTCGCAGTAGTTCACTATTTCAAACCAAAATTTCCATACATAGGTAAAAAAATACGGAAAAGACGATAGGCTATTTAAAAAAATATATAAATCAATTATTGACACTATATATTCAAATTATTCTACTTAGCTCACGAACAGCGCCCTCTATCAAAGATTAGATTAAATTATGCTGATGCAAACAAATAGATAATGTTAATAACAAACAATTATTAAAAAAATCTTATCTAAATATATATCACTCGGGTAGATATGCACACGGGTCAATTCCGGGGCGAAGCCCGGGTCATCCGTCTATTATGTTATAAAATTTAGCTTATATGCCTGTCCCTAAGATATATTGCTGTTTCATTCTGAAGTTTGTCTTTCTTAATTTTCTACATGACAATATAGATATCCAAAAAATATTTAAATATACTTTTTTATACTCAATACATGCGGTACCGGCCATGATAATCATGGAGGATAGTTGGCGAATACTTTTACTGTAAGTACCACCACCATGTGTACTACAAATGTAGATAACAGTTCGACTTTTGTACTTACAAGTAGACACTTGTAGACAAGTGGACACTTTTATTTTTCCCTTCATCATTACTCTTCATAATTCACCCTTTCATACCTCATCCAAAAAAGGTTAGATATAGTCAATATTTCACCTTGAAATAAATTTTAGATTTTTCATTGAAAAGAAACTCATGCGGTGTAACTTCAAGTGTTGTTTTTACTTACAAGTATGCCAATTAGGTTACTGGTACTGGTGGAGCTTTACTTTTGAAAGAATAGGGAGTCAGTCCCCTTGAAGAATTCTTCAGAAAAAAAGAGCTCAATGCGGGATTCGATCCTGGGTCATGGCTTTCGGAATTCTGACTGTTTATACCATTGGCCCACCGACCTATCCTTTTTACATATATATTTTTCTTAATTGCATAGTTTCATTAATTTGAACATTTTTTCTCTATTTGCGCCACAAATTGAAATTTCCTTCTCTGGGACTATATTCTATTATTTATTTATTTTTAAATCATATTGATTTATAAAGATTTTCGTCTCGTTCACAATTATACAACAACAACAACAACAAAAGCCTTTATTTAGGGCCTCTCGTCCTATAAAGGATTCGCCAGTTTACAGAATAATTGAAGAGAAGAGAACTAAGAATACAGAGAGAAACCTATATGTAGTAGGTATAGTATTTTCTACACTGTGACTATATACAACAGCAGCAACAAGCCTTTTCGTTCACAATTATTCAGAAGGAAGTTAAAAACACACACACACACAAAAGCCTTTATTAGGTACTTGCCCCATACAGATTCCCCAATTGGGTAAGGTAATATTGTGTTATTTACATAGGTAGTAAGATAGAACTGGCTTTACTCTTCGTCTCAAAGTCATTCACTTGTTGTCCTTACATAATGATGATCTAAAAAAATGTATAGTAAGTTATTGCCTTAGATTTGTTTGTTGATATTTTTGAAAGCAATATGTAGGGTGAAATGTTGGTACATTTAGTTTGTTAATATAGGGCCTTCCTTTCTTCATCAAGGGTTGTACAATTAAGCAGGTAATGGGGGAGTTCTTCAGTAATTTAGAAGGAAGTTAAAAACGAGGCGATTATTAATGGTGTGAATATTTTGAAAACCTTGTGACTGACGAGGGCCAACTGCCCGAAACGCGTTCGTAGTTGACTTTTTTTAATATTTATCAAGAAAATGGGTTGGCCAAATATCAGGAAACAGGCTAAATCAATGTTTAGTTGATTTCTGTTCCACCAGATGGCGCTCTGCCTTCTGAAAAGCACATGTGCTCCTGGTCAGGATATGCCTTTTTTTATATTTAATATTGTGACAAAGAAATATTTTATTATTTAATTTAATATTATTCAATGAAAATATATTCAACAGATTATAAAAATATATATTAATCTGTATTTGTGAAATCATCTTTAAAATATTTCTTTGCTTGCTTGCTTAAGATTCTCTAGCGGTAAATAGGGTGGGGCTGACCTGTTAATAATTGTCGACTCGTCGCTGTGACGTCATCAATAAATACTTTTACATCTTAGGATATTTCAAGGCTTGATTTCTACGTTACAATATCAACACCTGACCCTTTTTATAAGTTGATTTTTGTTCCACTAGATGGTGCTCTGACATCTATAAAAAGCTCATACGAGTGATCAAAATATGCCTTTTTTTTTATATCAACACCTGACCTTTTTTTCTATTTTAAAAATTATTTATATATATATATCCATGTCGTTTTTCCCCCAATAATTTATGGAGTATACTATTACAAGAATAAATTGGCTCCCTTTATATATATAATATAATTTCTTAGCTTTAAATATATTTTCTCTACTAATCACTCTTATATAATTTGAGTTTTTACACTTGTATATTTTAAAATAATCAAATTCTTTATAAAACGAGAAATTAAAAAAAAAAAAAAAAAAAAAAACACACAAAATTAAACAAATAATAATCAAACCATTCATACACATACAAATACACTCATAGATAAAAGATAAGGAAGTAGAAGGTCTTTGATGTCGCCGGTCGTTTTATTTATTTATTTTTTTTGAAGGAGACAGGGGCGTATGTCTTCAATAAAGGTCACTATGTATCAATGGATTTATTGTCTGAATCCCGATTTACATGCTAAAAGGTACAACCTTCTTAAGTTTTGTCCATGTGAATGTAGCTTATAAAATAATAAAACAGGTACTTGATTTTCAAATTTTAAAATTCATTATTTGATATATACAAGAACAAAAAAATATATAATTTTAATAAAATTGTTAACACTATCAACGTTCTCTCAAAAATAATATAAAACGAAAATATTGCTACGTGGAAAATTAGGGAAGGTAAACATCGGAATAAGACAACAATTATTTCAGGCAAGAACAAACTATGAATGGTAAACAAAATATAAGAACAAGAGGGAAGTATACAGAGTGTATTGCAAAATATAAACATAAAAAATAAGACTCTGCTAATAAAATAATAAATAATTTGTTATATTTAAAAGGAGGGGGAAGGGGAAGAAGTTTGGTCGAATTCACACGAAATTTGAAAAAGGATTCCCCATCAACTTGGAGAAGCCAGATAGAAATTTATGGGCATGTCCGCTGTGATCTCATGGGACCACTTAGGGTCATGTGGACTCTGATTTGATTTACTTGTTCCTAGAACTTGTCCCTTGCAACTTGTACGACATATGTCACATCGCCCACCTCATATTTATTCCCTTCACGTCGCACATGCGACGGATAAATTGGAGGCCCATCTATAGCAACTAAGAGAACATTTAGTCTTACAGTCCAAGCGCACACCTGAGACGTATTCATCTCACAATAAGAATTAAAATGTTTTGGAGATGCAATCAAATTGAGATATTCCAAAGCCGCGCTCTAAAATTTATCATTGCAGAATCAAGATACTTATATATAAGTTTTTAACTTTTAAATAGACATTTTAAATTTTAATTTAGACATTTTTCATTTCAATTTAGACATTTTTCATTTCAATTTAGACATTTTTCATTTAATTCTAGACACAAGACTTTTGATAGAAAACTCCATTTTAATTTAGACACATGGACTTTTTCTATAAAAAGTCCATGTGTCTAAATTAAAATGAAAAATGTCTAAATATAAATTGTCTAATTAAAAGTTAAAAACCTAAATAATAAACACAAATAATTAAACTTGTATCGAAATTAATTCATCTCAATGTAACCATGAAATAATATACGTATATTATTTTAAGTATATAGTTACAATGACACACAAAGTGTATTTATTATATTTTATATACAGATTATCAATTTTTGAAATGTTTATATTTTATTTATATTTTTCTACTCTGGAAACTTCATTCATTGCTTATCTTATAAATGTTGATTATGTTCTTTCCTTAAATAAATTGCTGTGTCATATCCTGAAGTTTTTCTTCCTTAATTTTTTACGTTACAATATATATATATTGCCTACTTCACGCTGACGAGCGCCAACAGCGCGAAACGTGTTCGTGGATGGCTTTTCTTGATTTATCATGAAATTGGGTTGGCCAAATATCAGGGAACAGGTTAAATCAATGAATAGTTGATATCTGTTCAACCAGATGGTGCTCTGCCTTCTGTAAAGCACATGTGCTACTGGTAAGGATATGCCCTTTTTATTTTATATGAAAAAAAATAATATAAAAAAATAAAATAAAAAGGTCAGGTGTTGATATTAAAAATAAAAAAGGCATATCCTGAACAGGAGCACATGTGCTTTACAGATGGCAGAGCACCATATAGTGTAACAGAAATTAACTAAACGTTTATTCAGCTTGCTCCGTGATATTTGGCCAACCCAATTTCTCGATAAATCAAGAAAAGACATCCACGAACGCGTTTCGCGCTTTTGGCGCTCGTCAGATTGTGAAGATTTTATATTTGATCCCTTATGAATCTCAAGGAATTAAAGTCTGTCCTAGGCTGACGAGGGCCATTAGCCCGAAACCATGAGGTCCATTTGGACGCATTTAGTAAAAATAAAATCAACTAACCGTTGATTCAGGTTTATTCCGTAATATTTGGGGAGTCCATTATGGCCGACCAAGTACGCGTTTCGGGCATGTTGGCCTTCGTCACAACCATTACGTTTTGTTACTGAGGTGTGATAAATCACAAATTTATTAATTTGCAATGGTGAGAGAATATTTCCAGCTGTTTAACCAGTTTAATCCTCCAGACCTCTTTTTAGAACTTTAATGCTGTATTGGAGGATTTAGCTGATTATAAACACTGTTTTGAAAATAGAGAAATCCATATTTAATTCATTAGATAATAAATGTTTACAAAATTTTAATGCCTTGATAAAGGTTTGGCGTTCAGCCAACCGAAATATTGGCAAATAAATCTTTTATTAAATCTAATATATTATGATGCACTAGCGCGCCATCTGTTATCAAAATTCGAAACTATTTTAAAGACGTAAGATTATTTTTGAAATTAAACAATTTCTACTGCCCTTACTGCAATGGAAAAATTAATGAGAGGGCCTGGCTTATCAGTGGTGAACCCTCCTTAAACTGGCGAAACCGCTGGGAGGGTTTACCACTGATGAGCCAGGCCCTCCCATTAATTTTTCCATTGCAGTAAGGGCAGTAGAAATTGTTTAATTCATAAAAAGAATCTTAAGCCTTTAAAATAGTTTCGAATTTAAATCCAATATATGCCTTTTTATTATAAAACACTGTAGGATGTGTGGAAACCTAGTTAGGTGTTTAAAATGAACAGTACACACACACTATGGACATATAAGCTTTTTTTTAACTAGAGAAATGTAGAATTTTTATATAAATATTATTGCTAATAGTTGTTTTTGATATAAAGAAATCTACCAATTTTATCACATAAAAGGACCCAATATCAAATAAAGAGTTCGTATATTAATATTTAGTCTTTCAAAAAGTTTTTTAGATATAACATGTAGAAGAAAAATTAAATATCACTTTATGGTCAATAACATTGTGGTGTATTTAGGTTGATTTAAAAGTATAAATATATTTTTGGCTTTATTTATTTAAATGGCTTTTATTATATTACACAGGAGTAGATACAAGCTTAAGAATTACAAGTTAACAATCGAATTATATGATGATATATGTTATGATATATACAATATATCGCAGAATCTGTGGATTTAATATTATTATTATATTAATATATTATATACAATATTATTAAAATTTACAAGTATCAGAGTCATCAATCAATTCTGAATTCTGTCACCGTTTGCTTTTGTGAATGGAATAAATACCCAAATATGGCCATTTCTTATAAGCATCGGTAGTTCAGTGGTAAAATGCTCGCCTGCTACGCGGGCGGCCCGGGTTCGATTCCCGGCCTATGCATTTTTTTTTTTTTTACAATTTTTAAAACTCATTTATAAATTATACAAGAATGACATCCACGGCGCCAATTTATAATTGTAACGAATAGTATTTGAATAAAATCATTTAATCGGGTAAAACCCGGGCGTTGCCCGGGTCATTCGGCCAGTATTATATAATTAAAATATAAATATACGACAAATATAAAATGTTATTTTATGTAAATATAACATAAAGTTGCGGGAGGATGATATTCATGTACCTAAAAAGAGGCACCTCTCCCTTTAATTTTGTATAAGAACGATGCATAATTAAACACTTGTTTGGTAAATTGGACCGATTCCATAACCTCTCTCGTAGAATGTTATGAAATAGAAGCCGTCCCTGTACTGATGAGGGCCATAGCCTGAAACCATGGTATACTGGTTGTTGGCTTTTGTCTGGATTTGTCTAAACTGGTGTTGTGGCTTATTCTTTATCATCAATAGTAAAGTGTTTTTACTAGAATGATGCACATTGCATTGTTCCGATGCATAATTAAAGGGAGATATGCTTCTTTTTGGTATATATATTATATAATCTAAATATAAACATATTCTATAATTTAAAAAAATATATATTTTATTTTTATTCATTGATAGTTCTACTTGTTTTTTGACCATAGTTTTAGAATACGCCGACTTTTAATATACTAGTTGTAAATATGTAGTTATCTAACCTATTTTTGAAATTCACTAATATAGAATTCATTTCATAAATTCTATATAACTGTGAAAAATGTCTTATTGTAATTTTCTTCAAGTAATTTAAAATAAAAACTATTTGATAGTAAATAGTTATTTTTCTGCTTTTCTTTCAAGATGACACGACTGCAAACGATACCATTAGGTACTCATGTACTCAAAAGAACCAGCAATTAATTTCTATCTCAAAATAATATTTATTATAACATATATACGAGGTGTGTTCAAAAGGTATCGCGACCTTTGTGTGTTTTTTCTAAAATTATTTATTTATTCATGAATACCTATTTTGTCCCCTTCAAAGTAATCCCCATGAGATATTATACACTTGTGCCAACGGTTTTTCCAATCTTCCAAGCACTTCAAAAAATCATTTTTAAAAATCTTTTTCAGCTCCTCCTTCGATGCCGTCTTTATCTCGTCAAGCGTAGCGTAACGTCGTCCTTTCATGGGCCTCTTCAGTTTAGGGAACAAGAAAAAGTCACAGGGGGCCAGATCTGGGGAATACGGTGGCTGCGGCATCATTAGTGTGTTGATTTTGGCCAAAAAGTCGCGCACAAGCAACGATGTGTGAGCAGGGGCGTTATCGTGGTGCAAAAGCCAATTTTTGTTCTTCCACAAATCCGGGCGTTTCTGGCGGATTGCTTTGCGAAAATTGCGCATAACTTGCAGGTAATATTCCTTATTGACCGTTCTACCCTGTGGCAAGAACTCATGATGCACCACGCCCCTGCAATCGAAGAAAACTGTCAGCAAAACTTTCACATTCGACCGAACTTGGCGCGCTTTTTTCGGTCTTGGTTCGTGCGGCAGCTTCCATTGAGATGATTGAGCTTTGGTTTCCACGTTATAACCATAAACCCACGCTTCGTCACCAGTTATGACCCTCTGGAGCAAATTTGGGTCGTCGCGGACAGAGTCCAACATCTCATTAGCAATGTTCATGCGATGCTGTTTTTGGTCGCAATTGAGCAATTTTGGTACGAATTTCGCGGCGACCCGTCTCATGCCCAAATCATTGATAAAAATCGAATGGCACGAGCCAATCGATATGTTTAGGTCCTCAGCAACTTCTCTAACGGTGATTCGACGATTGGCCAATATCATTTTCTCCACTTCATTAATTTTTTCGTCTGTTGTTGAAGTGCTCGGGCGTCCGGCACGCTCTTCGTCGTTCACATCTTCTCGGCCTTCTGAAAACATTTTGTACCACCGATAAACGTTGCTTCGGTCCAAGGTAGCTTCTCCGTATGCCACAGTCAACATTCGGAATGCATCCGCGCACTTAATTTCGTTTTTCACTCAAAATTTGATACAGGTTCTTTGATCCATTTTTTTAATAGGTAAAAATCGAAGACGATCCAAAACACCTGCAAGCAAAGCAGCTGTCAACAATTAAGTGACCATTCAAAATGGCCGAGCTTGTCGGCATAAGTGAGAGACATGAGTACCAACATAAAGCCACAAAAAGATCGAAATTCGAATATACGTAACCCGCGAAAATTCAAAAGTCGCGATACCTTTTGAACACACCTCGTATATTGGATATAATAGAAAGATTTATTTGTCAATATTTCGGTTGGCTGAAACAACTTACAATATCGACAGAGAAACATTCCGGGGACAAATCAATATTTCACTTGAATCGTCTAAGCACGTCCAGGTATTTTTTTTTTCTTCAAAAACTTGCAGACGACGTGGAAAGATCAAGATATGCAAATTAGATTTTGGGATCTTAATTCTTGGGCAGCAGATTAAATTAATTTATTACCCCCCTCATCAATTATTCATCATGTTTATCAATCAGCTTTTTAAAAATCTTTTTTTTTTTTCAATTTCAGTTTCCCGCCTCGGTTCATTTCGCAGCTACTCTAGAAATGTGTATAACCCCCTACTTTAGAGTTGTAGCAAGTTCTATGTAATTTATTATGTAAATATGCATATATGTTTAGTACATATTTATATATGTGTTTTTAAATGTTTAATATTTTTACTTATATTATATTATTAAATATTTAGTGATTGAATATTCTTAATATTTTTAAAGATGTTTTAAGGAAACTTTGAAATAAATGGTTTGAGTCGATAAATAACAAAAGATTATAAACATTTTAATATTTCATTTACATATTCTAATACATTCTTGTGATTTCTGTGATGGACTACCTGATTTAAAATTTCTTAGATTAGGGAAGTTTTTAAAATTTAGAAATTGTTTCAATTGTGTGCTCCTGATTCTTTTTAAAGTCGAAACCCCACCAGTGAGTGTAGGTAACCAAAGGGAGCTCTTTGTTTTTGCTACTGGATTCTGCCTTCAATTTTGTCTTCTTAGGTTAGATTGCATATTATCATCAATAAAGGGAGGGTGACTCAGTATTCTATGTATGTAAATAGGTATGTATGTACATAGGTATGTATGTAAATAGGTATGTATGTACATAGGTATGTATGTAAATAGGTATGTATGTAAATAGGTATGTATGTAAATAGGTATGTATGTAAATAGGTGTAAGACACTGGTGTGCAACACAGATATGGCGAGACTACAAGCTGACATGGGACCCGGACAAGTATGGAGGGGTGGATATGATCCATGTCCCAGCGGAAGACATCTGGTTGCCGGACATTGTACTTTTTAACAAGTAAGTGGAACTCTACTGAACCTTTTTTTATAAACAGGGGAGATACTTGGACATCTCTTTGTTTGTATAAACGACCTTTGACAAGTTTTACCTGAAATGTTTCTTTTGAACGAAAAATCGTAATTTATTTTAAGGAGAAATAACGGTAGAAATAGCCGTTTTTTTCCTCCTTAAAAATAAATTACGATGTGGTGAAACTTGGAAAAGGTCATTTTACAATCATAAGCCTCATTATATTGTATTATAAATTAATCTCTTTGTTTGTTTATCGCCATATTCCATTACTCCAGCGAATATGAAGCTAATCTTAACCTAACCTAACCTAAACCTAACCTTAATATATACTCTTATAGAGACGATTTTAAAACTGTATTTATAATAATGAGAAATAATAACATCAACGTGCGAATAACGGCACCTAGCTGACGATGTAAACAATTAGTTGTCTCGGGAAGTAATTTCCTACCTACACTAATAAACAAAACTTAAAGGAAGTTGTACCTTTTAACATGTATATCGGGATTCAGACTATAACTCTGAAAGAAATTACAGTGACCTTTATTGAAGACACACGAGATAACCAATATACACTCATGGACAAAACTTAAGGAAGTTGTACCTTTTACCATGTATATCGGGATTGAGACAATAACTCTGAAATATATTACAGTGACCTTTATTGAAGACACACGAGATAACCAATATACACTCATGGACAAAACTTAAGGAAGTTGTACCTTTTAGCATGTATATGGGATTGAGACAATAACTCTGAAATATATTACAGTGACCTTTATTGAAGACACACGAGATAACCAATATACACTCATGGACAAAACTTAAGGAAGTTGTACCTTTCAGCATGTATATCGGGATTCAGACAATAATTCTGAAAGATATTACAGTAACCTTTATTGAAGACACACGAGATAACCAATATACACTCATGGACAGAACTTAAGGAAGTTGTACCTTTCAGCATGTATATCGGGATTCAGACAATAATTCTGAAAGATATTACAGTGACCTTTACTGAAGACACACGAGATAACCAATATACACTCATGGACAAAACTTAAGGAAGTTGTACCTTTCAGCATGTATATCGGGATTCAGACAATAATTCTGAAAGATATTACAGTGACCTTTACTGAAGACACACGAGATAACCAATATACACTCATGGACAAAACTTAAGGAAGTTGTACCTTTCAACATGTATATCGGGATTCAGACAATAATTCTGAAAGATATTACAGTGACCTTTACTGAAGACACACGAGATAACCAATATACACTCATGGACAAAACTTAAGGAAGTTGTACCTTTCAGCATGTATATCGGGATTCAGACAATAATTCTGAAAGATATTACAGTGACCTTTACTGAAGACACACGAGATAACCAATATACACTCATGGACAAAACTTAAGGAAGTTGTACCTTTCAGCATGTATATCGGGATTCAGACAATAACTCTGAAAGATATTACAGCGACCTTTACTGAAGACACACGAGATAACCAATATACACTCATGGAAAAAACTTAAGGAAGTTGTACCTTTCAGCATGTATATGGGATTCAGACAATAACTCTGAAAGATATTACAGCGACCTTTATTGAAGACACACGAGATAACCAATATAAACTCATAGACAAAACTTAAGGAAGTTGTACCTTTCAGCATGTATATGGGATTCAGACAATAACTCTGAAAGATATTACAGCGACCTTTATTGAAGACACACGAGATAACCAATATACACTCATGGACAAAACTTAAGGAAGTTGTACCTTTCAGCATGTATATCGGGATTCAGACAATAACTCTGAAAGATATTACAGTGACCTTTATTGAAGACACACGAGATAACCAATATACACTCATGGACAAAACTTAAGGAAGTTGTACCTTTCAGCATGTATATCGGGATTCAGACAATAACTCTGAAAGATATTACAGTGACCTTTATTGAAGACACACGAGATAACCAATATACACTCATGGACAAAACTTAAGGAAGTTGTACCTTTCAGCATGTATATCGGGATTCAGACAATAATTCTGAAAGATATTACAGTGACCTTTATTGAAGACACACGAGATAACCAATATACACTCATGGACAAAACTTAAGGAAGTTGTACCTTTCAGCATGTATATCGGGATTCAGACAATAATTCTGAAAGATATTACAGTAACCTTTATTGAAGACACACGAGATAACCAATATACACTCATGGACAGAACTTAAGGAAGTTGTACCTTTCAGCATGTATATCGGGATTCAGACAATAATTCTGAAAGATATTACAGTGACCTTTACTGAAGACACACGAGATAACCAATATACACTCATGGACAAAACTTAAGGAAGTTGTACCTTTCAGCATGTATATCGGGATTCAGACAATAATTCTGAAAGATATTACAGTGACCTTTACTGAAGACACACGAGATAACCAATATACACTCATGGACAAAACTTAAGGAAGTTGTACCTTTCAACATGTATATCGGGATTCAGACAATAATTCTGAAAGATATTACAGTGACCTTTACTGAAGACACACGAGATAACCAATATACACTCATGGACAAAACTTAAGGAAGTTGTACCTTTCAGCATGTATATCGGGATTCAGACAATAATTCTGAAAGATATTACAGTGACCTTTACTGAAGACACACGAGATAACCAATATACACTCATGGACAAAACTTAAGGAAGTTGTACCTTTCAGCATGTATATCGGGATTCAGACAATAACTCTGAAAGATATTACAGCGACCTTTACTGAAGACACACGAGATAACCAATATACACTCATGGAAAAAACTTAAGGAAGTTGTACCTTTCAGCATGTATATGGGATTCAGACAATAACTCTGAAAGATATTACAGCGACCTTTATTGAAGACACACGAGATAACCAATATAAACTCATAGACAAAACTTAAGGAAGTTGTACCTTTCAGCATGTATATGGGATTCAGACAATAACTCTGAAAGATATTACAGCGACCTTTATTGAAGACACACGAGATAACCAATATACACTCATGGACAAAACTTAAGGAAGTTGTACCTTTTAACATGTATATCGGGATTGAGACAATAACTCTGAAATATATTACAGTGATCTTTATTGAAGACACACGAGATAACCAATATATACTCATGGACAAAACTTAAGGAAGTTGTACCTTTCAGCATGTATATGGGATTCAGACAATAACTCTGAAAGATATTACAGCGACCTTTATTGAAGACACACGAGATAACCAATATACACTCATGGACAAAACTTAAGGAAGTTGTACCTTTTAACATGTATATCGGGATTGAGACAATAACTCTGAAATATATTACAGTGATCTTTATTGAAGACACACGAGATAACCAATATAAACTCATAGACAAAACTTAAGGAAGTTGTACCTTTCAGCATGTATATGGGATTCAGACAATAACTCTGAAAGATATTACAGCGACCTTTATTGAAGACACACGAGATAACCAATATACACTCATGGACAAAACTTAAGGAAGTTGTACCTTTTAACATGTATATCGGGATTGAGACAATAACTCTGAAATATATTACAGTGATCTTTATTGAAGACACACGAGATAACCAATATACACTCTTGGACAAAACTTAAGGAAGTTGTACCTTTTAACATGTATATCGGGATTGAGACAATAACTCTGAAATATATTACAGTGATCTTTATTGAAGACACACGAGATAACCAATATACACTCTTGGACAAAACTTAAGGAAGTTGTACCTTTTAACATGTATATCGGGATTGAGACAATAACTCTGAAATATATTACAGTGATCTTTATTGAAGACACACGAGATAACCAAGCGTGGACAGAATTGTCTCTGTCTCCTTAAAAACACAAAAAAAAAAATAAATAAACAGACGACTGGCGACATCAAAGACCTTCCATCTCAAGAGTTTTCCATGAGTGTATTTTGAGTTATTGTGTATATGTTTGTCACTCTCTTCACAATTTTGTTCTGAGGGATATACATGTACAAAGAGGACACCTCTTCCTTTTACAAACGCATCAAAACGGTAACTTCTATTAATTACCCCTCTGTAACAAACAAAGGTGTTGTTTGAAGAATAAGCCTCAACACCAGTTTGGGAAATTCAAGTCAACCTGAATATGATAACCTGAAACTATGGTACCCTCTTTGTTGGCTTTTTCCTGATTTTTCTTTTAAAATTACACACACACACAAAAGCCTTTATTAGGGACTTGCCCCATACAGATTCTCCCAATTGGGTAAGGTAATAATCCTCTTGTGTTATTTACATAGGTAGTAAGATTGAACTGGCTTTATTCTTCGTCTCAAAGTCATTCACTTGTTGTCCTTACATAATGATGATCTAAAAAATGTATAGTTAGCTATTGCCTTAGATTTGTATTCTGATATTTTTAAAGCAATACGTAGGGTGAAATGTTGGTACATTTAATTTGTTCATATAGGGCCTTCCTTTCTTCATCAAGGGCTGTACAATTAAGCAGGTAATGGGGGAGTTCTTCAGTAATTTTCTTAAAAATGTGTGTGTAAATTATTTTAAATTAAAAAAAACTCATCCCTTTCAGATATAAGAAAATTTGCGATTTACCTTTATAAAAATATTCGAAAAAAACTTTCGCAATATGTTTCTTTATAACATAAAAACCTCAAGCTTTCGTGTTCTCGCTCTTCAACGGGCGAAACTCATCTCTGAAACCCTAATGGTTTAACCATTATACTGAATTTAGTGCCTCGTTGTGAGATTTGCATAGCTGTTACAGCTGGTAGTAGGCTGCCACATTCTAGATATATTTTATATAAATAAAATATTTAATAGTTTTGATTTTTTAACAACATTAGGTTAGATCGAAGTGGAGAAGAGTTACCAATAAAATATAGCTATTTATCTACATATAATACAAACGAACATTTTAATACCTTTGTTGCATATTTGAGCATTATTTAGTGTTATGTAAAGAAATTATATTCTCTTCTATATAAATGTGACATATTTATAACCTTAGAGTTAATTTGTGAGAAAAATATATATCTTTCACCTCTTTGTATTCATAATTTGAAAAAAAAAAAAAATTCTACAAATATTATGCAAATAAAAGAAAGCAGACGAAAAAAAAAGTTCATTATATTGAAACAGACGATCCTTGGCCACTTTCCAAAAAAAAAAGTTTTTTTTTTTTTCTAGGGGACGTAATCTCTCAAGTAGATGACGTCATTTAGACCAGATCAATCTTCCCTTCCAAAATAATGTCCATATATGGCGGATAGACAGAAATTGCCTCAATTAGAAACCCTTTCTGATTGGTTGTCAAATATCGGTCACGTGATAGAATTGACCAATGACTCAACTTTGTATATTTCCACCCCATTTTTCTCCACCTAAATCTAATATTTAGTTCACGTGACAGAATTACCCAAAATTCTCATTATATTCTCTAGACATTAATATATTTTAATCAATCATTTAACACAAGAAAATCTTCACAAAGCAGTTTTTTTTTTCTTAAAACATTTTGTATTGCATAGGATTTTGGTCCTAATTAGAGACCTGAGAGATAAAGCAGAAAATAAAGCATTGGAATATTTTACAAAAATTAAAATACTCATTTATATACACAAAGTAATAAGACCAAATCCAAATAAATAAATAGTGTGTCTTAAGGCACAATTTGGATTATAGATTATAAACACAAGGTAATAAGACCAAATCCAAATAAATAAATAGTGTGTGTAAGGCACAATTTGGATTATAGATTATGTAGATTTGGTCTTATTAACTTTTGTTTATAATCTATAATCCAAATTGTGCCTTATCAATACTCATTTACATATTCAGAAAGAGAGAGAAAATCGTTACAGCGCAAAGATAGTTAGGAATATTATATTCAAATAATTTATATATAGATTGAAAATATAAATTTTCTATGAGGAATTAAATATTCATAACTGGCTACATATCCAATTTGAATATAGTTAGATTTGAGCATAACTTTGTGCCAAAAGAATTCCACAAAAAGATCGCTATACAGCCAAAAGACAAATTAACTCGGAAAATCTTCCAAGTTTTTTATTTTTTATTTTATTCTTCAGACGCTAAAACTGTATTATTACGTTGGACATTGATATGCGAAGGGAAAATGCTGAGTCTCACATTTTATTTATTTTTGACTTTTTTTTTTCTATCAGTGAATATTTTAGAAACTTCAGTGAAAAATATATTTTTTTGACTCAGGACCTATTGTGTTTTCCTTTTCATTTTATATCTCTCTCGTAGCTTTTCTCCCAGCTGTGTGTAAAGTTTAATAAAAGTTCAATAGAGTAAGCGATATTAAGAAATATGTAAATTTGGCAATTTCAAGTACAATACAGTTCCTTAAAAAATGATTATTCAAAACAATTTTTTTTAACATTCTGTGAAAAAAATGCGATTTGATTTTTATTGATCTATTTTATGAAAATAATTCGATCGTAGAGTAGAAACGAATCTATATATATTCTACATGATCTGTATGTGTTTTTTTCTCTATTATTATTATTATTATTATTGTTTTAATAAAGAATAATTAGAGAGTGTAGTAAATTAATATATATATAGATAATATATTATAAATATTATTTTAAAATGCTTATTTTGGATCATATATTTTTTATTTTCCAATATTTCGTATGGAAACTCGCCAAACTTCTTCGGGGAACAAGATTGTTCTGAGTTGCCATACGGAGAATATTGGAAAATAAAAATATATATAATCTAAAATAAGCATTTTAAAATAATTGGATATTTGGATTACTCAATTTTCAAACATATTATAAATATATATAGGTTAATTCATCAAAATTTGACTCCTCGGTCAAAATATTTTTTTTTTTTTAAGTAACGTTTCGGTCAATACCAATGACTTTCTTCACGAGTGAAAATACAATAAACATACTGAAATATCATCAATAAATTAGCGCCCTCTCTCACTGAAAATTATAAACACACACATATATATAGATATAAAATAAAAGGATTTAAAAGCGCGAATGTTTCTTTTATACATAAAACGAACTTCTACTGTCCTTACTGCGATGAAAAAATATATTGGGAGGGCTTGGCTCATCAGTGGTGAACCCTCCCAGCGGTTTCGCCAATTTAATCCACCAGACCGCCTCTCAGAGCTCTAATACTTTATTGGATCATTCTGCTTTTATATGCTACACTTTATATGCTACACATATTTTTTCATCGCAGTAAGGACAGTAGAAGTTCGTTTTATGTATAAAAGAAACATTCGCGCTTTTAAATCCTTTTATTTTATATGTATAGATGGCGCGTTATTGCTTTGTGTTAATATATATAGATGGAAATACTGCCGGGAGGAAATTGATCCATAGAAGCATAGGGCGCTTCTCCCGTCAAAATAAACGTCAAAAACTGACGCCATCTACGAGTATTGACCGAGGCCGCAAACTAGCGGCCTCGGTTCGGTTTGTTTTTTAACTGGCACAACATTTTTTTTCAAATATGTAAATAGGTAAGCAACGCGTTTTTTTTCTTCTTCAAGCCTTATGTTATAGTTTGTTGATCAAAAATGTTGTGCTGACTCTGAGAGCCACGGTTTTGATAGGTTTCCGTCCTTGACGTGTTTTTTTCAAGAGAATATATGGTATAGTGTATCTAGGTTATATTCCAGGATTTATCCATATAGCGTAATAGAGACAAAACGAAAAAGTTATAACTTTTAGCATGTATTAAGTAGGTTGAAATCCTCTGAAGAATATAAGTAATAGAATCAAAGCTTGTGAGGATGCGTATCTTATAAGTTTTAATTAAGGCGAGCTTTCGGATGTCCTGAAGAAGGGTTATTGACCCGAAAGCTCGCCTTTATTAAAACTTATAAGATACGCATCCTCACAAGCTTTGATTCTATTACTTTTAGCATGTATATCGGAATTTAATAACTCTGAAAGATATTACAGTAACCTTTTTTGAAGACACACGAGATACCCAAGTATGAACAAAATCTCCTCTGTCTCTTAAAAAATGAAAGAGGCTAGCGACATCAAACCTTAAGTCCTTAAGTTTAGTCTATGAATGTATACCAGAGATGTGTTTGCTATTGACAGAGGGAATAGAATGACGTAGATGGTAGACAGCGGTGTGTGTCTACAGCGCGGACGGCAACTACGAGGTAACCTTAATGACCAAAGCCAAGGTTTACCACTCAGGGACGATCGTATGGAATCCCCCCGCCCTCTACAAGAGCACATGTGAGATCGACGTGGAGTATTTCCCATTCGACGAACAATCTTGTCTGATGAAGTTTGGCTCCTGGACTTACGACGGCAGAGAGGTAGGTACTGTATACATGCTGACCATACCTACATCAAGCAATGACGTGTTAAAGGAACGCTAAGTATATTCAGGAGACAAATGGCACACCTACGTCTTGATATGCAAAAGGTATATGCTAATTGCCTCTCTAGAATTTATTCGCATATATTGTGGATATGTAAAATCATGGTGGTAGATCTTCTTTCAACTTAACTCTAAAACTTATCATAGTTTCATCCGGATTTTATCTTATTGTGGAAACATATCTTTAAAAATAATATGCAAATAGTATTGAATCAATCGCTTATATGACGAGGTTTAAATTATTCCATTGGCATCTTCTAGAGCTAACACTGTCTAGTTCCATCAAGATGGTTGATTATTGTGGAAATGTATAAGGAGCAAACAAACAAGCACAGATTTTATTCTTTATATATTTGCCATTTGTACACAAAGATGAGGTAGTACTCCAGAGACATGCGATCTGCACAGTCGATCTATACATTCTGATGTCATTGATACATCTGAGGTGGTAAACCAGAGAGAAATGTACTGTCAATCGCTAGACCATTGTTAAACCAGAGAGATATGTACAGTCCACCGGTACACCAGAGAGACATGTACATTTCACCGGTACACCAGAGAGACATGTATAGTCCACCGGTACACCAGAGACTCACGGGAAATGTCCAGGTGGACATGCGCCACTCCATGCAGGTGCAAGGCTCCAACTACGTGCCCGGCGGCATCGACATGACAGAGTTCTACAAGAGCGTGGAGTGGGACATCCTCTACGCCAGCGCCATCTACTACGAGGGGTTCTACGACTGCTGCCCAGAGCCCTACCCCGACATCACCTTCAACGTCACCATGCGCCGGAAGACTCTCTTCTACACCATCAATCTCATCATCCCCTGCGTGGCCATCTGTTTCCTGACGGTTCTGGTGTTTTTCTTGCCATCAGACAGCGGGGAGAAGGTCACCCTCTGTATCTCCATTCTGGTGTCTCTCACCGTCTTCTTCCTACTTCTGGCAGAGATCATTCCGCCCACCTCGTTAGCCGTGCCCTTGCTGGGCAAGTACCTACTCTTCACCATGATCCTGGTGACCATGTCCACCATGGTAACCGTTGGCGTCCTCAACGTCCATTTCCGTTCACCCTCGACGGACAAAATGTCTCCCTGGGTTCGCCGTGTATTCATACAGATCATGCCGAGGCTGCTCCACATGCGACGACCGCTGTACACCGTGGAGGAAGACTTCCTGAAGCAGTATCGGATGAAACTGAAAGAGTGTAACGGGTCACACGAGCCGAGGCGACAATCCATACTGCAGGTTGTCAGGAACGGCGGCGACCCGCCTACGGAGATCTTCCACGTGGGATTCAGGAGCATGGAAGACCTGACCCTTCCAGAGACCAACTGGGAGGAGCGGTGTTGTAGGATCTGTCTCCAGGAGATGCGGCGGGCGACGGAGAGCGTCATGTACATCGCCGACAACATCAGGAAGGAGGATGAAGAAAGGACGGTAGGTTCTAACTTGCACCAATTATTTCTGCCAAAATGTCTCTTATGATATCAACCCTCAGAGCTTAATGCATTGATTAATAGTTTTAGATGAGAGAGCTTGGTTCATTAATAGTGAACCCTCTCTCAGTATATTCGACATTTAATATTTTAAAATCATTATAGTAAAGTCTGTAGAGAAATATGAAAATATACACTCATGGACAAAACTTAAGGAAGTTGTACCTTTCACCATGTATATCGGGATTCAGACAATACCTCTGAAAGATATTACTGTGACCTTTATTGAAGACACACCTAGTGTGAACAAAACTGCCTCTGTCTTATTTAAAAAAAAAAAAGATGACCGACGACATCAAAGAACTCCATTTCCTTAAGTTTTGTCCATGAATGTATATATTTCTCTATTGCAGTGAGGATAGTAGAAAATGTTTATATTTGAGAGGAGAGAGGGGAGGTGAGATGGTGTTAAAGAGATGCATGCCTTGAATGTGTCCAATACCTTTGTGTAAAGAAAGAGCAACGATGGAATGGTTTATCTGGGGTGGTGCAGGTGATTGAAGACTGGAAGTTTGTGGCCATGGTGCTAGATCGTCTGTTTCTATGGATCTTCACCATCGCCTGTGTCGTGGGGACATGTGGCATTGTCCTGCAGGCCCCCTCCTTGTACGACAACAGACAGGCTATCAACGTCTGATGACAGTTCTCTAGCCACTGATATCATCAACGTTCGTTGTCAGGTCATCGACGCACGCTGTCAGATCTTCAACGTTCATTGTCAGGTCATCAACGTCCGTTGTCAATTCTTCAGCGTTCGTTGTCAGGTCATCAACGTTCGTTGTTAAGTCACCAACGTTCGTTGGTAGGTCATCAACGTTCGTTGTTAAGTCACCAACGTTCGTTGGCAGGTCATCAACATTCGTTGTCAGGTCATCAACGTTCGGTGTCAGGTCATCAACGTTCGGTGTCAGGTCATAAACGTTCGGTGTCACGTCATAAACGTTCGGTGTCAGGTCATGAGCGTTCGTTGTCAGGTCATCAACGTTTGTTGTCAGGTCATAAACGTTCGGTGTCAGGTCATCAACGTTCGTTGTCAGGTCATCAACGTTTGTTGTCAGGTCATCAACGTTCGTTGTCAGGTCATCAACGTTCGTTGTCAGGTCATCAGCGTTCGTTGTCAGGTCATCAACGTTCGTTGTCAGGTCATCAACGTTCGTTGTCAGGTCATCAACGTTCGTTGTTAGGTCATCAACGTTCGTTTTTAGGTCATCAACGTTCGTTGTCAGGTCATTAACCTCTGATGTATCATCTGATGACAGACAAGAGTTGAGCCTTATGGATTCATTTTTTTACAGCAAAAAAAAAAAGATAAAAAATAAAGGTCAACCCCCGTCTACCTCAAGTCTTTCATCATCTTTAATGCTAACTACATAAGAATTCCTTTCCAACCCGATCTCTTAGAATGTCTTCGCCTCAAGAAGTTTCCAACCATATGTACATATTGCCACACTATCCTCATGGCCAGGTAAGTCGACCAGGATGTAAATAGGTTTGAATTGCATATGATAAACATACTTGCACATCACATACCACACAGAATACTAGGTGTTTGCAAAAATTGATTTTTTTTTCGATTAATACAAAATTTAAAATTAAATGTTTTTTTTTTTATTGTTTAAGAAATATTTGTAAAGATTAAAATATTTTGCATTATATAAGCATGTGTATTTGAATACCAAACAATTTTATGATTGTTTGTGAGGTTAAATTATTTCACTTTTAAATGGGTATTCAATATTTGTCTTCTTACATTTTAATGCTAAATATTATGGAACCTTTCTTTGCAATAATATTTTTCAAAAGATGAACATACTAAAATGTATTTTTTCTTTTATATCCCTCACTTTTAACTTGATAGAATAATACAAAACTTGATAGCAAAAAACACATTGGTTGATAGATGTACACATAGCATGAATGCATATATGCACATACAGTATTATTGGAATATTAATTAAAGGGAGAGATGCCTCTTTTGGATGCATGAATATTATCCTCCCCCAACTCTTTATACAGTAATATGTGTGAAAAAAAGGGGCATCTCCTTATCATGCAACTGAAAGTTACTGATGGCTTGCGCCATCTATCGGAATAAATATAAACTATTCTCGTTGATTTTTAATTATTCCAGAATAGGCCAAATACCCATTCTGGAATAATTAAAAATCAACGAGAATAGTTGATATTTATTCCGATAGATGGCGCAAGCCATCAGTAACTTTCAGTTGCACGATAAGGAGATGCCCTTTTTTTCATAATTATACACCTTATCCCAGTACAATATCACATTTGTACTATTTTTTCACAGTAATATGTATATTTTATTTTTCTACATTTATACTTAATATAAACAATTTCACAAACAGAGAAAGGATATAAAATACATATTTACCACGTATTTACATATGCCGTTACGTTATGTAATATCATATGTATAGCTATACCACACCTTTTTAGAATCGATTATAAGATTATATTCAAACCACAATATTTTTCTTTATTTAGATTAATTTCTATTCTCTATTTGATTTTTTTAAAATCCAATATGCACATGTCTTTAAAATAGTATGCAAATTGAAACGGGAGATATATATACTATTTAAAAAATACATTTCATATGGATATATTGCTAACTGTAGTTATATATATGCATATATGTATGATATAAACCTACTCCTAAAGATGTATTATTGTATTATATGTTATATATAATAATATTAAGTATTATGATATTTATATATATGATAGGGTATATTTTTTCTAGATCAATAGATTCAATATAATGTTTTTGTATAACATTCTGTGACCCTATTATATATTTGTTTTAATCTACTATATATTATATATGTTATATATAAAAAGAATACCTTCTTTTTTCTGTCGAATATATGCAAATATATGTGACATCTAGTCAGAGTCTCTGCAAAAAAAAAAGATTGATGTCAATGAAATTAGCATGACACTAGTTTAGAAAATTTCGGAATTAGCACTTGGAAGAGCCTTGGTATCGACCGTAGCGGTCTTAAGGTAAGCAGTGTATATATATGTTATGATTAATTTTTGTGTTTTGTTGTTGAAAAAGAGGTGCAGTCGTGAAAAAGTAAAGATAATTATTTACCTATCAAGTAGATTTTATTTTGAATTACTTGAAGTAAAATTACACATAAAAATATTTATCACAGCAATATAGAATTTATAGAATGAATTCTATAATCGTGATTTTAAAAGATAGGTAGGGTTAAATATACATTATTTACAACAATAATTAAAGTGGTATATTTTGAATCTATGGTAAAAAAATATAGAACAGTCAATCAATGAAAAATAAAATATACGTTAAAAAAAATTGCATTTTAGATTATATATATAATATATATATATATATATATATATATATATATATATTAATAGTAATTTTTCATTTTTGGAAAAAAAAGAGGAAAAGTAAAATATTAAGAACTACAGATTTTGAATTAATTTTGAGTCAGAACAGCAAGCTAATTCTGTATAAAATAGTATCGATATATACATATATATTAAGAAAAAGGCATCTCCTTATCGTGCAACTGAAAGTTGCTAATGGCTTGCGCCATCTATCGGAATAAATATAAACTATTCTAGTTGATTTTTAATTATTCCAGAATTGGCCAAATACCCATTCTTGATTAATCAAGAAAAGCTAACCACGGACGCGTTTCGGGCTGTTGGCCCTCATCAGCGTGGTGCAAGCTGTACCTCAACGACCAAAAAATTGGTCATTAAGGCATCCTGAAAAATCATGAAACGGGTAGTTATACATATATATACATAACGATATATATATATATATGTTGTATATATATGAAATATGTAAACTATTGTTTTAGACGCGTATAAGATTATTTTTTAATTTAAACAATTTTCTAATGCCCATATTGCAATGATTAATTGATGGGAAGGCCTGGCTTATTGGTTGTGAACCCTTCCATTAATTAATCATTACAGTAAGGACATTTAAAAATTGTTTAATTAAAAAAAAATAATAATCTAACGCGTGTCTAAAATAGTGACAATTTCTTTTAACAGATGTCGCGTTAATGCATTATAATATCATTGTTCATCAATGTAATTTAATATTAACACTGCGCATGTTTGGGGGCAGTTAAATATCTATAAGGATTATCTTAGCAATTAACTTAAAATAGATCGCATATATCTCTATTAAAATACAATATAACGCGGCTGATGATTGTAAAACGAAAATTGCAAATATACCGCGAATGTTTCTTTTATAAAAATCGAAATCTATTTAAGAGAGAAATAGCGACCATTTCTAACTCTTTTGAATGAAGTATGAGAGGGTGAAAAATATGAAGAGTAATGGCGAACGGAAAAATAAAAGTGTCCAGGGGCGGGAATATCTCTATTATTTGTTTATAATATGGGAAGCTTTCATTAAAGTTCTTTTTCAAATTATCTCGCAATAAATAAAAGTTGTGTGTTTTATAATGATATATTTAAATATTTTTTTAATTGCAAAAGAAAGAAAGAGTGTGGGGGATATTATAGTTAAATGAAAACACAAAATAGCATTCAAACTTCTATAAAATTCATACCTTGCAAAATAAAATGATATTTGTGTATGAGCATTGATTCTATAATTTATCTAAAGTAATAGAAAAATAAGTTGTCTATAAAGAAAGTGTTTTTATTTCATTTAAATGCGATATGTTGTATTGTAAGGATGATTTGAAATAGGTCAATTTCAGGATAAAAGAAGAAGAAAATACGGGATTTTATCCGATGTCGATGCTATCAGAAATCAACGGTTTATACCATTCCTCTATTCATATGAAGAAGACAAATGATCATCATACATTCTATTGACAAATTCCCGATCATTTATTATTCAGTTTGTAGAAAATTCATCAAGAGCATCATCATCATTCATCATTACGGAGCTATATTCAGCCAAAGCAGAAAAAGCACCTAGGTTAGAGAAGAACAAAAATCAATTCCCCACATCACATTCCTCTAGATAACCTACAGGTTTTTTAACAATCAGCGCAGCGCCTGTAAACATACTTTCCCATCCCAACACGGCACTAGGGACTCTGCCTCATAGATATATCCTTGTAGAATGAACAAGTACATGGCCATTTTATATGGTCATATGGAGTTAGAACAAGCCCAGGAAACATAGAATTAGTAGTTTTATTGTATGTAAATATGATACTAGATAGGATTGTAGATAGCCTACATAGAATAATGCTGTGTGAGTGGATTATTGTGAGTTGGTTGATATGATTGCGATATAATTTTGAGAACGGATGATAGACTGAGACACTATTTTGCATATATAAATGGTCTCTATTTTACTTATATTCGTTATATGTGAAACCTTTCAAAAAAATGGGCAAAAAATGTAAACTTATATTATTTGAGAAAAGAGGATTATGAGACGCTACATTAAAACACATTCTTGATTTATAAAATAAATAAAGCTTCCAGGGTTAAGTTTCTTATGCAACTTTTTATTTTCAAGCTTTCGGACTTGTCAGTCCTTCAATAGGATTATCACGATAATAAATTGATGATATATATACTATTTTATATACAAATTAATTTTTACATATTTTAAATATTAATGATATTGAAAGGGGGAGAAAATATATATTACCTTCTTTTTGTGTTCTAAACAATTTTTGAAAATATATGAGTGCATGGGTGGAGGCTACGTGCTACTTGATTTATTTACTGCCTAGCGTTTCGACAAATTAATACTTATCTTCCTCAGGGGAATAAAGAGAATGAAATTTCGGGAAGTTTGGTTGAGTACTAAGTTGAATTTTGAGGTTATTTGAATCATACTTCCAATCAACAAATGCATATTTAAAGATATATGGCTATATTGTCTTTCTGTGTGTGTTTTAAGAAAACGTATATTGTTGGAATAAACTAAAATTATCGACAAAACTTAAGGAAGTTGTACCTTTTAGCATATATATATATCAAACACACATGTGGTTAGTCCGGGGGGCGCGGGGACAGTCCCAGATTGTGGGAGCTGCGGGATAGCCACCAGGCAGGAGGATGGGGAGCTGGTTACATGGGCGAGTCCACGCTCCGCGGGCTGATCCTCCAGATCTTTCTGGTTTGGTAGGTGGGACTTCAGTGTCCACTTTAGGATCAGGAATACCTGTACTACGAGTACAGCTAATAAGCCAAAATTTAATATTATGAACCAATTTGATTCCATCCATTTCATTAAAGGTTTGTAATTCACTTTCGTTATCTTTGAGATTAAGGTGATCTTAATATATATATATCTATATATATATTTTTAAAGAGGAGAACGTTCGAATTAACATTTATGGAGAAATCTGCGGTTATATAAGCAAATAAGGAATGGTTTATACTTAAATATGAAACTTTATTTTGCTTATGAGTGTATATCATTGAATGACAATGATCTAAGTATTGAGAGGTAGATCAGAACTAAGGACTGGTGTACATTCTCACGAAAATCCTCAATGAATGAGTCAACTGAACCAAGACAATCAAGTTACCAAACTATAGCTATGGATTGATCATCATGGAACAGTCTGAATGAGGAATCTGTACACCAGCTTTAAGACTAATGGAATCCGAGATGATATTACATGTTTTCATCGTATTTATACCTCCATATATACCTCTTCCTATCAAGCTATTGAGGTAGATTGATAGAGAAACGTATTCACCATCTAATCAGTGATAAATGGCGGTGTAGGGAAAGATTAGATCTGTCAATCGATACCATCGAAGTCCTCCTCTATGCAAATTGAATTAGGTACATGCTACGAGATTAGCTTCTAATAGAACCAAGACTCCCAGTTATGGATCCCCTTTTATTAAATAATACGTTTTATTAGGATAGAAATTTGTAAGGATTTTTATATGGGTTGAAAATATATTGAGAAAATAGGCTATTTACTTTACTGCCGTTTATTGTTTTTTTTTTTACGAATTATTTAAGGAATTATCTATTATCGATATTTTATAGGTTTATATAATTATTGCGGATTGATTATTATTCATGATAATCATAGTAATTTTTGCCCCTTTCATAGTCATAATTGAATATATGCTAAAAGGTTTGATTTTTAAATGCATTTTATTGTTAATATCTCAAAAAAAAAGATTGAGATAATATTTAGAGAATGTGATTTTTTTATCATCGTATTTTATGTACATATATATGTTATCTCTTGCGTAATATTTATAAAATAAAAAATGAGAGAAATAGGCTAATCATCAACACAACTTTAAAATTAAAGTATCTCAAATCATATACCTTCATATAATTATACGTATTAGTTATGTTAAAAAAGATATAACGATTTTTTTGTTCATAAATTTGAATATTAATTGAAAATATAAACCTTCTCATCTTTCTTTTTAGAAGATAAGATGAATATTGCTCTAAAATATTAGTTATATATAATATATGTATTTAAATATATATATGGCGTAGTTATATTTGCATAGCGTATGCTTTAAATACATATGAAGGATATGCATTTCCCTAAACGTATATTTATAGTAATATTTAAATACCTGGTATAAACATAAACTATATTCTAATATAAAATACAATTTTCAGATATGAATTTATTTTATTTTCTACAACGCAATAGTGTCTTTTTTTTCATTTTCCCTTTTTTTTTTGAGCAGATCTTAGTCTCCAGTGAAGTCATACTCATCTTGAGTTCTTCTCTTCTTCAAAAATACCTACCTTTCCAGTCCATCAGTCCAGTTCTTTTGTTCTTCATTTTCTCTGTTTGAGCGAGTTCTGGTCGCCTACTGTGAGGTCATACTTTTCTATCTTGAGTTCTTCTCTTTATTTCTTTATAACTTTCCATCCAGTCCTTCGGTCATGTTCTTTTTTTTTTTTCAGTTTCTCTGTTCTTGTCCTGGTCTCCAGTGACGTCATACTTCTCTATCTTGAGTTCTTCTCTTTATTTCTTCATAACTTCCCATCCAGTCAATCAGTCCAATTCTTCAGTTTCTCTGTTCTTGACCAGGTCCGTGGCTCCAGTGATACCACAATTCTTTATCTTAGGTCTTCTATTTATTTCATCCAGTCCATCAGTTCAATTCTTCCTACCGTTCTCTTTCCATTTTTACCTTTCAGAACTTTCTTTATCAATCCATTTTCTCTTTACAAATCTCATCCAATTCTTCTGTCTTTTTCTAATCACCTTTGTCAACAGTCCTCATTCCTTTCTGCCAATCTCCCCAAGACTTCTTCATCCCTAACAACTATCCTTTTTTGCATATATACTCTATATTAGTATATATCACACAGCGCAATGTACTTTGTTACCATACACAATCTTAAACATTTATCCTTTTTTTAGCGAGAGAATGAATGTTATATGTTTTAAAATGTATATATAAAGCTTGTATAGAATAGAATTTAGATATTTTATATATGTAAATATGATATAAATGATTTTAATTAACTTTTGATTACTTCAGGCATTTATATTTATAGCATTTATTTTGGCAAATGCATTCAGTTTTACTTTATGAATTTGTTAACATTTTCTTGTGTAATTATATATATATACATGTTTATAGTTTTTTTCTTCAAAGCTCTATATATTGAGATAATTCGGCTATAATATAGTTTGTATACATTTACATACTGTGCCTTTTTTAAAATTGAATTTGAATATATTTGCTATTTTCATCAATAGTATTTTATCTTGTGTTTATCGTAATAAGGTATGAATATATAAAGAATTTTATATAATTATAGGTTGGATTTTGATTGAATCAAGTTGGAAATACTTCATCAAACTTTTTATAAACCAATATACACTCATGGACAAAACTGAAGGAAGTTGTACCTTTTTAGCATGTATATCAGGATTCAGACAATAACTCTGAAATATATTACAGTGACCTTTATTGAAGACACGAGATAACCAATATGCACCCATGGACAAAACTAAGGGAAGTTGTATCTTTTAGCATGTATATCGGGATTATAACTCTGAAATATATTACAAGGACCTTTATTGAAGACACACGAGATAACCGAATGTAAACAAAACTGTTTCTGTCTTCTTAAAAAAAAAAAATAGACGATCGGCGACATCAAAGATTTTCCACTCCCTTAAGTTTTGTCTCGCCATGAGTGTACTTCACTTATAAGCTTTCCACCTTTTTTTAAACGGACGACAGTGGATTGCCGAAACATCAAAGGACAATAAACTTTTATAAAAAGGTTGATGAAGTTTTCCCAACTTGAATTAAATATTTATATAATCAGTGTGTATATATTTAAATTGTTTTATGAGATTTTTATAATAATGATTTTAAACTAAATCCTTTAATATTTATATAATTTTCTCAAGATACTTTAAAAATTTCAAATTAAAAAAAAAAAAAAACCTTTTTGTATAAATTATTTTTTAAAAATCAATATATATATTCAAATTTTGTTTGAAATGTAATAATTATTTTCGATTTATTTTTATTAAATATTATTATTTGGCAATATATATATATATATATAGATAATATATATACATTTTTAAAAAGAAAAATTTGAATATCTGTAAATGTATGTAAATAATATATGCTGTGTAATGTGTAAATATAGTGTAATTTTAAAATATCGCAGAATTAAAATATATATAAAAATTTAGATTAGCAACGCTGTGAAAGCGTAATCTGTGCAATTGTGCCAAATCTGTACATAAAAGAACCAATGTAGAGATGGTATGTAAATGTATAGAAAGAACATTATGTATAAAATAATAATAAAAAATGTTTGTTAAATATACCGATTCACTTCTTTGGTATATTACATTTGTGGCGACCACACTTTGCTTCAGCGAGCGCGAACTGGGACAAAGTTTCAATACACATACTACGTGCAATAGAGTGGCGGCCCCACTATGCCTCGGCAAGCATGTGCTGGGAGAACACGTCACTACGCATGCGCGGGCGTCATCCGAGACTTTGGCTAGCTACTGGCGCGGTAAACAAAAAGGCTTGCTCCCAACGGCCGTTACTTCTTTTCTCTTTATATATTTCTGGCTTTAAATAAATTAATTATAATTTTATCAGCGGCCTTTCCACAAGCCACACCAACACATCACGCAACCATCCCACACATTTATCATACAAAGAGTCAACCACTTTATAGAGAGAGAGAGAGAGAGAGAGAAAGTTCATTTTGTTGAATGTATTTATAAATATTGTTGCAAATATAAATAGTTACAAGTTTGGTTAACAGATGGCGCTGTATGAGTCTACTAGGTGAGGAATCGGCAAAATTTGAGTCGGAAGAGTCAAAAGTTACAATTTACTAAATTTCAAAGTTTTTAAAGAGCCACAACATTTTTCTTGCCAACAATAAATAGTACTCGTATAAATAATATTTACATATGGAACTATATAAAGAGCCGCAGCTTCACATCCAAAGAGCCGCATTTGGCTCTCAAGCCGCAGTTTACCGACCCATGTACTAGGTTGTTCTTTCTGAGCGATGGATCTAATAAAGGTATTTTGAACTTGTGGTGTTGTCTTGTCCATTCCATGGAAAAGGAGGGGATGCCATTGCCCCGTTAGTCAGCCATATTTCAGAGTTCCTTGTTCGCGGTTACCGTAGCAGCTCGGGGCTCACGACACTGTACTTCACCCTACAGGGTAGTCCCTTACTTGTGTTGCTTCTCCCGCCCGCCATGTAGCATTTTTGAACTGGTACTGGTACAATAAAGATGACATGTTTGCAGTTTCTGTTGTGATTTATCCATCCAACATCACAGTAGCTACTCTTCTGGTAAGTCTCTCGTGTCCCGCCACCAGTGGTAAGGTTGAGAGATACTGCCAGAGGAGTTCCACGGGTGTAATGATTCTCAGTGCATCTCTTCAGGGTAAGGCTGAAGAGGTAAGGCAACGAAATCACGGTTGGTGATCCACAGGAAGAGACCGTGTGTCGTGAAGAACCAAGTGCGACAAAATTATCAAAATCAAAGTTTTATTTTCTCAATTTGAACGTTTCGGCTTCATGCTATAGTCATTTTCAATATAATAAAGCTTGGGAAACATAGCCTTCTCACCAAAAAAAGGTCTAAATATGTATATATAAAATAACTCTCTTCTTATATCCTTAACTATGTAAATATTTTGTTACATTTTTTTTTCTTTTATTATTTTTGTATGCCGAATGATTATAAGAGGGAATGCCTTAATAAAGCTTTAGTTATTGGTGTTTTGTTTGTTATTAAAAAACTGTTTTAGATTCTTGGGATAGTTGAATATTATATTTTCTCTGTCTCTCTTTCTCTGAAGCCAGTTTCATTCTACTGTTTAGTTGTAATCCTTAAATATACAATTTCGTCTTTCCTTTAATGGTACAATTTAAAGGGAATTCGAAAAATTCTATTTACAACAATTTAAAGAGTTAATTGTATAAATAACTCACACGCAAAAGGACAGAATAACTCTTTCAATATACACACACAGAATTAAATATATGAAAATTATTTTTAAAAAAAGGAAAAACGGTCAGGTGTTGATATTAAAACCAAAATAGACATATCCTGACCGCTCACATGAGCAGAATAAAATATGTATGCAAATAGGTCAAACGAATTATATCTAGGCAGACGAAAGTTTTAACTACCTAGTAAGTCAAAATAACCTAACTTAATTAATCAGGTCATAACCCTGTAAGACACGAAAGAGAAATTTTCTGTAAAATATTACAAAAAAAAAGCTTTTTGGATAAAAAAAATAGGCTTAGAGGTGCATCCACAATCCAGTTTAGGGTGTCGACAATTCCATTTGGAAATCCCCATATTGGCTTTGTTATTGTCCCGAGCTGTGGTGCAAATCAAATCAACACACTATTCTTAGATATACTGGAACTTAGATATACAGACGCTTGGTCTAACTAACTTAACTATCCACTAATATTATCATATAACTAACTACTACCTAAATATTTGGATAATAAACAGACATATATTGGATCGAATAAAAATATTTATTTGTCAATTATTCGGTTAGCTGAACGCCAACCTTTGTCAAGACCTTACAACATATTTATTTTGTATAAACAAACTCTCAGCACCACATATCACGTCATTTGATTTCGTTTAAAATAGTTTAAAGTGGCAGAAGAAATATAAAAATTGAAAAAGATTTTGTTTGCCATTTATCGGTAAAACATGAATGTTTACATAATTTTCTCTAAAATATATTTTTTCTCTATTATTCTATCAGCTCTATTCTATAATAATAATATAATATCTTTAAATTATCATATATTCTAATTAAAGAGAGAGATAGTAATTATTAAGTAATAGTCTAATAATGGTTATGATAATTAATTTCCATTAACTACTAACATTGTTCATCTCCATTGTTCAGAAATTTAAATGTGGAGATTAAATATGAGACGTATGTCTTCAATAAAGGTCACTGTAATATCTTTCAGAGTTATTGTCTGAATCCAGATATACATGGTAAACGGTACAACTTCCTTAAGTTTTATCCATGAGCTTATTTTAATAAATAAATCGTCTATATAAAGGGAGATAGCGAAAACTTCCTTGATCATCTGGAGAATGACTCTTCGGCGTTGGGGAAACCTCCTCGAAAGTATATAATTGTACATGGTATTGAATATAGTTTTCTTATTGAAATATATCTCTTAGCCTTTTATGTGTATAATTAAAAAAACAAAACATTGAAGGATGTGTAAAAAAATTGTTAAAAAAAAACTAAAGATGGATATATTTTCAGTTTTTTACACATACATTTTCAGTTTTGAACATTGTTGCATATTAAGGCAGAACACTATGCAAGTATGTAGAATAATAATCTAAATTATATATGCAAATTTGGTAAGGTTATCAAGAGAAACTTCATATGTCACTGATAAAAGAGATATCATGGTTTGGAAGTATTGAAATCGAGGTTTTCAAAAATTATTTTACAGATTGTTAATAGCTTCATCGCTAACGCTACCGAAAAAGGAAGCTGTTTCGGGAAAGAAACATTTCTATAAAAAAAGATACATCTAGGTCATCTGATCTATAGGGAAGTAAACCAATTTCCTTCTTCTTGATTATAGCCAATTTATGTGTATTTCTAATGCTACTAAATATTATTTCCACTTACACATAGTATTTTTTAATTTCACAATCAAGATTTCACTCTATACTGTATCGTAAACATAGGCAGAATAGCCCAATACAATATTCGAGCTTCAAAAAGTGTCACGGTTGATTTAATTGGCGAAACCGCTAGAAGGATTTACCAAAGATAAGCCGAAATTTGCGCCATCTTTCGGAATAAATAACAACTAATTGTTGATTTTTTAATTTATTTTATAATATTAGCAATATACTCTTTCTCAAAGTGACTTTGTTCAATATTCTGGAGTAAATAAAAAATCAACAATTAGTTTATATTTAGTCCGATAGATGGCGCAAGCCATCAGCAACTTTTAGTTGTACGATAAGATGATGCCTTTTTTATTGTTTGAGATAGCGATAATATTGTATTAAATGAAGTTAATCTGAAATTTCTATCAAACCGTATTGTTTGAAAAAGATATAAAAACGCCAGATTCAAATGTGTAGAAACAACACAACATTGTACTAGGTGTTTGGTTTAAGAGGCTTGTGTGTCATATCCAAGAAGTTCCAAGAATTACTCCACAGGGGAACAGGGAAAGCCAATTATTGATTCGATGGTAAATAAGCAAATAAATAAATCAATAATCTTGACCAATCAGAGGGGGGAGAGCTGATTGGAAATGTTTCTTTGTTTACACTTGTTGTTAGCTATTTGTAGTTGATCATTACAACGTGACCTACCAATATGTAATTGAGTTTAAAACAATAATATCTATAAATAGACATTCTCAGCGCCATCTGTGAGTAGAAAATGTCACTTATCGCTATTATATTTTGATAACAGATGGCGCGCTAATGCATCATAAAATATTTGCTATAATAAAAGACACAAATTGATATTTGCGGAAGAGCGATTGCTTGAAGCATTTTATATATTTATAAATGTATGTAATTCTGCTGTTCTCAAAGCTTATGTCCATAGTTCTTCTAAAATACCAGTTCAAAGAGTATAGCATCAGTATCAATATAAAAGGAAGTTCCAAAAATGCAATATAATAGGGGTAAGGTAGATTAAACTGGCTAAACCGCTGGAAGGGTTCGCCACTGATGAGACAGGCCCTCCCATTTATTTTTCCATTGCAGTAAGGACAGTAGAAATTGTTTATTTAAAAAAAGAATCATACGCGTTTATAATAGTTTCGAATATTTTATGTATGTCTCTAACTAGCTTATTTGTGTGACTTATTTGCATATAGGCGATACTCGATGCATATTGTCACATTGAAAATTAGGAAAGACAAACTTCAGAAATGACACAGAGATTTATTGTTAATGTGAAACTAAATTATTACTTCCATATAAAATAAACTAGAGAGTTAAAGAGAGAGATAAGTTTTAAAGAGTATCAAAATATAATGAATGACATTGTAAATTTGTTATTCAAATTGTTTTTCTGCAATATATATATATATATTGATAGATAAAACTTAAGGAAGTTGTACCTTTCTGCATGTATATCGGGATTCAGACAATATCTCTGAAAGATATTACAGTGACCTTTATTGAAGATACACGAGATAATCAAGTGTGAACAAAATTGACTCTGTCTCCTTCAAAAAAAAAAAAAAAAAGACATCTGGCGACCACTAACCACTTACGCCATACAAATCCGCCATGATAATCATGGTGGGTAGATAGCAACTGCTTTTTACTGATAGTACACAACACATATCTACATATGTAGAAATCAGTTAGATTTTTGCACTTACAAGTGTGACAAATCCCTATGAGTTGGACTTTTGCAAGAATATGGGATATCATTGAAGCACTTTTTTTTTGTTTTTAGAAATAAAAAAAGTGTCCAATGCGAGATTCAATCCCGGGTCGTGACTGTCGAAAATCGAATCGAAAATCGACTGTCGAAAATCGAAGGTTTATATCACTTCTCTACAACTTCCTTAAGTCCATGAGTGTATATTCAATACAGTTCGTTTTTTGACTCAAACCTTCGCAAGAAGTTTCTTTATCATTCTTTTCTTATTTTTACTGATGAATGTAAGTCTAATACACCGAAATATACAACAACATAAAGCTTTATTAAGACAATTTAGTCTCATACGGATTCTCCAAGCACAGAAATGTAGGGTACATTCAAGAATAACAGTAGTAACAACAACAAAAGTCCCTGTTATGACCTTTTGGTCTTATACAACTTCTCCACGTAGAAGAGGGTATATACAGGAACAATAGTTACAATAATTGGCAATGCTATTTACAATGTGTCAAGGGGGATAGTAGCAGGAAAGGGGTTAATAAACCGAAATATAAAACAAGTGTTAAATTGATCAGGTGGTAAAATTACGAAAATCTCCTATTTGCATATCTGAAAATTACTGATAATCTGCACCATATTCGGATTAATTATCGACTCAACTTTGATGGGTTCAAAATATTTAGAATCCTTTGTTTACCTAAATGATTATTTTGAAAATTAAAAACATCCTATATATAACTCCTTCTTGTAGAAATGTTTTTAAACGAAGTTTTATCAAGAGAGAGTGAGTTTTCAGACTTTTTTACGCTCTTCTTCAGTAGGATAAACTCAACCTCGCCGCGCTTAATGAACCTAGATCTATTTATACCATAAACAAATTTTATTTACCAAAATTGAAGAGCCTCTTTCAAAAGTAAAGAGTATATTTACATATAAGTGGGTATAATATATATATTTTAAAAGCTAATTACTAAACAATGTTGATATATTTTAAAATAACATCATCCTAAATTTGAAAATTGCGCCTAATTTGACAAAACTGGCGAAACCGCTGGAAGAGTTTATCATCGATGAGCCTAGCCTTTTATATTTATTTTTCAATCGTTAGAGTTTAAATTTGCACAAATTAATTGATAACTATTTATAAATAAAAGTAACGTTTTATTTATCCGTTCAAAATAGACTCTCTTGGCCAATAAAATCCGTCTTGATATAATGCCTTCAATTCCTCCTTAGTTTATTTCTCCTTTAAAGTTGCATCCCCGCAGTATAGAAAATGGGTGAGTGTGTAAATAAGTCTTGTACACCATTCCGATAATTAACGATATTTCCGAAAATGTTCCAGAAGCTTAGAGCCAGGGAATCGAACAAACGAACGTGATCAAATTGGCAAAAGAGAAATAGCCAATCGATGAAGACCACGCTTTACTGCGATCATTCCAGCGACCAATAAAAGACCAGCTTCGGTTTAAACAACGCCCCTCTAGCCAATGGTACTCCAGGGAGATTTCGGCGCAGACGATCTGCCCCGGATTTCGTCTGGATTGAATTAAAACAGACCTCTACCTATCCGAACTACCATTGGAAAGGATTTGGAATTTCTGTAAAGTTTCTTTTTTTCTATTTTCGCCATTGAGATTAAGAAGTTCCTTTCTATTTCTTATTTCATTTATTCTTTTATTTTCTTTTTTTAGCGTGTTTGTTTAATCTCTTCCACTCTTTTTTTTTAAACGTGGTTAAAATTAGGATGATTTGATTTTTAACGATGTTCCCCCCCTTTTTTATTTGAAGAAAGTTTTTGTATATGTGGTATTTTATTAGAATTTATTATATTATAGGAATTTATGTAGAGAACTCTTTATTAATTTATGAACAGATAATTAATTTTGATATATTTATATTTTTCTACTTTGAGAACATATTTAATTTGTTTCTCTGGTTTTTAAAAATAAATTTTAATTTTGTTTCTGTGTGGCCGAAGTTTCTGTTATTTCAAGAAAAAAATTATTGTTTACCGTAAAAAGGTATAATTAGCGAGTCGTCTGATTTCGCAGCGTTGCCAGATTGAAACAATCCATTAAATATTTCCATTTTTTATTAATATAATAGGAAATATTTGTAAAAGTATTAATAGGATTATAAACAAAGAAATCAAAATAGAGAATAATAGTTCCAATGGAGAATTTTAAAATAATTTTATGTAAATATTTTTTTTTTTAATTTCCGACATCGACACCAGGGGAGCCACCGTAGCACTACATAATTTAATATTTGGAAGGATGTCTATAAAAATGAACACTTATAAAATCTCCAAGTGTACAAATTATTATAGTTTCCATATGTTTAAAAGTAATTGTTTTAATATGTATATTAAGATTAGAAAATATTTTTGTGTTTTGTTGTTGAAAAGAGGTGCATTCGTAAAAAGTAAAGATAATTATTTACCTTTCAAGTAGATTTTATTTTGAAATACTTAAAGTAAAAATATACATAAATTTTTTTTATCACAGTAATATAAAATTTATAAAATGAATTCTATATTCGTGATTTTTATTAGAAAAGGTACGGTTAACTATACATATTTACAACAATAATAAATAAAGTAGTATGTTCTGCATCTATGGTCAAATATGTAAAACAGTCAATGAATGAAAATAAAATATATGTTTTTGAACAAATAAAATAATTGTATTTTAGATTATATAATATGTATATTTTTAAAATTATTTTTATTTCTATGTACAGGACACCTCGGCTTCGCTCGGATTCTGCTCAGGTGAGTGATAGTGCCTAAATAATGTGTGTGTGCGTTTACATATATTTAATTTTTATTATTATAAGTGGATTAAATAGAATAAGTTTCTTAAAGTATATAGTAGTGAGGTTATAATAATTATCATCATGATAATTTCTTTTCGACATCGGAATATGCAAATTTTTGAGGTACAGGTCTGGAAGCATAGTGTTAACTGTGGAATATGCAAATTAGTCTGATTATAGTTAAATATGCATTTATACCAGTTGTTCCATATACTCGGGTGAACCCGGATTATTGTGTCTTGTGACAAAACGAACATATTCCAACATTCAATAAGAAACTAGGATTGTCCATGTTTTTTCTTTAGCCTATGGTCTCTTCTAGGAAGTTCTACGGGAAGTGTAATATAGTGATAACAAGAGTCAAATATTTTTGTTAAAATCGTTTGCTATAGACTTTTCCTGGATTCATAGAAAGGAGAACTGAGCTAACAATGACTGAAAGTACCAATATGTAAATAGGTAACCAGTTATATATACAGTGTTGGTGGAGATATGTAACTTGTAGTTCTTCCATTGTTTAACTCTGTTTTTACTGTACAACTGGTGGTGGTAGTTGACATAGCTCTCATTGGTCTATGAATCAGGGATAGGTTTGTAAATCATTGAGCTGTTTTAAGGATGCGTACCTCTGGATAGAGGTTGGTAACTGCCAATTGTCTTTCTCCCCAAAGACATGTAATCAAACACACAATTGTATGGTACCTTCAATCAACAAATTATTAAATAATACTTCTCGAAAATGTTATCATTATGTTTAATTACTCTCTCCAATAATATCCCTTAATTTAGATATATATATTCTCTATAGAATTAGAAAATATATCCCTCGATACCTCAGTTGGCAGAGCGGAGGGCTGTAGATGTATCAACGGTGATCCTTAGGTCGCTGGTTCAAATCCGGCTCGAGGGATATTTTTTCACAAATTGACCTCCTGCAAGTTCTAGGGGGGACCACCTCTACTCCACCAACTCGCCATGTGTAAATAGCAAGGACAAGGTAACTCGCGAGCTGTAAATTGAGACGAAATCTACTTATATAATTGCCTTATTCTGTCTGTGTGAAGTTCACGGATAGATTTTGGTCATCAACGCGCGCATCATCATTATGATCATTATCATTATCTAATGATAATTATTTATTTATCTACTTATATAATTGCCTTATTCTGTCTGTGTGAAGTTCACTGTGTGAAGTTCACGGATAGATTTTGGTCAGAATGGATAAAATAAAAAAGTGTCAAGGGATGGGAATCGAACCCACGACCTTCCGCTTACCGGGCAGATGCCATGAACACTAGGCTACCCTGGACATATATTTCCGTTCATAAAGTTAATATATGAAGTTTGGAACGGGAGGTTTCACAAGAGTGACATCCATGGCGCCAATTTATAATTGTAACGAATAGTATTTGAATTAAAACGTTTTAAAAATATATACGCACTCGGGTAAAACCCGGGCGTTGCCCTGGCCATTCGTCTAGTAAATAAATAATAGAAAATAAACGAAGAGAGATATTGAAACTGATTTATTACAATGCTCATATAAGATTATATCTGGTCAAATATTTAAATATACAAGTACCAGAGTCATCATCAACAATCAATCAATTCTGTCACCGTTTGCTTTTGTGAATGGAATAAATACTCAAATATGGCCATTTCTTATAAGCATCGGTGGTTCAGTGGTAAAATGCTCGCCTGCCACGCGGGCGGCCCGAGTTCGGTTCCCGGCCTATGCATTTTTTTTTTTTTTTTTTACAATTTTTAAAACTCATTCATATATTATACAAGAATGACATCCACGGCGCCAATTTATAATTGTAACGAATAGTATTTGAATAAAAGCATTTAATCGGGATAAACCCGGGCGTTGCCCGGGTCATTCGGCTAGTATAATAAATATGAAAGAGAGAAAGAAATATAGACTCACAGAACAATATAAGGGACTATAATTAAATTTGACTTTTGACCCATTACTTTAAAAGCTAATGATTTCATTAGATACGCGAGGAATAATTTGTTGCTGGAAATAAATTCTCTCTTCCAATCCTTAATGGAAGAAATCCAATTATACGCTATATAGATTACGTAACAAAGAAATTAAAAAAATAAAACATTTTAATGAAACTTTGTGCTAAGTTCTTGTTCTAGGATCTTTAAACAAAATATTTCATATGAAAGTTTGATGATTGATAGGCCTAAAATTGTAATGTCATCATTTGTCAAATATGTCTCATTTAGGAATTCATCTTTTGTTTCATTTATGGAAATACGCTGTCTTTATAGATAGTCTCAAGACAGAGAGAGTAGTGGTGTTTGTTCCAGTCTTCACCCCAGTTTTTAGACATATCAACAAAAAACAACAACAAAGCCTTTATATCAACAACAACAAAGCTTTTATTAAGGACACACGTCCCCATACAGAATTCTCCCAGATGGGTAAACAGAAGTAAACATAACAGTTATCTATAGAAAGTGGAGAATAACATCAATCTTTTCTTACGCTGGGTCCCTCGCTATTCTGTGTTATGTCTTTTTGACTGTGCTGTTCTCCAGAATATGTAAAAAGCTAATGTATTGTTTCTGCTTTTCATTACTTTGTTGGGAGAATCTTAATAATTACTCTCTATTAAAACATAAAACTTCTTTATTGAAGGCACAAATAACTAAGAATTTAAATTACTATGATAAATCTAAAAAAACTCTAAGAAACTCTTACGTCTTAACGTCTCCTCATACACTCTCTCCCACACTCACTCAAAGAAATACATATATTTATATACACACACAACACCACAGAATAAATTAGATCACAGATTAATTAAATCACAGAATGAAAATGAATATTTTAAATAAAAAACATCAACAAATCTCCCCTTCAAATTTTCAATTTTCATTCCTTAAAAATAACTCCACCACTTATGCAGTTCTTAAGCTTGACAGCATCCACAGTCTTGGTGAGATGGTCCGCTTTCATTTCTTCTGAATTCAGTGCTTCTTGGTAATCTTTCGGACGTTTAATTTCATAAGTTCTATCAGAAACATTTTCCTTATTTTTCATTAGTCTTAATCTTTCAGATCTCCTCACACCCTTTTTTATAAGTTCTTCTTCCTCGGTTTCTCTCAAACGAAGATCTCGTTCATTTCTCATTTCTCTCGTCATTCCTGGTTCTGGTCCTCTTCTATGTGGAGTATTTATTTCATCAGGAGGTATTTCATCTATTTCACTCAAATCTACATCATTATCATCTTGAGGAATATTCTCATCATCGATGTTAAAGTTTTCTACTTGGTCTTCTCTATTGCCACCAGAGTCTTCATTCCCGTGAGAAATCAAATTTTGGTCTTCTCTACTAAAAAAGAAAAGTTAATTTTCATCAAGATTTCTACCACTATTATTCATTAAATAATATCCCAACTTAGATTCATTATAAAATTAACATCTGATACTTCATGTATTTCATCCATTTCTGGTAAATATATTCTATAGCCTTTTCTTATCATACTGTATCCCATCATGATCCCTTTATGAGCTTTTGGTTCCATCTTCTTTCTCTTTTCTTTTCTAATATGAACATAAGCTTCGCTTCCGAACCTTTTTAAGTAAACAATGTTTGGTTTCCATCCCTTGTATCTCGAAAGGAGTTGTATTCATTTCTTTGATTTTAATTCTGTTATTTATATGAACAGCCACTTTAACACTTTCGCTCCAAAATTTTATAGGTAATTTAGAATCAATTACAACTATGGTTATATTAAATCTTTCGGCTTTTCCATTACTTTCAGGAGTATAAGCAGTAGTGAATTCTTGTTTGATGCCTTTACTAGATAACCATCTCTTCAAATAATTTGAAACATACTCTCCTCCATTATCATTTCGAATCCTCTTTACTTTCTTTCCAGTCTGTCTTTCTTCTTGCATAATCAAGTTTATTATGGAATCTGCTGTTTGAGATTTATTAGCAATTGGTATAACAAAAGTAAAATTACTATAATCATCAACAATAGTAATGAAATACTTATATCCAAAAGAACCATTCAAAGGTCCAACTATGTCGGTATGCCATAGATCCAAAATATTTTCAGATTGTTTATATTGAATACTTTTGTAAGATTTTCTATGTATTTTTCCTAATGTACACAAGATTCGCAATTCCCTTTGATATTATGTGAATTTTTCAATCCGAATACCGTTGAATTATCATACATTTCTTTCAATTTCTGAAAATTAACATGAGCAAGTCTTTTATGCCATAGCATATCATCTACTTCTGCTTTTCTTGCAATTTCCATATTTAGGAGTCCCTCTACTTCAAATTTATCTCCTAATCTTTTTGCTTCATATAAAATCTCACCATTTTTATCTATTACTTCAGCTTTGTTTTTTGTGAACAATACACTAAAATCATGATCTATAATTTTTGTAACTGACAATAAATTTTCTTTCAAATTAGGTATATGTAAAACATTTTTTAAATTTTATGAATCTTTCATTTACATTTGACTTCATTCTTATCGATCCAATTCCTGATGATTTCATTATTGCACCTTTTTCAGCTGTCGCTATTATTCTTTCTTCCTCTTTATATTCTATAAATAGTTCTTTTTTACTAACCATATGGCTGGAGGCTCCAGAATCCATATTCCATCTTATCTTGTCTACCCCTTGATCTTCTTCGTAATTAACTCCATTTGTCTCTATCACATGATTTGTGGATTCTCTATAATTTTGTCTGTTTATTTCTCTTTTAGGCCCATTATAATTATACTTTGCATGACTTTCATTTCTATACTTTTTACATATTGTCGATTCATGCCCAAATCCTCCACATTTAAAACATTTTATCTTATTTCTACACTCTTTAGAGATATGACCTATCTTTCCACAGTTATAACATTTAATAGCAAAATTTCGTCTTCCCGATCGGCCTTCTTTAGCTTTTGATGCAATTTCTGTTTGCCGTATTTCTTCTTTTCTATATGTATTAATTTTTCTTCAGTTTCCTTCAGGATTTGTCTTATTTTGTTCATATTCTTTTCTTTGTCAGATTTGATAATTTTTACTTCAAAATCAAATTCTACTCTCAAACCTTCCAAAACGAAGCAAATCAATTCTCTATCTTTTATCTCATCTCCTGCTTGAATGCTTCTGCTCTTTATAATCACGGCTCTATTCAAGTAATCATCCACCGTTTCATCTTCCTTCATTTTCAATTTTGATAATTCTATTTTATTTTTGATTTGCATATCTTCATTTTTAGATGCCATTTCTTCTTTAATGCTATACCATAATCGTTTTGCACTTCTTTCACTTGAATATTTTAAAATTTGAGTGTCATTCATTGTTCTGTTCATCACATTTCTGGCAATTGCATTGTCGTCATCCCAATCTTCCCAGATTTTCACTTTTTGTTCAAATTTTTCGTCTGTTTCTATAGGCTTTTCTATCTCTTTTCCTTCTATGATAAGTCTCCATAATTTCAAACTTATCAATTCACTTTCAATTCTATTTGCCCAGATCAAGTAGTTTTTGTCAGGTAATTTTTCAATTTGAGATAAGTTGAAATTTTGCATCTTTGCTTTCTAAAAATTATTCAATTAATCTTGATTTGCATAAATTTTAAATTCAACCGCTCTCTGCTACCAATTGTTGGGAGAATCTTAATAATTACTCTCTATTAAAACATAAAACTTCTTTATTGAATTACAACATACACACAACACCACAGAATAAATTAGATCACAGATTAATTAAATCACAGAATGAAAATGAATATTTTAAATAATAAACATCAACATACTTTTGCCAATAAAGCATATGGCGAATTGTTTTCATAAGGCCAAGAATATTTACACCTGGTATTCAGATTTTTTTCTGGTATCGTTATCTTATCATCCCAAAATAATACAGTCTTTGTTTTAAAATCCAAATTCAAAAACCATGTGTGTTTGGAAGAAGATGGTAAATAAAAAGAGACACAATAAGATTCTAAAAGATTTATTACAAACATTATCATCATCATTAAAGGAGAAAAAGGGTTAAGATGAGCACGGTAAATATGTAAAAAAGGTATCACACATGCTAGGTTGAAGAACGAATTAGGCCTAAAAGGGGAGAAAACCACACGTTAGGCCTAAGAAATCTTGTTAGGCCTAAAAATACAGGCGAGGCCTAAAACAGATTAGGCCATCGCTCAAAGAGGCTAGGCCTAAAAAGGTTTAAGAAATACTGATAATAGAGTCCAGTAAAATGTTAACACACAGTGCAAGAGCTATTTACAGTGCAGGGATAATTCTAAGAGAGAGAAATTTTTGGTACGATAAAACTTGGGTAAATATGCAAATAGAACCTTTCGAAATGTTTTTCACTCTATCTAGATTAGAACCGTGGTCAATTGAAAGCTAAAGAGAAAAGCTAAAACTAAAAAGAAATGGTTAGAATAAATTATAAAAGCTATATAGTTTTAAAAAGTATTATATATATATATGTGTTTGTATAAAAAATTGAAAAAGTAAGAAAAATATAAATTTTGACATAAAACAAGGGGTAAACTATTTTTTCACAGTTGACAGAAAATAGCGTAGAAGGGAAGATAAATGCTGTTCTAGGAAGCTAAAAGATAACATTCTACAGTGCATATTGGCTGGTAGTTTTCACCAAAAAAGCCTTTTTATTTCACGACAAAATTTAGAAAGACATTGCTGGTATCTTATTTGTGTTTATGAAATTCTATTTAAAGCGTTCTCAACAGAAACAATATAAAAGCAATAAATGTATGAAATCAGAGTGGTAAAAATCAAGAAAAGTTAATTTCCTGATCATTTTAATTAAACGTTGCTGATGACATGCGCCATCTATCGGAATAAATTGAAATTAATCATTGATTTTTTTTTAATTGAAGAGAAAAAAAATCTCGATGAATATTCAGAATTGTCAAAAATTTGACGATAAGTTTATATTTATTCCGATTGATGGCGCAAAGTATCATCAACGTTCATTTGCATAACCAAGAGATGTCGTTTTCTTAATTGAAAAAAAAAGGTATTTGTCTTTCTTTTAACCTGAGACATAGAGAAGTTTTTTTTTTATATATCTTTCACTTATGTAATTCGGAAACTTATTTACATATTGAAAGCCCTTTATGTAATTAATACATGTTTGATGTGTTTACTGAGCTAAATATTTAAGTTTTTCAATACCTCATTAGGTTTTTTTTTTACATAGCTTACTATTCATAGATCTCAATTACTAGGTTCAAATGGATAAAAAATATTTGGTCATTATATATTAGAATACTGAATTGTAAAGTGGGTAAATTGTGGTAAATAAATAATATTTACATGGAGCATTGGAAGATAACCATGGATAAATATAGTTGAGGATTGGCCAAACAATATATATATATATATTATGTAAATAAAATTTAATTGCCATCTATCGTTAAAATTTTGCACAAATAAATTTAGTAGCAATGCGTTTCTTTTAAATATCATCAAATATTATCTCTACAGACCTTACTGCGATGATTCATTGCACATATCATTGCAGTAAGGTCTGTAGAGACAATATTTGATGATATTTAAAAGAAGCGCATTGCCAGTAAATTTATTTGCGTAAAATATATATATGTTATTAAAAAAAATTTCTGCTGATTTTGGTATGTTAAGTGGGTTGTTTGATCATTATGATACTGTTTTGCAGTCGTGGGAATAATATTAATAAAAAAATAGTTATTAAAAATAGCTTTAATTGAACTAAAGGAATATATAACAAACATAATTTGATAAAAGTAATGCCTGGCTTAAGGCGTAAGAATAAAAAAAAGTGAAAAACTTATTTACATAATGTACACAAATTTGAGCCGGCCATCGGGAAACAACAACAATGAGTTTTTATATGGGAAGCGTGACCTCTGGCGGTCGATTTAGCAGAGTATTTGAATCCATGAAATATAATTTCAAATAAAATAATATTTTAATATAATATATATGTATGTAAATATGTAAATAGAAAAAACACAAAATATCAAATAAAAGTAAATAATATCTTTGTAGCTGAAATTGCTACCACAATAACAAACATCTCATCATTCCGATATGTAAATAGAATTGAATAAAATATATATAGACATTAATCATTAATAATCTATCAACAATTATAAATTCATTTTTAGTAGTCAATAAAAAATTAATGAAATAAAATATTTGATAGATGTTTAAATTTTAATTAGGAATAACAATTAAATTGAATGCTTTTAAAATGTCTGCCAAAAAAAAAAAACAGACGAAGTTTTAAATTTGTCATCAAAATTACAGGTAAAGTGCTATATAGTAAAAGAAATATAATTTATTATTTTTTATTATTCGAAAAGTGAAATTATTGTAGAATTCTATATATATACATATTTTTTCATTGATTAATTCGTAAATCCTTTTGATTTTGGCCAACCCTCTCTTAAATATATTAGTTTTATTATTTAAAAAAAGTTGTCACACACAAAAAAGCGATAATACTTTTTTAAAAATCACTTAACCATTAATTTTTTTTTTTCTAAAAAAAAAAAAAAGACAATTAATAATTTGTACTTTCATAAAATATTAAATTTGACGAGATGATAAAATATTTGTCTTAAAACAGTGGTACCAGGTTTCATTTTAAAGATAAAATATTCACAGATAAATATATAGATAAATATTTGATAAGGCTTGGTAAATTGGGTATATAAGATCTGGGTATATAATAATAATATATTTTTATTATATAGAGTTTTATAGAATATATATGAATAATTTATAATGTTTTGTTCCCATTTTTATTTTTTATTACTATTATAGAGGTTTAATAAAATTGTTTTTTTTTTTCCTAAGAAGATAAAGAGGTTTTTTCTATATTGAGAAGTTTATATATAAGATATTAATAATGCGCTATATACAATTATATATGTATATACATGTATATATGTATATACGTGTTTATACAGATTTATAAGTGATTCCTATTTATTTAATATATCGATAAAAATAATTGTTTATAAAATAAAAATAATAGATATTGCATTTATAATATTATGTATTTTATTATTTATATATAAAGGTTTACATACAAACACAACATAAAACACACACAAAGAGACAAATGTAGCCTCTCCCGTCAAAATAGACGTCAAAACTTGACGCCATCTATTGACCGTCACCGCAAACAAGCGGCTTCGAGTTGGTGACAAAGCCACATTAACAGCTTTGGAAAACTGAAAAGCGTCCACCTAGAGACCATGGTTTTGGGCTAATGGCCCTCGTCAGCATAGAGCGGACTTTATTCCATGGGATCCACAAAGGATCTAATGGAATCTTCACAATCTACCAAAGGGGTGTTTACCTGACCATTTGACCATAGATTTGGCCCAGCCACTTTACCAGCTAAACACCTCTTTGGCAGATTGTCAAGATTCCATTAGCTCCCTTGTGGATCTCATGGAATAAAGTCCGCCCTAGACTGACGAGGGCCATTAGCCCGAAACCATGGTCTCTAGGTGGACGCTTTTCAGTTTGCCAAAGCTGGTGTTGTGGCTTTCTCACCGACCCAAAGTCACTAGTTTGCGGCGACGGTCAATAGATGACGTCTAGTTTTGACGTCTATTTTGACGGGAGAGGAGACTTTTGTGTCTTTGCAGATCAATATCCTCCCGGCAAGATTTTCATCTATAGGTGCTAAAATTAAGCATAAATATATATAGTAAGTTTTATATTAAATTATTTTTATCTAATTATATTATATATAAAATTTATTGTAACGCCTATTGTTTTTAATACAACTATATAGGGATTAATATATATATTGAAATATATCCATTTTTTTACTAAGATTCAAAGAGGTTTCAAATGGTATCAAAAACATTATGGGGAGAAATAGATGTTCATAAAGTGATATTGGTTATAATTTCAAAATATTAAATTTGTATAATATATTAAATGTGTGCTAAATACTTATATAGAAATAAGAGATTTCTATAATATTATAAGTTTTTTTCATATAAAATTCTACAAATATTCTTAAGTGATATTATTTTTTATATTGTACAGGAAAAAAATCTATTTTTTGTCATACGATATTTTAAAAATCTTTTGATTCTTTATATATATATATATATATATATATATATATAGATATTTAATGATAAAATTAATATAAAATGTATATATATAGGGTATGTATATATTATTGCATTTTACTTCCAGCACTATATATAGTGTTGGAATTCGCTGTTATTTTTTCATTCCTAATATGTAAATTTTATTTCGAAAAAATCGCATATATTCGTTCACTCAATTCTTTAAAATCAAATTTGAGTAAGAGAATATTCAATTTTTGAAATTTTCAATAAGGGTTAAAATATATTAACCCTCTCTCTATTCCATATATCCTATTTACATAGTTATCGTTTTTAATTATAAATATATAACTATAAAAAAATTATTTAGGCATTGTTATAACGAATTTCTAATGAGGAATATAAACATACGCCTAATTTCCTTTCACAATATTGATTTAGTTTTATAAACGTGCAAATCAAATTTCAATTAATAATTTTACTATTATTAAAATGCCGAAGGGTTTCGAGTGTTTCCTTCTTCAGGTTTGAAGAAGAGTTTCAACTCGAAAGTCTACTATTTATATCAAAAGACGCGTTATTTTAATATCACACGATATCAAGATTTTAAAAAATCTCAAAACTCTTTCTATAAATAGAAATATTCACTATTTTATCCTAATCAGAGGTATACATATAAGGTTGAATAAAATATATTGAAACATCTATGCAAATATGATGTACGAGACTCGTACATAGAAAGTTCTTCACTGGCTGAAACAAACCATATTCAGAGGGAGCAGTGTCAGGACTGTAGGGAGGTATTACATCATCCATTCTTCAAATTTCTGATGTGTGGAGGGTTACATGGACAAAACTGGAGTAAGTGGAAAGTATTTGATGTTGCCTGTCGTCTTTTTTTTTTTTTAAGGTGACAGAGGCTGTTCACACTTGGTTATCTCGTATGTATTCAATAAAGGTCACTGTAATATCTTTCAGAGTTATTGTCTCAATCCCGATTTACATGCTAAAAGGTACAACTTCCTTAAGTTTTGTCCATGAGTGTATATTGGTTATCTCGTATGTCTTCAATAAAGGTCACTGTAATATCTTTCAGAGTTATTGTCTCAATCCCGATATACATGCTGAAAGGTACAACTTCCTTAAGTTTTGTCCATGAGTGTATATTGGTTATCTCGTGTGTCTTCAATAAAGGTCACTGTAATATCTTTCAGATTTATTGTCTCAATCCCGATATACATGGTAAAAGGTACAACTTCCTTAAGTTTTGTCCAGAAGTATATAATTTCCAAATGGTACAATAAAACCCTTTTTCCCAACCCTCCTTATATATTTATATTTCATAGAAAAACAAGTAAATAAGTATTCAATGTTAATTTAATTGAATTAATTATATATATAAACAAATATTAAAGTGTAATATTTTGAAAACAAATTTAAAATATTGGAACGCTTCACGATTTTGCGTGTCATCCTTGCGCAGGGGCCATGCTAATCTTCTATGTATCGTCCAATTTTAGTATATGTACCGCCGAACAAGCGTGTATTTTAAAATATTGGTATAAAACATTTTAAAAATAGTTTTAAAAAACACCGTTTATATAACAAACTTTATTGTGTGTGTGTATAGAGAATACAAACAAATTAATGGTAAAAAAAAAATTAAAATATTTTTTATGAATATTCAAAAGAGAATAAAATGTTGTTTTACCACTATCAGATATTAGGCTCTACACACACTACTAATATATATAGAATATAATGAGTGTAAAAATACTATGATAAATTTCAAAGGGGGATCATAGATGAAGAAAAAAATCATAACTGCCTTATCATCAAGAAAAAAAAAGGGCATCGCCCGATCATGCAATTAAAAGTTATGTTAACTTGCGCCATCTATCGGAATAAATCTCAAATAATCGTTTTTTTTTTCCGGAATATTTACTAAATACCGTTTCTTGATAAATTAAAGAAAAGAAAAACACGTACGCGTTCCGGGCTTGTTGGCCCTCGTTAGTTTGATGCAGGCTGTATCTCAACGACCAAAAAAATCTGATCCTATAGATTAATAATTTATATATTTTTTAATGAAAAATTTCAAAAAAAAAACCGATTAGTTAATATTTATTCCGATAGATGGTGATAGGCATCAGTAAATTTTCTTTACACAATAAGGAGATGCTTTTTTTTCATTGTTATTGTTATTATAACCACCTGAACTCAGTACAATATTTCTGTTTTGTACCAATTTATGCAAATCTCATCTACCTGTCATCATCAGACTAGCAGTAGCAGACGATGAGGTTCAGTAGCGCTGACGCAGACGACTGGCCATCTGAGAGAGCAAGACATCAATGGGATGTTTGTCATCCCACAGAGTCGGCACTCTCAATATAATACAGCCGGTGCCCGCAAGACAGGCAATGGTGAATAAAATGAGGAAAACACGATCCAGTACCATTGCTACATACTGCCAATCATCTTGTATCTATAAACACACACACACACAACCAATATGTAAATATGTTACCTAGAAATTATTCGAAAATGAAAGAATAAATAGTTTTAAGGTAAAGGGTTTCTTTTAATTTTGATTTTCGCAAGCTTTCGAGTAAAATTTCTGCTCTTCAACGGGCATATACTTCTATATATAAAATACAATGTAAATATGTATTTAACTTGTGATATTTGTAAAAGAAGAATACAATATGAAATTATGCTTATCATATTTGGTTCATTTTGCCTGGAGAAACAGAGAAAAGAACTTTTGGGTAACTTTTATCTTAACAAAGAATTCAAAATGACAAATCGTAAATCTTAAATACCTCTCATTGCAGTCAATTTAAACACTTAAGAAAATTCAATAACAGCAGAACTATATCTACTCATAAATACTCCTCTGGTAATTAAAAGACACTTATTCCGTAACTGAGACTCCTATGGGAGTTATTCCCAGAATATTTATCAAAGCGCTGGAAGACTGACTGTCCTTTAACTTGTTATCTGTGTAATATCAGAATACAAGAGGAAATCATCCATACAATATCTGGGTGCTGTTGCTTGGAGAAACAAAGAGGGGAATTCTTGGGTGATTTATCCTTGTCTCAATCTCATAGTCAACAAATATATAACTGGATGAATTTACATGATGTTTGATCAAGGTCTTTGGTTTATATAAATTCTACAAGGCCGCAGTCACCGTTCGGAGGAGATTAATGGATTTGCCGAATGTCGTGGTCCATTTGGATGAGGAAAGTGAAGACTAGAACGCGGCTGATTCCACATTCGCCTGTTCAGTGATTCGTTAACCATGACGTATGCACGAAGGAACGTGTGGCCATTGGATATGCGTCGGACCTGGAAGGCTGTTGTTGGATTATGTGCTGCCTGGATTATAGGAGTTCTATCTATGCTTCCTTCCTGCGATGAGATCCGTATAAGACTAGTGGTCTTAATAAAGCTGTATAAGTGGGAATATTTATATTCAGATGGATATACGCTATTTATGTATAAAGCGACTTTAATAACGTTAAACAGCTTTAACAATTCATCTTCAATACTGGAAAGAGAACCAAAACAGCCCCAAATGACATATTAAAGCAGGTATGGTAGATTAAACTGGCGAAACCGCTAGGAGGGTTCACCACTGATGAGCCAGGCTATCCCAATATTTTTAGCATTGTAGTAAGGGCAGTAGAAAGTCTTTGAAGAAGACATAAGCAATTTAGCTCACACTTTGTTATCTCGTGTGTCTTCAATTAAGGTCACTGTAATATATTTCAGAGTTATTGTCTGAATCCGATATACATGCTTAAAGGTACAACTTCCTTAAGTTTTGTCAATGAGTGTATATTGGTTATCTCGTGTGTCTTCAATAAAGGTCACTGTAATATCTTTCAGAGTTATTGTCTCAATCCCGATATACATGCTAAAAGGTACAACTTCCTTAAGTTTTGTCCATGAGTGTATATTGGTTATCTCGTGTGTCTTCAATAAAGGTCACTGTAATATCTTTCAGAGTTATTGTCTCAATCCCGATATACATGGTAAAAGGTACAACTTCCTTAATTTTTGTCCATGAGTGTATATTGGTTATCTCGTATGTCTTCAATAAAGGTCACTGTAATATCTTTCAGAGTTATTGTCTCAATCCCGATATACATGCTAAAAGGTACAACTTCCTTAACACCTCTCTCTTTAAATATTCATTAAAACAATGCATATTTTATCATCTCAATACACAACCTACTGTTGATGATAGGAAAATATGCAACGATATGAGTAAAGACGTCCCTATACTGATGAAGGCCATAGGCCTACACCATGGTATAGAGCTTGTTGGTCTTTTGTCTGAATTGGCAAAAATTGGTGTTATTGTATATTATATGTATGTAAATAATAGTTCTAGTTATTTGCCCTCTATAATCAGCTTCTATGTAAGTCTTGTTTTATGCAAATATATCTTTATTTGCATATTTCCGTTTCGAAAAGATTCCTAAAATCATTATCGTTTTAAAAATAAAATAATAATTAATTAGAACTGATCATTTTATTTTCAAAAAATATTATTTATTACATTGTATGGGATCTTATGTAAATGTATTTGTATTTGCATATTTTCAATTGGTATTTGAGTTTTTACTAATATTTATTTTCTCATTTTTAAAAATTTCAATTAAAAAATGTATTTTAGTGACCCCTTATTTAATTCACGGCATATGTGCAAAATAAAAACACTCCATTTTTTTAATTATGAGGAATAAACAGTTTTGATTATCTTTTAGCCTAATTCCTAAAGAGGTATATTAAATAAAACGGTATTTCTTTGCAGACGAACAGAGTAAATAAATACGCGCTCTCTGCGATTTATTTTATAGTTTTTTAATTAAATTCGAAAAGAGAAGATTGAAAGCCTTTTTGTTTTTCCTCTTTTCACAAATAATAAATAAATAAAAAGGAATATTTTAAATTATTTTTTTTTCTTTTTAAACGGTATATTACCTTATTGAAATATTTAAAATATTTTGTGTGTGTTGATGGCACATTTTATATATAAAAAAACAATAATATTTTTAAAAGGACTAATCTATGTTGTGTCTTAAATTAAAAAGGTTTTAATCGCGCTCTGTGTTTATTTAAATAATTTTGATAAAAGTCGTTTGGTCTTTTATTTCCGGCGCATGCGCGGGTTTTACGAGTTCGTTTGGTATGCTATAAATTGCTAATAATAATGTATTTTTTACAATTATGATTTATTTATATATTTTAGTATTATAATTCATCTGGGTTAGGATCGAATGAATGTATGCCTATCCAAAAATTGTTTTAACAAAGGTTTTATTATTATTTTGATTATATGCAATTACCATCTATCAATGAAGTATGTAATTATTATTAATGGCAATATAAGTTTCTTATGTTATGTAACTAAAGAGGTATATATCTCTATAATTTATGTTATATTATTGTGTTATATATTATCAAATATTATAATATATATATATATATATATATATAGATGGAAAATTTGCCGGGAGGAAATTAATCCATGGAAGCAATGGTCGCCTCTCCCGTCAAAATTAACGTCAGAATCCGACGCCATCTATGTTTTGCCAATAGATTTGGCCCAGCCACATTGCCAGCAAAACACCTCTTTGGTAGATTGTGAGGATTCCATTAGATCCCGTGTGGATCTCATGGAATAAAGTCCGCCCTAGACTGACGAGGGCCATTAGCCCGAAACCATGGTCTCTAGGTGGACGCTTATCAGTTTGCCAAAGTTGGTGTTGCGGCTTTGTCACCGACCCGATGCCGCTAGTTGCGGCGACGGTCAATAGATGGCGTCGGATTCTGACGTTAATTTTGACGGGAGAGGCGACCATTGCTTCCATGGATTAATTTCCTCCCGGCAAATTTTCCATCTATGTTTTGCCAATAGATTTGGCCCAGCCACATTGCCAGCAAAACACCTCTTTGGTAGATTGTGAGGATTCCATTAGATCCCGTGTGGATCTCATGGAATAAAGTCCGCCCTAGACTGACGAGGGCCATTAGCCCGAAACCATGGTCTCTAGGTGGACGCTTATCAGTTTGCCAAAGTTGGTGTTGCGGCTTTGTCACCGACCCGATGCCGCTAGTTGCGGCGACGGTCAATAGATGGCGTCGGATTCTGACGTTAATTTTGACGGGAGAGGCGACCATTGCTTCCATGGATTAATTTCCTCCCGGCAAATTTTCCATCTATGTTTTGCCAATAGATTTGGCCCAGCCACATTGCCAGCAAAACACCTCTTTGGTAGATTGTGAGGATTCCATTAGATCCCGTGTGGATCTCATGGAATAAAGTCCGCCCTAGACTGACGAGGGCCATTAGCCCGAAACCATGGTCTCTAGGTGGACGCTTATCAGTTTGCCAAAGTTGGTGTTGCGGCTTTGTCACCGACCCGATGCCGCTAGTTGCGGCGACGGTCAATAGATGGCGTCGGATTCTGACGTTAATTTTGACGGGAGAGGCGACCATTGCTTCCATGGATTAATTTCCTCCCGGCAAATTTTCCATCTATGTTTTGCCAATAGATTTGGCCCAGCCACATTGCCAGCAAAACACCTCTTTGGTAGATTGTGAGGATTCCATTAGATCCCGTGTGGATCTCATGGAATAAAGTCCGCCCTAGACTGACGAGGGCCATTAGCCCGAAACCATGGTCTCTAGGTGGACGCTTATCAGTTTGCCAAAGTTGGTGTTGCGGCTTTCTCACCGACCCGATGCCGCTAGTTGCGGCGACGGTCAATAGATGGCGTCGGATTCTGACGTTAATTTTGACGGGAGAGGCGACCATTGCTTCCATATATATATATGTCATAATTTGTATATAATTGTATGCACCCCCGACCCACTATGCATGTACAATGTATGATTTTCAAAGATTTAATAAAGAATAAGGTAACTGGAGGAAAGAAAGTAGCAACAAGACATAGGAAGCAGGCTAAAAGCGGGCACAAGTATAAATAACTTGTACAGTCAATACTTCCTGGCAAGGCCGGACGTATCTGGTGACCAAAAGTTATAAAAGTAGAGAGACGCCCAATATTTCCGGAGCAAGACCGGACGTATTTGATAACCGCGGAAGTAAATAGAGTCGAACTAACACCCGATACTTCCTGACCAGGCCGGGCATATCTTCCACCAAAGAAAGCCGCCGGTCCAATTAGGAAGCAATAACTAAGTAGGTCAACCAATAGAAAAACGGGCACGTTCCATCCTTCGACCAATGGGAAGGAAGACAACTCGTGGTGTTAAATCGAGAAGCAAGAATTGTCAGTAGTGCTTTGGCTCCCAAGGAGGTGACATCGGCTCTGGACCTCTCTCCCTCTGCTCATCCCGTAGCTAAGTACAATCACCACCATGTGATCAGATAATTAACAATCAAAACCCGCTCCGCTCTTCTCAAGCTTTCCTTCCTCCAAACCAGTTGCCTTTTATTTTCAAACCCCATCACGTGTCCTGATTATTCCTAACTGTATGCTTCAACTTCCACTCAAACGGCTGCGTTTCAATCAAATCTCACCATTCTCATCGAACAACAAGAAATTCCGCAACGATATTGTCACAGAACGGTTAAGTCGACAGGATTCTACACAGTGTAATACATCAAATATTGCAGTGTAATAACTTTGGATATATTACATATATATATATATATGAAAAAACAATAGAAAAAATATAAGTGGGTCAGGCGTTAATATTAAAAATAAAGAAGGCATTTCCTGACCACGAGCACATGTGCTTTTTAGATGGCAGAGCGCCATCTAGTGGAGCAAAAATAAACTAAAAGTTTATTTAACTTGCTCCTTGATATTTGGCCAACCCAATTTCTTGATAAATCAAGAAAAGCCATCCACGAACGCGTTTCGCGCTATTGGCTCTCGTCAGCGTGGAGTAGGCTGTAACCACTAAAATACCCATTTCTTGGTTTTTCAGGAAGCCATTGGGACCAAAAATCTTTTTGGTCGCAGTGGTTACAGCCTACTCCACGCTGACGAGCGCCAATAGCGCGAAACGCGTTCGTGGATGGCTTCTCTTAATTTATCAAGAAATTGGGTTGGCCAAATATCACGGAGCAAGCTAAATAAACGTTTAGTTTTTTTTGCTCCACTAGATGGCGCTCTGCCATCTAAAAATCACATGTGCTCGTGGTCAGGAGATGCCTTCTTTATTTTTAATATCAACACCTGACCCACTTATCTTTTATTTTTGTCTATTGTTTTTTTCATGTGTTAAGCGTCTTTACGCAAATTTGGCCTTAAATACCCATTTCTTGATTTTTCGGGAAGCCATTGGGACCAAAAATCTTTTTGGTCGCAGTGGTTACAGCCTTCTCCACGCTGACAAGCGCCAACAGCGCGAAACGCGTTCGTGGATGGCTTTTCTTGATTTATCAAGAAACTAGCGGACGTACCCGGCTTCGCCCGAGGTTTTACCCGAGTAAAGGTTTGTCTAACGAACATTTGTTAAAACAATTCTCTATAAACTTGAAAAAAAAAGATATATTTTGATAATTTGAAACTCGTAAATTTGAATCTCTCGATAAAGTGAACATTTTTTCCCGGTCCCTGTGTGCCGTGTCATCCTGAATTTTGTCTTTCATAATTTTCTACATTACAAAATCATCGTTTTATCTAGTGAACATATTTTCCCGGTCCCTTGAAAAATACTCGATAAGTTGAATAAAATCATGGTCGTGAATCTCTCGATAAAGTGATTATTTTTTCCCGGTCCCTGTGTGCCGTGTCATCCTGAATTTTGTCTTTCATAAATTTCTACATTACAAAATCATCGTTTTATCTAGTGAACATATTTTCCCGGTCCCTTGAAAAATACTCGATAAGTTGAATAAAATCATGGTCGTGAATCTCTCGATAAAGTGATTATTTTTTCCCGGTCCCTGTGTGCCGTGTCATCCTGAATTTTGTCTTTCCTAATTTTCTACATTACAAAATCATCGTTTTATCTAGTGAACATTTTTTCCCGGTCCCTTGAAAAATACTCGATAAGGTTGAATAAATTCATGGTCGTTTATGGAAGATGGACGAAGTTCCCGGAGGTCATCTTGGGCAAGCTCCCGCGAGGCTTTTTTTCTTGTCTACTTGGCATAGCTGTGTTGCCAACGTTGCCCTGATTGGTCGGTGGGTACTTTGACTGTCGGCCGGCGGCCGGGCGAATCCATTCTCGCACGGGGTCTGCCCCACTCCAAACTTTTGGCAAAGCACTTTCTAATATTAAAGATTATTGTCTTAAATAATCTTTAAGAACAAAAAATATAATAATTGAACGATAGGAAATTATAGTAAATAATTATACTAAACTAAATGATGTAAAAATAATTATACATGAAATTTGATATAAGTTTTAGAAAAGTTATCGTTAAGTCCACGGGAAAAGATGTAGCCAAAACAAATAGGTTTTTAACAGTGACACGTGAGCACCCGCCTCGAGACGCGCTCCTCTCTCCTAACATTACTCCCCCTCTTGAAAAAGCCTATCTCCGTCTCAATGGTGGCGCTGCTTGCGAGTTAAAGCTACAAATCTGCAAATAACTCTAAGGATATTAAAGATATTCAAGATATTATTTTTCGTAAACCTTTCCGGGGATATGCCTAATAATAACCCGAAATTTCACGGCGATTGGATGTATGGTTTTCGAATCCATAGAGGACACACACACACACAGACAGACAGACATTCAATTTTATATATATAGATTGGGTTGGCCAAATATCACGGAGCAAGCTAAATAAACGTTTAGTTTATTTTTGCTCCACTAGATAGCGCTCTGCCATCTAAAAAGCACATGTGCTCGTGGTCAGGAGATGCCTTCTTTATTTTTAATATATATAGATGGAAAAATTGCCGGGAGGAAAATGATCCATAGAAGCATAGGGCGCTTCTCCCGTCAAAATAAACGTCAAAAACTGACGCCATCTATTGACCGTCGCCGCAAACTAGCGGCCTCGGGTCGGTTACAAAGTTGACGCTAGTTTGCGGCGACGGTCAATAGATGGCGTCAATTTTTGACGTTTATTTTGACGGGAGAAGCGCCCTATGCTTCTATGGATCAATTTCCTCCCCGCAATTTTCCATCTATATTCTAGCCATAGTTTTGGCCCAGCCACCTTGCCAGCAAAACACCTCTTTGGTAGATTGTGAAGATTCCATTAGATCCCGTGTGGATCTTATGGAATAAAATCCGCCCTAGACTGACGAGGGCCATCAGCCCGAAACCATGGTCTCTAGGTGGACGCTTCTCAGTTTTCCAAAGCTGGTGTTGTGGCTTTGTCACCGACCCGAGGCCGCTAGTTTGCAGCAACGGTCAATAGATGGCGTCAGTTTTGACGTTTATTTTGACGGGAGAAGCGCCCTATGCTTCTATATATATTTTATATATATATGAAAAAACAATAGAAAACAATAAAAAATGGCGCTCTGCCTTCTGTAAAGCACATGTGCTCCTGGTCAGGATATGCTTTCTTTATTTTTAATGTATTTAAATACTTTATACTGATTATTAATAAATAGGATAAGAAATCTCATTTTAGTGTTTGTTTCTCAATTCTAACCATTTTTGTGAGTGAGAAATGAGTATAAATTAAATTAATTATTTAAAAGGTTTAAGATAAAAAAGTGAAATATTGACTCAGTGTGAAGATTTTTTTCCCTTCCTTGACATTTGATCGATTGGGTAGTCAGTATTGGTCGGTTTGTTTAAGAAATTAAAAATGTTTTTTTTTTTTTAATGTGTCAATTTTGTTAAAAGTTGAATTATCTTGCTTTCTAATTATTCTCACTCTCACATCACTAAAAAAACAACAAAGTTAACCAATGAATATAAAATATGCATTTATAAATTGTAGGTGTTTTTAATATCCTTTTTTGTTACTAAATAAGTGTCATATTATAATATATATTTTTATGTTTAATGCTCTGCAAATATATATACTGTTTTGAAAATAGAGCACAATCCATACTTAATTCATTAGATAATAAAAAGTCATATATTGGATTTAATAAAATATTTATTTTGCCAATATTTCGGCTGGCTGAACGCCAACCTTTATCGAGGCATTACATTTTTGTACAAAATTTGGCAAAATAAATATTTTATTAAATCCAATATATGCCTTTTTATTATCTAATATATATATGTTATATAAAAATATTTTATTTTAAAATTATATGATTTATAGAAAAAAATACTCTGTTTAATCGACCGCCAGGGGTCGCGCTTTAACTTTATATAATCTATTGTTGTTGTTTTCCCGTTGGCCGGCTCAAACACTTTGTAAATATGTAAATAAGTCTTTTGTTTTCCTTATTCTACTCGCCTTAAGTCAGGCAGTACTTTTCTCAATTTATGTTTAAATATTATCAATAAGGTAAATTAAAGCAATAATGATCTGAAGATTTTTATTATTTTACCCCGAATGCAATCATGTATTCCAATTCTTGGTATGATCAACATCGGTAAGTTCTATATTATTCTAGTTACAAAATCAGCAGAAAATCATTTTTTTAAAATAATATTGTCGCGATGAAAAATAATTAACTAGGCCTTCGAATTACTTTAAATATTTATTTAATTTGTTATATGCGAGATTTCAAATATAAAATAAGAGTTACTATTTAAATGACCCAAATCGACCCAGCAATTAGAGCAAGAGGGGAGAACTGAGATCTGTCCCCCTTTTCCGTGGCGCCACTGTTTTCCCCCGACCGGTCGGTCCAGATAAGAGGAAATACCAGGAAATTCTGTCCTCCTGACAATATATGTAAAAATAAAAAAAAGCATATCCTGACCAGGAGCACATGTGCTTTTCAAAAGGCAGAGCACCATCTGGTGGAACAGAAATCAACTAAATATTGCTTTAGCCTGTTCCCTGATATATATACAGGGTCCATTATGAAAGTAATGAGCATAATGTTATTGTGACGCGACGATAGATGGCAGCACGGTAAAACCGTGTAAAATGTGGTGGAGGGATATGCCCTTTCAATCCATCCGGTCGTCAGTTGAGTTCGAGCAGTGTGAGGGAAGATACATGCCTCCGCTTGAAGTGTGTTTTCAACTTTTGTAACATAGCCCGATGGAGCGTTCGCTTGAACAACGATACGCCATAAAGTTTTGCGTGAGGCTTGGAAAAAATGCAACCGAAACATTCCAGATGCTGTGAAAAGCCTTCAAGGACGATTACATTTCAATATCACAGTCTGGGAAGTGGCACAAGGCGTTCAAGGAGGGCCGGGAGGAGGTCGCCGACGAACCCCGTTCAGGACGCCCAACAACGGCCAGAACTGACGAGAACGTGGATCGTGTGTTCGAAGTTTTGCGTACCGACCGTCGATTAAGCACCCAGCAAATTGCTGACACATTACACATGTCCACATTTGTGGTACATGGGATAGTGACCGAGGATCTGCAAATGCGTAAGGTCTGTGCGAAGCTTGTGCCGAAAGTGTTAACGCAAGACCAGAAAGAACTTAGAGTTTTGCGCTGTCAAGAATTGTTGGATTTGATTCAAAATGAACCGGACTTTTTCTGAACTCTGTAGTAACCGGAGACGAATCCTGGATGTTTGAATACGAACCAGAGTCGAAAAGGCAGAGCTGTGCATGGCACACAAAATCATCCCCACGCCCCAAGAAAGCGCGAATGAGCAAGTCGCGCATCAAAACGATGATCATTGTCTTCTTTGACATCCGAGGAATAGTCCATTGTGAGTTTGTACCGCAGGGACAAACTGTAAACTCAGCCTTTTACCTGGAGGTGCTCAGGAGATTGAAACGCCGGATCGCACGCGTGAGGACTGACATTAAATACACGGTCAAGCTCCACCATGACAATGCCACCAGCCACACAGCCTTCATCACTACCAACTTCCTGGCCCGGAGCAACACCCCGGTGATCCCTCACCCCCCTTACAGTCCCGACTTAGCTCCATGTGACTTGTTTTTGTTTCCGCGACTCAAGAGAGATGATAGGAAAACATTGGGAACCCGTGGAAAACATCCAACACCGTGTTACAACGTTCCTGAGAAGCATTCCTGTCGAGGAGTTTCAGGGTGCCTTTCAGGCGTGGCAAACGCGTCTCCGCAAGTGTATTGATGCAGGAGGAATGTATTTTGAAGAATATTGAACATTTGCACAAATTACGATCAATAAAAGTATTTTGCCAGTAAATGCTCATTACTTTCATAATGGACCCTGTATATATATGGAAATAAGAATTCAGGTGTTGATATTAAAATTAAAAAAAGGCATATCCTGACTGCTCACATATCCATTTTTAGATGGCAGAGCGCCAATAATAATTATATTATTCTTATTGAAGATATGCAAAAAAAAGTGTTTTCATTAATGGTCAAATTAAATTTAAATAAAATATTGATTAAGATGTCATATATGTAAAATTCAATTAATACTATATTCTTACCTTTTTTTTTCTTCTTTTTACAAATAAAAAAATGAATTACATTTACTGACTGTAATGATTATAATAATGGGAAGGCCTGGCTCATCAGTGGTAAACCCTTCTAGCGGTTTTGTCAGTTTAATCCAGCAGGTTATAATTAGAGAGGAATGGTAGATTAAACTGATGAAACCATTGAAAGGATTTACCACAGATGTGCCAGGCCTTCTTAATATGTAATTCTTTTATCTAAAGAAAGGATATCAGAATGCCATTTTATTTGTGAAAAGAATGGAGGGAAATCATTTAAATTCTATAATATTTTTTTAAATAAAATATATTAATGAGTCAAATAGGTAAAAATGATCAATTTCTCTGTTTGTATGTCCTATTTTTTCATGAAAAAAAAGGTCTATAATATATATATATATATATGTCTTCAAAATTATATATAGAGTCAGACGAATATGACGTGGAAAAAAAAAGCAGGCGACATTATTATCTCTGGCTAGAAAACACGTCAAAAGAAAGACAAAATAATCGCCTGTCAATTTTCGAAAAAAAAAAAAACTGGCAACCGTGGAAAAACGATCCATAGTCAAAATTGACGTAACAACACCTCAGTAAATCACAGAGAGGCTCTCAAAATTTGTAAAAAAATCCATAAAAATCTAATCTCGAAAATGAAACCAAAATTATATATATATATATTGTAAACAATTACAAATATTTATTTATAAAAAAATGCATCTTTGTCTTATATATGGCGGGAAAAATGAGCATACGTTTTTTTTAATTTACATATTTGCATATTACTACATATATACATATGTAATAATAATATGCAAATATGTAAATATATATATATATATATAAAAATCGTATACCCATTTTTTTTACACCATTTTGTTTTTCGAGCTGTGTAAGATATGCACAGCGTTGTTTCCAAAATGGCGGAGTTATAGTGTTTGAAAGGCAGGAATGCAAGTCACTCTACCATAGCCCATTATCACAGAAAATGATAATCGTTTTTGGAATGTGCCTTGCAATAAAGAACATTTTGCAACCCTGGTATAAATAAGACTTTCTTCTACAACGACCTCTCTCTCTCATTCATTCGCTCCATCTGTCGGCGAATTGTTGAACTATTTTCTTCTTCAAAAATGCAAATATTGGACTTTTTCCCCTTCTCCGTTATTGTGCTTGGCCATAAAAAACAGCTATTTGTTGGGTTTTTTTATAAAGTGAATGTTGCTGAATTTATTTATTTTAATTTGTTTTTAATACACTGTTTTGTAATTTAAAAGTTAGTGATGGACTAGTTTTTGAAAAAATGGAAAAATCTCTCTATATTGAAAATTTAAACTTTATTTATTTATAATACAATATAATACGGCTTATGATTGTAGAATGACATTGAAAAATTGAACGAAAAATCGAGATTTATTTTTAAGGAGAAATAACGATTATTTCTAACCTTAGGGATGAAGTATGAAAGGATGAATTGTGAAGAGTAATGATAAACGGAAAAATAAAGTGTCCAGGGATAGGAATTACATATTAGGGTTTGGTAGTGTGTTATGGTACAAACTGTAGATTTTTGATAAACATGGCATGGGTTCGAATCCCATATTGGGCACTTTTTTTCTTTTAAAATAAAAATTGCTTCAATAGTTTGCAATATTGCACAAGTCCAACTTCATCAGTATATACAACTAACCAAACGGAACTCTGACAACTTATATGTTCTGGTTCAAATCACATTAATAGGTACCGCTCAACAAAAGCAACCTAGTTCGTGATAATTGAAACAATGAATAATATGTGAAGGTTATTCACATATTAAACAAATTTTAACGCGGGATCCAATCCCGGTTCATGACTGTCGGGAATCGAGCGTGTTACCCTCTCATCCACCGACTTATATCGGGAATCGAGCGTGTTACCCTCTCATCCACCGACTTATATCGGGAATCGAGCGTGTTACCCTCTCATCCACCGACTTATTGTCGGGAATCGAGCGTGTTACCCTCTCATCCACCGACTTATTGTCGGGAATCGAGCGTGTTACCCTCTCATCCACCGACTTATTGTCGGGAATCGAGCGTGTTACCCTCTCATCCACCGACTTATTGTCGGGAATCAAGCGTGTTACCCTCTCATCCACCGACTTATTGTCGGGAATCGAGCGTGTTACCCTCTCATCCACCGACTTATTGTCGGGAATCGAGCGTGTTACCCTCTCATCCACCGACTTATTGTCGGGAATCGAGCGTGTTACCCTCTCATCCACCGACTTATTGTCGGGAATCGAGCGTGTTACCCTCTCATCCACCGACTTATTGTCGGGAATCGAGCGTGTTACCCTCTCATCCACCGACTTATATCGGGAATCGAGCGTGTTACCCTCTCATCCACCGACTTATATCGGGAATCGAGCGTGTTACCCTCTCATCCACCGACTTATTGTCGGGAATCGAGCGTGTTACCCTCTCATCCACCGACTTATTGTCGGGAATCAAGCGTGTTACCCTCTCATCCACCGACTTATTGTCGGGAATCAAGCGTGTTACCCTCTCATCCACCGACTTATTGTCGGGAATCAAGCGTGTTACCCTCTCATCCACCGACTTATTGTCGGGAATCGAGCGTGTTACCCTCTCATCCACCGACTTATTGTCGGGAATCGAGCGTGTTACCCTCTCATCCACTGACTTATTGTCGGGAATCGAGCGTGTTACCCTCTCATCCACCGACTTGCAAATGTCGAACTTCTTTCTACATGTGTTGAACAGTAAAAAAAAGCAATCACTATCTACCATGATAATAATGGTCCTAAACTATGGCTACTTTGTGATAAAAAAAAGTTAAAAAAAAAAAGATAAAGGTCAAAGACTCTTCCAGTAAGATATGTCAAGTAAGAAGTTTCAGTTCGGGCAATGCCCGAAAGCTTGTAATGTTTTACAATTAAAAGAAACTCATCTTCTGAAACTTTTTACTTGACAAAAAAAAAAAAGCTATTCAGTATTATTTTCAATAGTCAAACAGCGTGCAATGTTTTTTTTTTTAGATCAGTGGTTGCCTCGAGAATTTAAGTATTATATTGAAAATATAAAATCGAGGAGATCCGAAACTAGAAATTATTTATTTTTCTATTTATATTCCAAATGATTTATTTTTTTAAAAGTACATGATAATCGTGCAACTAATCGTGCTACTCGTGCTAATCGTGCAACTAATCGTGCTAATCGTGCAACTAATCGTGCTACTCGTGCTAATCGTGCAACTAATCGTGCTAATCGTGCAACTAATCGTGCTACTCGTGCAACTAATCGTGCTAATCGTGCAACTAATCGTGCTAATCGTGCAACTAATCGTGCTAATCGTGCAACTAATCGTGCTAATCGTGCAACTAAAATTTGATGATGAGTTGCGCTATCTATCGGAATCAATATCAACTATTTGTTGATTTTTTAAAAATTATATTTTAAGTTTTCTAATTAGATATATTTTCAAAAATAATTTTAATTCAAAGTTGTATATATATAATTCGTATTTCTTGTTGATGTTATTTATTTAAAATATCAATTTTCATTCTATGATTGAATTAATCTGTGAATTGATTTACTCTGTGGTGTTGAGTGTATATATATACATATATTTCTTTGAGAGAGATGGGTGTGTGAGAGAGTGTCTGTGGAGAGGTTTAGGCATATAAGTTTATAGATTTATTATATAAATTTATTATCATTATTTTTGTACCTTTAATAAAGAAGATTTATGGTTTAATAGATAGTAATTATTACGATCCACCCAACATTTCTAATAAGCTTTTTAGTTATCTCAAGTATACGTGATACAGGCCATGATAATCATGGTGGGTAAAGTTAACGACTGATTTTACTATATTTGAACCGCATGGTCTATACATGTGGAAAGTCAGTTCGATTTTTGCACTTATAAAAGTGCTAAAGACCCGTTTGGTTACTTGTACCCACTGAAGAGATTGAATTTTTGTAAGAATCAGTGACCATTATGGCAATTTTTCTTCAGAAAAAAAAAAGTATCTAATGTGGATTTCGAACCTGGGTAGTGGGTGTCGAGAATAGGCGGTGTTTGTGTGTGAAACGTTAGAAAAATGTCAGGTTTTGATATTAAAAATAAAATTTGACCTTAATTTGTGAAAAGGTACAGCTTGCACCACGCTGATGAGGGCCAACAGCCCGAAACACGTCCGTAGTTAGCTTTTTCTTGATTAATCAAAAATGGGTAATTGGCCAATTCTGGAATAATTAAAAAATCAACGAGAATAGTTGATATATATTCCGATAGATGGCGCAAGCCAATCAGCAAATTTCAGTTGCACGATAAGGAGATGCCTTTATCATAATCTGAACTAACCGATTCTCGATTTCTCAGGAAACCTCTTGGATCATATTTTTGGTCGTAGAGGTACAGCCTGCATTACGCTGACGAGAGCCAACAGCCCGAAACGCGTACGTAGTTGGCTTTTTCTTGATATATAAAGAAAATAAGTTGCCATAATATCATGGAACAATTCTAAATCAAAGTTCAATTGATTTTTGTTCCTCTAGATAACGCTCTGCCATCTTAAATGCTCATATGAGAGGTCAGAGGATATATATGCCTTTTACAATTCTAGAATAATTAAAAATCAACGAGAATAGTTGATATTTATTCCGATAGATGACGCAAGCCATCAGCAACTTTCATTTGCACGATAAGAAGATAAGAAGATGTCTTTATTAATATATATATATATATATCTTCTAATATATAAATATAAATGATGAACCATTTACACAATTCTGGAATAATAAAAAAAAACAACGAATAGTTGATATTTATTCCGATAGATGGCGCAAGCCATCAGCAACTTTCATTCGAGAGACTCTGGTGATTACAATGAAAGTGTAATGCCTAACTGTTAATAGAAAGTCTAAGCCTTTCCATTGTTCTTGCTAGGCGAAGCGCGTCGGTAACAAAACTGGTTAAAATCGTTCTGAAAATAGAACAATCCATATTTAAATCATTAGATAATAAAAAGGAATATATTGGATTGGATAAAATACATTATTTGCCAATATAGTGCCTTTTTACTATCTAATGATTTAAGTATGGATTGCTCTATTTTTATAAAAATACCTTTTAATATAAATGAAAGATTAAAGTTGATACTATTGAGATATTCAACATTTCAACAATATATTTAAAGTGTAGAATATATTACCACTTGAAGGTATTAAGTCAGACGTGAAGTAATTGTTCCCGTTTAAACTCTATTTTCCATAAATATCATATTGAGAGAGGGAGAGAAAATTTTCGCTTGCCGAATTCAACCTCCCATATTTGAAAGCGCCGATCTGGAAAATTTACTGATAACTCTCCATAGAAAATTTCTTCCATCTTTGCTTTTGCCAGGATTTGTGCTACGTCTTTTGGATTTCCAATAAGGAAAAAAAAAGTTTTTTTTTTATATAATCTTACGTTACCATGGTAACTGATCGTCTCTATAAAACTTATATAAAATCATTAGAACAAATATTTAAAATACGAATTATATATTTTACATTATACACACATTTTTATATATAAGGAGGTACCTCAATATATATATATATTGTAATTAAGTGACTATATACTGTTAAATGTGTAACTATATATATATATATGAATTTGGTAAATATGCAATCATAAATTTATCGTAAATATGCAATTATAAATTTATTGTAAATATGCAAATATCAATATATATTATGATAAACATCCAACAATGTATTATGATAAATGTATATATATATCACGATGTATATGCAACTACATATAAGGTAGATATGCAGTTATATACTAATGGTAAATGTGAAACGATAAACTATGGTGAATGTGCTAATATATATTATTAAAAATGTTCAATTATATATTAAAATGTAAATACGCGATTATATATTAGTCAATTTGACACCATACTATTATGGTAAATATGCAACTATAAATTATGCGAAATATGTTAACGATATTTTGCCGTGAATGTGAAAAACAAGGCTTTAAGGTAAACGTATATCTATATTTTATGATAACTATGCAACTATATAATAAGGTAAATGTGCAAATATAGAAGATGGTAAATATGCAATTGAGTACTCGCAGAAAAGAAGAATAAGAATATGTTGAGTGAATATTGGAGAGAGAAAGAGAAAGCTTACTTCCGAGAAGGAGTCCTTGTTTTCCATATGCTGAGAGACGAAGCGGACCTGCAGAGCCGCCCTGTCAATCTCAGGAGAGAAGGACTCCTCGAAATCCGGCTCGAGGACAGGCTCCACCTGGTAGCTGTTGTTGCCGTGGAAGACACATTCCGAGTTCTTCTCGAATGGTGGCAGCGGAGGGGGGTAGTTGTCGGCTTCATTGTTGTTGTTATTGGGCCGGGACATACAGAGGAAGAACGGCACCACCTCCAGAAATACCTTACGTACCCAAGGCGCCATTTTGTGTGTAGATGGAGAACGGAAGTTGAGATTGAGAACAGCGATGGTAGCGAAGACTGAAAGCGAAACCAGGATCATGGTAAACAGCAAGTACTTGCCCAGGAGGGGCACGGCTAGCGATGACGGTGGGATGATCTCAGAAAGCAGAAGGAAGAAAACACCCAGACTTAGCATGATTGAAATACTCAAACTGACTTTCTCTCCGCTATCTGATGGAAGATAGAAGACCAGGACAGACATGAAGGAAATGATGACACAGGGAATGATCAAGTTGACAGTGTAGAAGAGAGTCTTCCGTCTCAGTGTGATGTTGAACGTGATGTCAGGATAGGGTTCCTCACAGCAGCTGTAGAATTTCTCTTTACGGGTGGCAGGTACAGACATGATGTCCCATTCAACGCTGAGATAGAATTCACTCAGGTCGATTCCAAGCTGAATCTCTGGGGAGTTCTCCTTCTGTTCTTTGTGTTTTAAGTCCACCTGGATCAACCCACACATGTGTAAACTCCATACTTAACTATGCATGGTGATAATATTTTATGACAAATATGCAACTATAATGTATATATGCAGTTATGGTAAATGTGAAACAATAAATTATGATTAAATGTGAGACTAAATATTATAGAAAATGTGCAGTTATATATTAGTGTAAAACGACATTTGAAATACTATCCCGCATGTGTTTCTTTTCAACGAAAAATCAAAATTTATTTCAAGGAGAAATAACGATTATTTCTAACCTTATTTCTTACCCTTCACAATTCACTCTTTCATACCTCATCCAAAAGGTTAGAAATAATCGTTATTTCTCCTTGAAATAAATTTTGATTTTTCGTTGAAAAGAAACACATGCGGGATAGTATTTCAAATGTCGTTTTACAATCATAAGCCGCATTATATTATATTGTAATATATTAGTGTAAACACGCGATTACATATTAGTCAATTTGACACTATACTATTATGGTAAATATGCAACTATACATTATACGAAATGTGGTGACGAACTGTGAGTATATACAGCAATGGTATAACTATACTATATTAATTAAAAGGGCCTATATTGGATTAAAAGGTAATTTATTAACTAATATTTCAGTTGACTGAATGCCAAACTTTTTCCAAGGTACAACAATGTATTTATGTAAATAACAAACTTAGCGTCACATAATGTAAAGAATCAAGACACACCATCTATAATCCACAGGAAGAAATGTTGAATGCAACAACCAGAACGTAAGATACCAGAGACAAGGCTGAATGTCGAATACAAGATACACTATCTATAATCCACAGAAAGAAATGTCAAACTCAACAACAAGAACGTAAGATACCAGAGACAAGGTTGAATGTCAAATACAAGACACACCATCTAATACACAGGAAGAAATGCCGAAAGCAACAATCAAGACGTAAGATACCAGATACAAGAATGATTGTCAAATCCAAGACGCACCATCTATTAAACAGGAAGAAATTTCGAAAGCAACAATCAGAACATATGATACCAGAGATAAACTGAATGTCAAATCCAAGAACCAAAACACACCATCTGATCCACAGGAAGAAATGTTGAATGTCACAATCAGAACGTAAGATACCAGAGACAAGGTTGAATGTCAAATCCAAAAACACACCATCTAATACACAGGAAGAAATGTCTAAATAAACAATCAGAACATATGATACTAGAGAGAAGATTGAATGGGAAATCAACCATCTAATACACAGGAAGAAATGCCGAAAGCAACAATCAAGAAGTAAGATACCAGTGACAAGATTGAATGTTAAACCGCACCATCTAATTCACAGGGAGAAATGTCTAAAGCAACAATCAGAACATATGATACCAGAGACAAGAATGATTGTTAAATCCAAGACATACCATATGTAATAGAGAGGAAGAAATGTTGAAGGCAACAATCAAGACGTAAGATAACAGAGACAGGGTTGAATGTCAAACTCAACAACCGAGATATAAGATACCAGAGACAAGACTGAATGCCAAATCTAAGACACACCCTTTAATATAAATGAAGAAATGTTGAATGTCACAATCAAGACGCAAGATACCATAGACTAGACTAAGTGTTAAACCACACTGTTCTATATACAGTTACGAGCGTCATTCTTCATCTCCTAATCATTTATCAACTCTGTCACCGTTTGCTTTTTTTTTTGGAATGGCGCCCTCCTATTGGTTGGCTACGATCACGCCACCTCTGCCCCCCCCCCCCACTCGATTTTTCGTTTTTGTAACTATTGTGTTGGAGCGGGTCGCTCCTTAAATAAATGCATATATTAGTTAATAACTAAATGGAATCCTATCTTTCTTTTTCCCAGTAAGAGACGCCTACGGAAGCCAACAGTACATAGACAGATAAAGCACATAGGATATAGTTATTAACTAATATATGCACTTATTTAAGGCGCCAATTTATAATTGTAACAAATAGTATTTGAATCAAAACATTCAATCGGGTAAAACACGGGCGTTTCCCGGGTCATTCGGCTAGTATTATATAAATAGAAGGAAACCTACCAGATAACCGTCGTAGGTCCAGGATCCAAACTTCATGAAACAAGTCTGTTCATCAAAAGGGAAGTACTCCACATTGATCTCACAGGAGGACTTGTAAATGGCCGGAGGTCGCCATACAACCTGTCCATCAGCATGGAGGATTGCTTTGGTGAGGATGGTCACCTCATAGTTGCCGTCGGCACTGTACACCCACACTCACTCAATGCCTCATACATCACACCTCTTTACCTCTATTTAACATTCCTCAAACACTTTTTTTATATGAGCAGTTTTTTGGTCGTTGATGTACAGCTTGCACCACGCTGATGAGGGCCAATAGCCCGAAACGCGTCCGTAGTTAGCTTTTCTTGATTAATCAAGAATGGGTATTTGGCCAATTCTGGAATAATTAAAAATCAACGAAAATTGTTGATTATTTATTCCGATAGATGGCGCAAGCCATCAGCAACTTTCAGTTGCACGATAAGGAGATGCCTTTTTTTATAATTCCTTAAACAACCTAAAATCGTCGGCAGATATAAGTTTTAAAAAATTAGATATTTTATTTTCACAATAATAGATATGAAAGAGTATCATTTTTCTTTTTCACTTAATGGAAGGATGGTCTAAACCGTTGGTTTTCGACCGCTACGACCCGGGTTCGATTCCCGCATTGGAAACTTTTTTTATGATTTAAAAAAAAAATCTCCAATGGTCCCTGAATCTTACAAAAGTTCAACCCCACCAGCGATTGCAAGTAACCAAACGGGGCTCTGGCACATTTGTAAGTGCAAAGTCGAACTGCTTTTCACATGTGTAGACATGTGGTGCACTAACAGTAAAAGCAGTCACCTACTTCTACCCATCATGATTATCATGGCCTGTACCACGTGTACTAGGGATGAGCAAAAAAAAAAACCAATTCAATAAATCATTCCCCTATATTAAATTGAGATCAAAACATCAGGTTTCTGGGGGAAAAAGGTTTCTTAAAAAAAACTATATTTCTTAGACACATACACATGTGGTTCTCTAAACTCAGTCTCGAAACCAAGAGATTCGTTATAAATATTTTTAAAACGAAACTTATCTACGAAAGATAGAGGGAAGTATTTCTATTGGAATGTAGGACAGGTTCTCTTGACAAATTACTGAACAGCAGGGTCAGAAGATCGACCAGGGTACAGTTGAGAAACTTCCAAGAAGCTTATAGGTTGTCTAACCAACCTCAAAAAAAGTTTTCTAAATTCAATTCAATCGTTGGAATTTGGAATAATTTATTTATTGTCAATTACAATTATTTTATTTCCAAAGCGCTATATCCCGCAAGGGATACTTGCGCCAAACAAGGAGAAAAGTTTATTTACATAAGTTATTTACATTATTCAACGAATGAAAACATTAGAGATCCAGAATTTGTAGAAAGTTTAGAATGTATTTACAAAATATGTTTCTTATAAAAAGGTATATACTCCAATAGAAAGACCCTTCGGCCAGTAAAACCTTTTATTGTCTCGACGTTTCGACAAAAATCTTTTGTCCTCGTCAAGGAGCGAACAAAAATTAAAACATTAGGCAAAATAGAATAATTTCTAACGCTTTGCCTAATGATGAAAAAAAAAGGCATCTCCTTATCGTGCAACTGAAAGTTGCTGATGGCTTGCGCCATAAATCGGAATAAATATCAACTATTCTCGTTGATTTTTAATTGTTCCAGAATTGGCCAAATACCCATTCTTGATTAATCAAGAAAAGCTAACCACGGACGCGTTCCGGTGTGTTGGCCCTCATCAGCGTGGTGCAAGCTGTACCTCAACGACCAAAAAAATTGGTCATTTAAGGCATCCTGAAAAATCATGAAACAAGTAGTTAAGGCAAAAATTTCGCGAGACCGCGACACAATGTGAAAAAAAAAATTTGTTCGTTTCTCACCAGGACAAAAGATTTTTGTCGAAATGTCGAGATAATAAAAAGATTTACTGGCCGTAATATCTATTTTACATATAAATATGAATGCCGACAAGGCAGCCTCTATCTTTACGATCCTATAGAAAGGTTTGTAAAACCCGAAAGCTTGAGATGAATATATAATAAAACAGAAAGTCACCCAAGGAAGCTGTTTTTCTTATTATTTATATGTATTGCAGAGGAGTTTTACTTTTCCTAATGAGTTTCATATTGTAAATATTATCAAGTAATATTCTTCTATGGACCTTACTGAATTGATTGAAGTTATTAAATGATAGGGTTTAGCTCATCAATGATAAGCTTGGAAATCTTAAAAACAAACAGCGAGAAATCTTCCATGAAAAGCTTGAAGCAAAGAAATGCACCAGTTTTTACAAACTGAGGAACCAATGATATTGCAGGGTGTAGCTTGGATTACAGGCGTACAACTTCTGAATATTGGTAGCCATGCCACATATCGCTGTACCCACACAATGAGATATGTAAATATACAATATACACTCATGGACAAAACTTAAGGAAGTTGTACCTTTTACCATGTATATCGGAATTCAGACAATAACTCTTAAAGATATTACAGTGACCTTTATTGAAGACACACGAGATAACCAATATACACTCATGGACAAAACTTAAGGAAGTTTTACCTTTCAGCATGTATATCAGGATTCAGTCAATAACTCTGAAATTTATTACAGTGACCTTTATTGAAGACACACGAGATAACCAATATACACTAATGGACAAAACTTAAGGAAGTTGTACCTTTTAGCATGTATATCGGGATTCAATAAATAACTCTGAAAGTTATTACAGTGACCTTTATTGAAGACACACGATATAACCAATATACACTCATGGACAAAACTTAAGGAAGTTTTACCTTTCAGCATGTATATCGGGATTCAGTCAATAACTCTGAAAGTTATTACAGTGACCTTTATTGAAAACACACGAGATAACCAATATACACTCACGGACAAAATTTAAGGAAGTTTTACATTTTACCATGTATATCGGGATTCAGTAAATAACTCTGAAAGATATTACAGTGACCTTTATTGAAGACACACGAGACAACCAATATACACTCATGGACAAAACTTAAGGAAGTTGTACCTTTTAGCATGTAAATCAGGATTCTGACAATAACTCTGAAAGTTATTACAGTGACTTTTATTGAAGATACACGAGATAACCAATATACACTCACGGACAAAATTTAAGGAAGTTTTACATTTTAGCATGTATATCGGGATTGAGACAATAACTCTGAAAGATATTACAGTGACCTTTATTGAAGACATACGAGATGACCAATATACACTCATGGACAAAACTTAAGGAAGTTTTACATTTTAGCATGTATATCGGGATTGAGACAATAACTCTGAAAGATATTACAGTGACCTTTATTGAAGACATACGAGATGACCAATATACACTCATGGACAAAACTTAAGGAAGTTTTACATTTTAGCATGTATATCGGGATTGAGACAATAACTCTGAAAGATATTACAGTGACCTTTATTGAAGACACACGAGATAACCAATATACACTCATGGACAAAACTTAAGGAAGTTTTACATTTTAGCATGTATATCGGGATTGAGACAATAACTCTGAAAGATATCACAGTGACCTTTATTGAAGACATACGAGATGACCAATATACACTCATGGACAAAACTTAAGGAAGTTTTACATTTTAGCATGTATAATCGGGATTGAGACAATAACTCTGAAAGATATTACAGTGACCTTTATTGAAGACACACGAGATAACCAATATACACTCATGGACAAAACTTAAGAAAGTTATGCCTTTTAGCATGTATATCGGGATTATAACTCTGAAATATATTACAGTGACCTTTATTGAAGACATGCGAGATGACCAATATACACTCATGGACAAAACTTAAGGGAGTTGTACCTTTTAACATGTATATCGGGATTGAGACAATTACTCTGAAATATATTACAGTGACCTTTATTGAAGACATACGAGATAAACAAAATTGCCTCTGTCTACTTCAAAAAATAAAAAAAAAACAGGCGACCGACATAAAATTATGAAACATCCTTAAGTTTTGTCCATTGAGTGAAGCTTTTAAGTATATTTACGTAGAAAGTATATCAAAAGTGTAATTATCATTTTCATATTTTATATATTTTACAATTCATTAAACAAATCATACTTGCACAAAGGTAAAAAAAAAGAAATATTAGCACAAATACTACAATAATTATACAAAATAAATAAAAAATAATTGCAAATATCTCACAAAGTATTTTTTTACTCATCAATGGAAACTAATGAAGAAGATTTAATGGTAAACACACTTCCAGTAATGTAAATACTCAGTGTGTTGGATTATCCTTGTGTCAACACCTGGATATACTTCTCATTCTCTCCGACAGATGGCACTGAAAATCATTATCTAACCCCAATATTTAGTTACATCGAGACACCGAATGATATGTAAATATTCAGATAGGTCTTTGATTCTATCGTTCGTCTTATTATTATATACATACAGATACATACAGTTTTATTAAGACAACCGGTCTTATACAGATTCACCACAGGAAGGTAACACAGATAGAGCTCCTATACTCCAGTCAGCATAGAACCCAACAACAGCCTCCAGGTCCGACACATGTCCAGTGACCACACATTCACCACAGGAAGGAAGCATAGATAGAGCTCCTATACTCCAGGCCGTACAGAACCCAACAACAGCCTCCAGGTCCGACACATGTCCAGTGACCACACATTCACCACAGGAAGGAAGCATAGATGGAGCTCCTATACTCCAGGCAGCACAGAACCCAACAATAGCCTCCAGGTCCGACACATGTCCAGTGACCACACATTCACCACAGGAAGGAAGCATAGATAGAGCTCCTATACTCCAGGCCGTACAGAACCCAACAACAGCCTCCAGGTCCGACACATGTCCAGTGACCACACATTCACCACAGGAAGGAAGCATAGATGGAGCTCCTATACTCCAGTCAGCACAGAACCCAACAACAGCCTCCAGGTCCGACACATGTCCAGTGACCACACATTCACCACAGGAAGGAAGCATAGATAGAGCTCCTATACTCCAGGCCGTACAGAACCCAACAACAGCCTCCAGGTCCGACACATGTCCAGTGACCACACATTCACCACAGGAAGGAAGCATAGATAGAGCTCCTATACTCCAGGCAGCACAGAACCCAACAACAGCCTCCAGGTCCGACACATGTCCAGTGACCACACATTCACCACAGGAAGGAAGCATAGATAGAGCTCCTATACTCCAGGCCGTACAGAACCCAACAACAGCCTCCAGGTCCGACACATGTCCAGTGACCACACATTCACCACAGGAAGGAAGCATAGATAGAGCTCCTATACTCCAGGCAGCACAGAACCCAACAACAGCCTCCAGGTCCGACACATGTCCAGTGACCACACATTCACCACAGGAAGGAAGCATAGATAGAGCTCCTATACTCCAGGCCGTACAGAACCCAACAACAGCCTCCAGGTCCGACACATGTCCAGTGACCACACATTCACCACAGGAAGGAAGCATAGATAGAGCTCCTATACTCCAGGCAGCACAGAACCCAACAACAGCCTCCAGGTCCGACACATGTCCAGTGACCACACATTCACCACAGGAAGGAAGCATAGATAGAGCTCCTATACTCCAGGCCGTACAGAACCCAACAACAGCCTCCAGGTCCGACACATGTCCAGTGACCACACATTCACCACAGGAAGGAAGCATAGATGGAGCTCCTATACTCCAGGCAGCACAGAACCCAACAATAGCCTCCAGGTCCGACACATGTCCAGTGACCACACATTCACCACAGGAAGGAAGCATCGATGGAGCTCCTATACTCCAGGCAGCACAGAACCCAACAACAGCCTCCAGGTCCGACACATGTCCAGTGACCACACATTCACCACAGGAAGGAAGCATAGATAGAGCTCCTATACTCCAGGCAGCACAAAACCCAACAACAGCCTCCAGGTCCGACACATGTCCAGTGACCACACATTCACCACAGGAAGGAAGCGTCGATAGAGCTCCTATACTCCAGGCAGCACAGAACCCAACAACAGCCTCCATTACGCGTAGGTTAGCGTATTACTGAATACATTATTAGATGCTACAGTGTTTTGTCCTATAGAAGAGCTTTCGTGCCTGTAAGCTAGAGATTAAAAAAGTTTTTAAAAATATATTTTTCTCTGGAGACCTGATATTTTCACTCAATATTGATACAAGCGATTGTTTAATTGAATATGTTTTTTTTTTTGCTTATCCCTAGTACACGTGGTACAGGCCATGATATTCATGGTGGGTAGTTAGCGACTGCTTTTTTTTACTGTAAGCGCACCACATGTCTACACATGTGAAAGCAGTTCGACTTTGCACTTACAAATGTGCCAGAGCCCCGTTTGGTTACTCGCACTCGTTGGTGGGGTTGGACTTTTGCAAGAATCGGGGGCCATTGGAGCATTTATTATTATTATTTTTTAAACAATAAAACTGTCCAATGCGGGAATCGAACCCGGGTCGTAATGGTCGAAAACCAAACGGTTTAACCAGCCTTCCACCGACCCTCTATTGAATATGTAAAGTTTCTAAATGTTATGTAACCTGAAACAGAAAAGGTATACAGAATCCCTTGTAGATTCATTTCTATACATGAGCGAAACAAGAAAACTAGTAGAAGAAGGAGTAAAACGTATTCATCCTTACGGAATAATAGAGCCGTTTTTTTATGCTTTACTAGTCGCACATGCCATCATAGGTACCCATAGCCTAAACTGGAAGAGCTGTAACATTACACTCATGGGCAAAATTTAAGAAAGATTGCCCTTTTCGGATGTTGTTGTTGTCGTGTCCAATGAAGAGCCTCAGATATCTCCGTACATCTCTATCACAGCAGTCGTTTTCTATCTTCGGTGTGTATACTGTATTGTTGTTGTTGTCGTGTCCAATGAAGAGCCTCAGATGCCCCCATACATCTCTATCACAGAAGTCGCAATGTCCAATATCTTGGGTGTGTAAAGCTTCTGCTCTGGGTCCATGTCAATTTTCTGCAAGGCTGCAGCCATTGCTGGACATGAGAATATGTGGGTAGGTGAGAGTTCCACACCAGGACAGTCCCATCTAGCATGTATATCGGTATTCAGACAATAATAATTCATGGCTCAAGTCGTTTTGTGGTACATTTAAGAATAATTAAAGAGCATCTCCCCCCCCCCCCCCCCCCCCCCCACCTCGTAAGCATGCAAATAAAGTTACTGATAACAGAGCGCCATCTATCTGAATTTATATTAACTCAACATTGAATTGTTTTTTTTTTTATTGTTTGCGGAAACTGAACAAAAATATCATTCCTTGAGATAACAAGAAAAAAAAACATGTACGCGTTTCGGGTTGTTGCTTCTCGTCTGTGTACCACAGGCTGTACGTTATTCATCCACCAAGATGACTCTTAATGCTCCGATGTAAATCAATAAAAAGGTTGAGGTTAAATGTAAGTGTATCTGCTCAAACATGTTTATAAATATTAGTAAATTAAATTTAATAGCCATCTATCGTTAAAAATTTAGACAAATAAATTTACTGGCAATGTGTTTATAATTCTGTGTTTATAAATATTGTTTGAGTCAAAAGGCGATCCATTGAAAATTTATATAGAACGTACTTGGATCTGGGAGGGAGAAATCGCTCGAAATATTTTAAGAAAATTTTATTTTTTTCTTTTACAGATCCAGGTACGTTCTTTTTTATAAAAATGTTTATAAAAAGGCTAAAAGTATAGAAAATGATCTGAGAATTATAACAATGAAATAAACATAGAATTGCTTTAATAGTTTATTCCAGTAGTGTTAAAATTTGTTTTAAATAGGCTTATATTAAATACAGTAGAACTATTCTATATACAGTTACGAGCGTCATGCGTTCTTAATAATTCTTCATCTCTGTCACCGTTTGCTTTTTTTTTTTAATGACGCTCTCCTATTGGTTGGCTACGATCACGCCACCTTTGCCCCCCCCCCCCCCCCCCCCCATCTTGCCCCCCCCCACCCCCCCCCCCCCCCCCCCACTCGCTTTTTGGTTTTTGTAACTATTGTGTTGGAGCGGGTTGCTCCTTAAATAATCTATTGTTAACAATACCTCATTATAGGTCCGCAAATATCGAAAGTATAGGTATGTAGCTTTTGTACGGGTAGATATGCACACGGGTCAATCCCGGGGCGAAGCCCGGGTCACCCGTCTAGTCTTTCTATAAAGGACAATACCTAGTTGCAGAATCAAAATGTCCTTTAGCGAGAGGTGTCTCTTTACATGAGAGTTGCTATATAGTGAAAAATGCTAATTTTGGCGATTAAAACTGGTCTTTATAGAGAGGTGTCCTCTAGCGAATGTATCCTCTTATGGAGGTTCTACTGTAATAGGGTTTAATGAATTTAAATAGATAAAATAGGCTTAACATTTTAATGGTATTTTTGCTTCTAACATTAGATCGTATTATTAAAAAGGCATATATATGTATATATGTATTGGATCAAAACATATTTTATTTATCCTTATTTGGTATCGAAAATATGAATAAGATAAATAAATTAATTTTTAAATCTAATGTATGCCTTTTTAATTAAATATCTTTTTATGGATTGCCCTCTATGTTTCAAAATTAGATCGGGTAAACATTTGTTTCTAAATTGTAGCAAAAAAAATATCATAATAGTTAACGGCTGTCTTTATAAAATTACATTTTCTAGTGTAGAAAAAAAAACAATGGAGTATAAAGAAAAAACAAAAACGAACCTTAACAATGCAATATCTTTGTACCTTCTTATTATCAGAAAATCTTTATTGTCTTTATAATGTCTGATACATCTTTTGTTGTTTATTTGCAAACCGCCAAAAGTGACAAAAACAAATCAAAAAGGGATGATGATAACCTGCGTCTTGCAGATTAACATTTTCATAGAAACATATATATATATATTTATTGCTAGCTATATATCAAACAAAATTATTAGATTTGCATACAAAACAGTGAAATAACGAAATAAGGAATAATTGATAATATAATAAACAAATGCATCAGTAAAAATTCCTTTTTTTTAATTTCACAAAGAAAATTAATTATAATTGAATTATATATATATATATATATAAATATTTTTTTCTAAACGTTATATGTAATTACGTAAATTTTACTCTATACGCTGTTTTATAATATAAATAATTTTAAAAAGGGTATGCAAAATATTTGCATATTTCCAATTAAAAATGATTAAATTTGACTATTTCTATTTGTATCTAAAAGGATATATGTATATATATAATACTCTATGTTTCTATATATCAATAAATATAATAAAATTATATAACCATTTTTTAATATTTTAACGTTAAAAAAATCTATATAAATTATATAATCTAATTTGAAAATGTAATAAGTAAAATGTGTTTTCCTCTGTGAATTCCCCAATATTAATAAAATTAAATTTGACCAGCCTCAAGCGATACCTTTATAAGACTTGTAAAGATGGACATGAATAATTCAAATACGGAATTTTTTATTTGTAGTTTTTTTGTGAATCCTGAATGTCACTGAAGGTCTTTAATCTACGGAACGCTTTCTTCAGTTTAAACAGTTTTTTTCTTGTATTTCCGATATTTTCCTGGTGAAAATGAACTGAATGGATATTTTGAAACCAAAGACGTGAAGAATTATATTGGGGTAATACCATATAGATATTATTTGTAAATATAGTTGTTATTATATTTATTTATTAATTTAAAAAAGGTTTTAAAAGTAGAATCTCCAATCTCTATTCAAATTTTTATATGGCAAATGGTTATATTGGAATAATATATATATATATATGTCGTAGCTAAATGAAGAGGCGCAGTCGTTATGCCTAGCGAGCAGCGCACCCGCGATGTCTGCCACCTTTATTTTTTGTACCGCCTTTATACATGGATGAATTTACATATTTACATTTTAACACAATGGTAACATATTTACATACTTAGTTTGACGGAAATAAATTATCTCTTTTGGCATTAACTATACAAATTATGACATATATATATTGAAAATAGAGCAATCCGTTTTGAATACATTAATAGGGTTTATTTTGAATCACAATGCTTAATAAACTTTCAATATTTCGATGAGATAGCCTGCCTATCTTATCATCTATATCAGTGTCGGGCAACCTTTTTCGAGTTGCGGCGCACTAAGCTTAATTTCTTTTTTTCGCGGCGCACCTGTGGTTCTCACTATAAATTTCCTCGTAGGTAATTAAAATACAACAATAAATACTAGTAAAAATTTAAACATATATATCACATTTTATTAATTTTCAATATTAAATTAACATAATCAATGCGAGCATTGCGATTGTTTTTGAGAGCATATCAAATCAATACGGGGATCTACTTGTGAAAGACAAACGCGCATCTCCTCATCTATCATTTGAAGTCTTTCGCGCTTCTTAGACTTCATTTCTGTGAGTGTTGTAAAACCTTGCTCACACAGGTAGGAACTTCCAAATGGCAAAAATGATTCGATGGCCGCATTACTAAGTTTAGGAAATTTGGAGTTTAAGCACAACCAAAACTCAGATAGCTCCTTTTCAGTGAATAGTCTTTTGAAAACTAAATCGTTTTTTAAATCAATTAAGTTTTCTTACATTTCTTCTTCCAGATGTTGAATTTCACAGTGCATAAAAGGGTTAACTACATATTCCATCTTTTCAACGTCCAAGTAAGGAAAATATTTATCAAAAGAAGCGGATAGTAATGTCAAAGTTTCTTCGACTTCTTTTTTGATAATAGATTTTGATGGATTCTCTTTAACCATCGGAAAAGATGCAAAGTTTTTTTTAGCAATGTTTAAATTCCATAAACTGAGTTTTTCCTTAAACGCTTTCAACTTGGTGGAGATAGTGATAATGTTCTCCTGAGCACCTTGCAAATTTAAATTAAGGCTGTTTAATTTGTCGAAAATATCACCCAAAAATGAAACTCGTAACCACCAAACATCACTCATCATGAAAGGAAAATTAATCTCTTCGTTATCAATGAATGCCATTATTTCATTTTTCATTGAAATAAATCGATTTAAAACTTTGCCTTTCGACAACCATCTGACTTCAGTATGAAACAATAATTTTTTATAATCGGAATCCATTGCTTCACAAAATGTTGAAAAAATTCTCGATCGAAGAGCATTTGATTTGATGTAATTGACTACTTTGACAACTTCATCTAGAGTTGTGACAAGGATGGGAGGAACCGACTTTGACACTAACATTTCTCTATGAATCATGCAGTGAACAAATTTGATATTTGGATTTTTTATGACATGTGGTATCAATCCCTTTCTTGAACCTTTCATAGCTGGAGCTCCATCCGTACAGACGCTATTTAACCAAAAGTTCTAAATACCTACAAAAATGTTCGCGGCACACCTAGAATTCTTCGCGGCACACCAGTGTGCCACGGCACACCGGTTGCCCGACACTGATCTATATATATATATATGTAGTAAACCCGATGTGGAATGTGCTGGGCAGTCGTGGTAGTGGGTGCGTGATGTGGGATTCCCGCACTGGGACAGCAAGAGACAGAGGCAGGTCTAGATGGTAACTTCAAGAGGAAGAGGTAGACCACGGATGAAGACTGTCGCGGATGCCCTAGCCGACCGTCTCACGGCGTCGCTCTGAAAACAACTACCTGAATAACTCCCTTTGTCCCATTTCTGGGCTCTTTATATAACTCTGGACGCCCGCATATGTGGCGATTCCTGATTGGCTACTGTAATCACGTCATTTTATGGCGCCAGGTTGTTTTTCGTCTGGCCTTTGTCGTCTCTGGTCTACCTCCCTCTTTGTTTATTTGTCACTTCTATTGTTCGATACATATCTTTATATATAGATAAGGGGTTATATAATAAATATCAGAAGAAGGTTGTGAACCATATAACTCAAAATATACTACAGAATGTGCCCCCGGTGATGAAGGTTTGGTTGGGGGAATGACATGTAATGAATGATGACCTAACAAACCTATTATAAAAAATAAAAGAAATAATTTGTATACAAATTAGTTAAAATTATTATAAAGTTACAAGTTAAAAAGAGAAAGATGTTGTAATGGGGGTGTATCAATGAGAAAAAAAAAAATCAAGGTTACAAAAATAAAAACGCACAAAATGAATGATAAAAGATTAGGAGAAAGTATATAATACAACATGGTAAATATGGTAAAATGAATCGTACAAGAAAATAATATCGTATTGCATTAAAGATGAGCGGAGAAAAAGTTAGTTTATTGATGTAACATATAATGTGACGCTAAGGTTGAAAAAGGGAAAGGGGGTATCTGAGCATGTTTCTGTAAAGTAGTATCCCAAGCATTCTGCAATGCAATGCGAACTTGTTTAAGTGAGGCATTGTTTTCATTAACAGAAGGCCCAAGATACTCCGCCTGCATCATTAGCTCAGATAGTGAAAAGAAGTGGGAAGAGTGATGGGGTAAAAGGGAGAGGTAGAGGTAAGAGGGGTAAGAGGGATCCCTGTTGTCCATAATGATTGTGCCCGGTTGAATTATGAGAAAAAAAAATGAAAAGTTGAAAAAAATGGTGAATTGATATGATGAGTCGGGCGATGAGAGAAAAAAAAATATCGCGCTGGATATCCTGAAATCATTATGGGGAATGGGTGTAACGAGGAAGGATTGTTCCAGTCGGATTAATCAATGAAAAAAAAACAAAAATGTTCGGCAAACTGGAGTCCCTTGGAAGGTAGTTTGAGGTTTGAAGGATGTGGGAAAGGAGAGGTGGATGCAAGAGATTTATTGCTGTCATTTTGATTGTGTCCGGCTTGTGTGATGAAAAGAAATGTTGAAAAATGAAAAAATGATGAGCCGGACGATGAGAGGAAAAAAAAATAAAAATCTAACAGGGTCTCCTGAGCTCACTGTGGGGAAATGTACAGCGAGGAAGGGTCTTCTAGTTAGTTTAATCAATAAAAAAAAAAGAAAATGGCTGACGAACAATAAACTCTTGATGGATGTAAAAGGTTGGGAGGAAAGGTTCATGGGATAGAGTTAAGAGGTTGTAAGGGAAGCGTCAAAAAATAACATTTTGAAAATCTATTAAGAAAAATAAAAATGATAAATGTTTTACCTGTTTAAGAAATATTATAAATATTGTTAGTTGTAGGTTTTTTTTTTTTTTTTAAAATGGTGCCTAAAATAGTTGAAGTTGTAAAATGCTAAGTCTAAAAATAAAAATATTAAAGGTAATAATATATAAAGGGTTGGTTGGTAGTTGAAGGCATTAATATAAAAATGATATTATCGATTAATAGTGAAATGTTTTATCCACATCTGTAAGTAAAAAAAAAAAAAGTCCAACACCACAAAACTAGGTAAACTGTAAGTCTATTTACAATAAATGAGAGAAAAGTTAGCAAACCTATTAAATGGTAAATAATTTGGGGCACAAATTAGTTACTAGAATAAAAATAAAGATAAAGGGGAGTAGTGGTGACACACTGATATAATATTATAAAACTACAAAAAATATATAAGAGGAGTACATAGGAAGGATGAATTTAAAGTAAACACACAAATAAGTTTAGAAAATACGATTCGAGTAATTAAAATATAATATGATTTTTTTTAATGTAATATTGAAATTAATGAATTAAAATTTAAAAGTTGTTTAAAATAAAGTAAAAATTGATAAATGAGGGTGTACAAGATTATTGACGTCTTTAGTTTGGCCTACGGGGAGGCAATGTGCCCTATGTCGCTTTGGTCCGGTCTGAGAAGTTGGTCTTTGCCAGATCTTCCCGATTATATTATGTGAGACCAGACGGGGAGCGATCTTGATCCCTAAAATGATGTCATGGAAGATGGGACTTTCTAGGTACATGTAGTATGTAGTGCATGTTTTAGGCGCTAAAAAGATTGCAGAGCGTTTTATGCAGTTAGTCTGCAAAATTTTTAGGTGAGCCTACCCAAACGCCGGCTTGTTACGTTTGGGGAATATCATTTAAAATGTTAACTTAACAGATCTTTTCTCCATGTAACATTGCGTTACATATGGAGAAATGAGAGGTTAAAGCCTTTTTTATTCCTAACAAGAAAGCCGGTAATGTCGTGTTTGTTCGTATTAAGCGTACCTAAAAGTCCTATAATTGAAGGATTGGTAGGCAAGAGTGTTGAAGATTGGAATATTGTCGTGGCGATGGGAATTAAAATTGATGTGAACAATCTAGAAAAGTGCGAGATAAAAATGTATGTTTTAACAGGTGACACTCAGGTGGCGCGAGAAATTCGAGCTTGTGCAGCCTTGTGTAAGCAAACCGACCATCGCGGCGGTGGGTGTCGTGTTGTTTTGTTTTGATAGGCGGGTAATAGGATAACTAGTTATGTAGCATGGATTGTTTGCCAGCCTGTGGCATCTGTGTACCAAATGTTCTTCTAATCGAGTTAATATCGCGAATACTTTTATCAATAGATCAGGATATATGAGGGAGGATCGGTGCTTAAGTAATTCAGAACCAAGGTGTTGGTGTAGAGGCATATAAAGAGAATAGGTTTTGTGAAATTGTTGGGGAAAATATTATCATAATTTAATAAAAAAGCGAACTGGAATAATAAAAAATAATTATATAATGTTTCTTTGTTTTTATATACAGTGTGTGTATGAATTATATTCTCGGAATTGCGCTATTCCAGTCCAAACAATTCCGAGGGTTAGTCTTAAGTGATCAGTTGTGTGCCTAGTAGAAAGAGAAAAATAGTCATAACATTTGAAGGAGAGAAATTATTGGTGACGGAAAAGGTAATCATGAAATGGTGTTGAATGCTATGATTATTTAATTGATTACTTTATGTCGAGGAGTTCGCCAGACTTTCAGGACCTAGATTTCACTAATTTTATGCGAATAGTTGGGGGGACAAATGATTAAAAGGTTCGGAAAACCGATGAGCTATACTTTTTTCTATTGGACTAAACAAATTGGGGTCTAGATGTCGGAAAGGATCTATTATTCTATTTATTTTTAGAGATTCTAATTTGGGTGGTGAAATATAAAGGACCTCTTCATTATAATATTGTAATTTATTTACATGTACAGTATCGCTATCATTACCGGTAATCCTGTTGGGTCTATTTATCCGTACGACATTATCAGAAATTATTTCAGTAATTTTATATGGACCTGTAAAGTAGGGTACTAACTTACCGCTATTTGGATGATGATACGCCTTTACTAATACTAAATCTCCTGTATCAAAGTGTGGATTTTTATGTTTGTTATCATATTTAAGTTTCTCTTTGTCGTGTCTGTCATTTGTACGTTGTATTGCTAGTTTTCTACTTTCTATTATATTGGGATAGGGGTTTATGTGATTATTTAAGTCTGAGGGGATTATATTATACATTAAAAATACGGGGGGAAATCCAGTTATCGTATGGGGGGTATCGTTATATTTATTAGTTACTATCTTAATTAACTTAGTCCAGGAGGTTCCTGGATTCTCTAAGTTCAATAACCTCAGCTTCCCGGTGAGTGTCGCGTTAAGACGCTCGCATAAACCGTTAGCTTGAGGGTTATTTGCAGTGGTTAATAGAGGCTGTATCCCGTTTTTTATTAAGAATCTCCTGAACTTTGGGGAAGTAAAAGCAGGTGCTCGATCCGAAAGAAGACGTTTTGGGCGGCCACACTGCAATACCTTTTTGAGACACTGAATGTATGTGATTATATTAGTTGACTTACTGGGGAAGGTCCATGTATACCGACTTAGGTGATCTACAATTACGTGTAAGTATGACTTAGAATTACCGTATTTAGAAAAACCTGAAATAGTGTCTATAGATAACATATCGTAGGGTTGTAAAGCTATAGGGGGGCGTTCTAATCTACCATATAATGGACCCTTCGGTTTCTTTATAAGTTGGCATGTGGGGCAGGACCTATTATACTTAACTATAGATTTGGTCATTCCACACCAGGTATACTGTGTGGAGATGAGCCTAATCATTTGGGATACACCAGGATGGTTATATTCTAAATGTACTTTATTAATTAGCGTATGTTGTAAAGAAGGGGGAACTATAATCTTGACAATACCTTTACGTTTGATTGTATGGAGGCCATCTATATTCGTTTTTATAAGTGTAGATGGAGGTAATTGGGGTTGCTTTTCTATTATTTGAGTGGTCGTGAGAAAACCACATAAAGGATTGCGGGACAGTAGGTCTGCCTCGTACTGCGTTTTACCTTTTATATATTTTATATCGTATTCGTATGCGGACATCTTTAAGCTCCACCTAAAAAGTCTACCCGTTGGGTTTTTTATGGTTTTTAACCATTGTAATGCATGGTGGTCCGTAAAAATTGTGAACCTTACACCTGCGAGATAGATGCGGAATTTTTCCACACTATCTATCACAGCAAGGCATTCCAACTCTGTGATGGTATAATTTTTCTCGTGGGGTCGGAGTGTTCTGCTGTAATATTGCACGGGGTGTAGAGTGCCGTCGGGATGTTGTTGTTTTAGGATGCCAGCTATTCCCTGAAGTGAGGCATCACAGAATAGCTGACAGGGTAGTCCTTCTTTAAAGAGGTGTAGTACCGGTTTTGTGGTGAGACATTCCTTTAGAGTGTCAAATGAATGTTGACATTTTGCATTCCAGTGCCATGGGGTATCTTTCTTAAGTAGGTTATTGAGGGGGTTCCTAATGCGGGCGTGATCTTTTATAAATTTATTATATACATTGATGGAGCCTAAGAATGATTGGAGGGATTTAACGCTAGTGGGGACCTTAATGGCATTAATTACATCTAAATTTTTTACTAATGGAGTGTATGTGCCTGATGATATGGTATAGCCTAAAAATTCTATTGTAGTTTTAAAGAAGTCACACTTAATATAATTTAATCTAAAATTTTCCCTATTACACATATCAAAAAATTGCTGTAAGTGATCTAAATGTTCTTCTATGGAATTTGAAAAGATAATGAAATCGTCGAAATAATGTGCTATAAAACCTAACCTATTTCTTTGCAATATCTGACTGACTGCTCGCTCATACACCTGGGGTCCTATTTTAATCCCGTATGGTAATCTTTTGAAATTATACTGACCCTCTAACGTGACAAAAGATAATAAATTCCTATCAGGGGGACTTATTTCGATGGACCAGTATGCTGATGAAAAATCGGCGCGGGAGTAAATTTTGGCGTTGGCTAATTTATCTAAGATATTCTCTATGAGCGGAAGGGGGTGAACATCGGGGAAAATTATTTCATTCAGGCGGCGGTAGTCTACGCAAAATCGTTTTGTCTTATCCCTTTTGGTAACTAAAGTAACGGGGGATGAATAGGGGGAGAAAGAAGGTTCTATAATATCATATTCTAGCATTTTCCCTACTTGTTCTTGTATTTCACGTTGATCTGAAAGAGATGTACGATACGGTCTGAGTGCAATTATTTTGTCTGAATTTGTCCTAATATTGATAGGGGGGATTTTCAATTTTGGGATGTTATATTTGTTAGTAGAAAAAATATTTGAGTAATTCTTAATAATATTCATAAAAGTTAAAGGGATATCAGTCCTAACACATAAATTACAAGAATCATTAAAAATTTTACATTGATGTTCAGAGGGATATAGCGGGGGTAATAAATATAAATGGGGAAGATGAACTAAAGTTTGGCTGGGTGCATTTTTGTCACAATTGGTAGAGGTCTTGTTCAAAGTAATGGGACATGGTATAGGATGGATATTTTCCCCTTGCAATAATGGAGAATGTGAATTAGGCATGTTTTTAAAATGACCCATATTGGGCGAATTGTGGTTACTCTCTCCATTATTACATGGGGTTACATAGGTTATATGGTACCATTTCTTAGACAAAGGAGCATCACATTGATAAATAGAATGACTATATAAATTTAAGGTCAAACAAAATTGACTAATGGAATTTAATGACAGTATACCAAAAGGTAATAAATTATCTATTATATAAAATTTAATTGATTTTGTAATTTTTCCTATGGTAGTGGTCAAAAATGTATATCCTATCGAATTTATTTGAGTAGATATGGAATTGATTAATATATGGCATGGATATAATTTTAAAGGATTAGATAAGTTTTTACTAAGATGGTTAAAAATATTTAAATTAATTATGTTAATAGAGGCTCCTGTGTCTAAGAGGAATGGGCAATAACAATTATTAAAAATTTTAGGTTTACATAGAATATTGGATAGTTTAGGGACGAAAACTGGAGTTTTCGTTACTTTGTGGGGTGCGAGAAGACCTGGGGGCCGGCACGGGAAGGTTGTGGGCGCCATTTTGTTCAGGTGGGAAATAGTGCGCCGTAGGTTGGTTGTGATAGGCCTGCTGCCTGTAGGGTCGCCTGTTCATGGAACATTCATTGTTCCAGTGGTCACCTTGGCAGTATTTGCATGGTGAGGGTGGTTTCCTGGCACTAGAAGGGTATCTTGGGGTACTGTCTGTTGAAAAATGATTGTAGTTCCTTCCTCTAGAAGGGGTTCCGGTATTACGGTGAAAAGCACTGGTGTTGGTAACACCTTGAAATTGTTCGGATGAAGTAGGGAGTGAATTTGTACCTTTTATTCTATTCATGGTAGTGTACCATTCGGTAAGGGTTTTAGGGGCTATGGTCCTCATGAGACGCTGATCATTGGCCTGGAGGCCTTCCGTTAATGCCTCTACTATGATGGGGTTGGTTAGGCCCAGTTGTAGTCCCATTGCTATTTTTTGACGATAATATTCTCCTAATTGGATTTGATTATTTAATTTAAACGTTAAGAATTTGGTGAAGGTGACCTCGGATTTTCCGGGGTAGAGGTCTATCAGAGTTTGTTTTGCCTGACTGTATGGCAGAGAGGCCAGATTTAGTTCGTTATAGAGGGAGAGGGGCTCACCTTTGAGCAGTGTGCGGAGCCGGGCTTGCAGCGTGGCGTCATCTTGCGGTCCCTCGCTCGTCCGCTCGAGCTGTTGGATGAAGTTGTTTGCCGCGTAGGATCCGTCGAAAGGGGGAATGAGGGCTTCCTCCGCACGAGGCATGGCTAGGCCCCGAATGGCGTCTGTTAGGCGGCTTACTAGTTCGTCGCAGTGGGGCTGCATGTTGGTGAGGGCATCCGCGAAGTACTCGTCTTCGGCCTCTGTCATCCTCTGCAGGTTGCCGTCCTCAGTCATCCTGTCGACTTCAACGGGGTCTGTAGTAAACCCGATGTGGAATGTGCTGGGCAGTCGTGGTAGTGGGTGCGTGATGTGGGATTCCCGCACTGGGACAGCAAGAGACAGAGGCAGGTCTAGATGGTAACTTCAAGAGGAAAAGGTAGACCACGGATGAAGACTGTCGCGGATGCCCTAGCCGACCGTCTCACGGCGTCGCTCTGAAAACAACTACCTGAATAACTCCCTTTGTCCCATTTCTGGGCTCTTTATATAACTCTGGACGCCCGCATATGTGGCGATTCCTGATTGGCTACTGTAATCACGTCATTTTATGGCGCCAGGTTGTTTTTCGTCTGGCCTTTGTCGTCTCTGGTCTACCTCCCTCTTTGTTTATTTGTCACTTCTATTGTTCGATACATATCTTTATATATAGATAAGGGGTTATATAATAAATATCAGAAGAAGGTTGTGAACCATATAACTCAAAATATACTACATATATATATATAGAAGACTGAGCAATCCATAATTAAAATTATATTTAAAAAGATGCATATATTGGATTTATAATAATTTTAATGCTCCAATATTTCGGGGGGCAACTCGCCTCTCTTTATCAAGGATGTTTGTGTTTTTCACACGTGCTCGCATGCTTTAGTGAAAAACACAAACCTACTCGATAAAGAGAGGCGAGTTGCCCCTCGAAATATTAGAACATTAAAATTATTATAAATCCAATATATGCATCTTCTTAAATATATATATATGTCTTTATAAATATAAAAGTATAAGGCTTCTCTCCCGTCAAAACTGGACGCTATCTATTGACCGTCGTCTCAAACTAGCGGCCTAAGTTCGGTGACAAAGCAACAACACCAGCTTTGGCAAAACCCTATGCTTTTTTTAGATCCATTTTCTCCCGGCAAAATTTCCATCTATGTATGTAAGTATATATATAATTAAAGATATATCAAAAGAGGCATCTCTCCTTTTAATTATGCATTAGCAGAATGCACTATGTATCACCTTAGTAAAAAGCTTTACTAGTGATAATAAAGAATAAGCCAAACAACATCAGTTTTGGAAAATTCAGGCAAAAAGCCAACAAATTGAATACCATGGTTTCAGGCTATGGCCCTCTTCAGTACAGGGATGGCTTCATGACAAAGAAGAAATAAAAAGGTATCAAAAATATATTCAAAGTTCCTATTATTTGTTTCAACCTGAAAAAGAAGAAATAAAAAGGTATCAAAAATATATTCAAAGTTTCTATTATTTGCTTCAACCTGAAAAAGAAGAAAAAGGGTGACTAAAATATAGACACGTCAAAGTATTTGTTTCAAAACCTAACAAAGAAGAAATAAAGGTATCATAATATGACCAATCAACCTTGCTAATCTTTGTTTGAACCTGTCAAGAATAAATAAATAAAGTGTCGGTGTTTGAAGTTTATATGTTAATTTTGTAATTATTCTTATTTTTTTAATTCATAGAAGCATTTTTCTGGCAGACATATTTAATTTTTTATCATCATATTTGTGATATTATTATTATATTTTATAGTTAGTTATCAAATCATTTGCAATTGTAGTTTCTTTTTTGTTTTGTTGTGTTCCTTTTTTGAGCAATAAAATATATAGAACTAAGGTGTAATATTCAATTTAAGCATATGGAACCAATAGTCAGCAATGCTAATAAAAAAGAAGGAAGATTGAATAAACAAATAAGGAGAAACCAAACCAAACAGACAGAGAGAAGTATAGTGTAATAAACACCAGCATACTTGGGTAGTATAATTGACAATGATCAGTGGATAATGGCCGTTGTGTTTCCTAGCTGTCAGATGGATACTGTAGAAATTGGCAGTTAGTTCTATGTATATCTCTTAGTTCTTAATGTTTACATACCTTTATATATTACTGTGTCCATTGACGATAAATATCTTCTAAGCAACGGTGGTATAATGGTTAGCATAGCTTCCTTCCATGCAGTTGACCCGGGTTCGATTCCCGGTCGTCGCATCTTTTTTCAGGCCCCTCAAACAGTGCAATGTACATAGTACTTTGTATATATCTTGTCAACATATCTTGTCATGCTCAGAGCTGACAATAGAGGACCTATTTTCCAGGCCTATAACTGCCATCGCAAAATTGGAGAGGAAAGGACTTCAGGAATTGGTTTAACCATGGAGATGAACACCACCACCACAAAGTACCTAAATAATAACAGTATCAACTCTTTAAAACCATGCTGTGCTAATCTTTCTCCTTCAGTACTTTTGTCTGAAGATGGTAGCAACATTGTTATTGAGACGTTCAATCAAATTTAGTTATTTAGTCTGTTCACCTTGTGGTTCTTGTCGAATAATCTGAATTGCATACCTCATTAATCTTATTTACATATGATCCAGTGGATATCTCCGACCTTGAGGAAAGTACTGTATTAAGGATTCCATCCTCTGTTCAGCTAAAACATCATTCTACTGGAGATTTGGGGTGAGTTGACGACGACCTCTTTGATTGTTTACTGATATGGACGCTTCCTTGTCTTCTACTTCTTTCTTATCTCCACTCAATAATCATATTAGAGTATCAAGCCTGTAGAGCTTGTTGATGTTGTCTGCTGGGGATGAGTAGAGTTCATCAATGGATGAGCCAATACAGTCAATAATGATTGGGTAAAGAAGAATCCATCTGCCTTTGTCATTAAGATTGGAAGCACTACTCACCTTTCTCCATCAAAAGTATTCTTAAAGCGCAGTGGCCATTCGCTGCTTGTGGATGTTTTTGAAAGTTCCATTTTGGACCAATATGTAAATAACTCCGTCCGTGAGAAAGCTCCACCAATAATGAAAGCTTACGGAAAGATTCTTTCATAACCATATTAAAATAAAATAATCATTATTGCTGTGAGAAAGAGTTAATATTTATTATTTTGTAACTAATAAAAAAAAAAAACTCATATAATCGAAGAAAATATTTATTTAAAATTTATTTTTTATAAACGTAGCGCCATCTCTAGGAAATTTTAACAATTAATTCTTTGATTAACAAACCTTCCATATATTTGCATATCTATGCGATATATCTATGCAAATTAATTGTTCCATTTATAAAATATGTATATATAATTTATAAGATTTATTTGATAGTATTTCTTTTTATCTCGTGTAACAGAGGAAGAATAAATAAAAGAAATTGAAGTGGAAGGAGCGTATATAGCGAGTTTAACAGAATCGTTGATGGGGAAACCAATTCGTTTGGGTGAGATTTTGGCAATCCTCGGGTTTTGGGAGAGGGTATGGGGGGGAGGGGGGACCTTGATTAATTGAGGGATGCAATTAACTCAAATTAAGATGGGGACAGTTCCTAATCCGTGCAGAGCTCATTTATAGGCTGAACACAGAGACCAATTATGGCTTTACTTCCATTCTCTATAATTGACCTTCTACCAACACGGCGCTTTGGATTGGTTACTTAAAAGCCATTTTAAAACTGGACGCTTTGGGGGAAAAGGGATTAAAGATATACAGAAAATTCTTTTAAAACATTTTTTCCTCATCAAAAATAATTCTTGAAGTTATATATTAGTTGATATATAATTTATAATATATATATGTTTTTTTGTGTGTTTCAAGGTTTTTATTAGAAAAAAAATATTTTATAAACGTTGAATTGTTTTTTTTTTCACCGATAGATGGCGCTGAATATCTTTGAAACGTTTAGTTGTATATGATAAAAATATGTTAATATTTTTGGCTATGTATTGTTGATAAAATGTTAATTTTTTAGGATAGGTGTATTCATTTTGTATGACCGGGGGTCGGTGGAAGGATGGTCTAAACCGTTGGTTTTCGAACGCTACGACCCGGGTTCGATTCCCGCATTGGGCATTTTTTATGTTTAAAAAAAAAATGCTCCAATGGCCCCCGATTCTTGCAAAAGTCCAAACCCACCAGCGAGTGCAAGTAACCAAACGGGGCTCTGGCACATTTGTAAGTGCAAAGTCGAACTGCTTTTCACATGTGTAGACCTGTGGTACACTTACAGTAAAAGCAGTCGACTATTTCTACCCACCATGCTTATCATGGCCTGTACCACGTGTACTAGGGATAAGCAAATAAAAATTGTATACATTACATTCACAATTAAATTTTGATATTGTTGCACCAAGTTGCATCTTTTGAGGGTCATCGACCTTGGTTTCTTCCTTCTTGGTGTTATACACAGAGCGGGGTTTCCATACTTAAATCGAATAAATAAAAGTAAATAAATTACCTTTTAAAAAGTTATTGTGTTTATTTATTCCTCCTCGTAGGTCGTGATCTTCAGTCTTTGGTCTAGGTCCTCTCTCTCTCTCTCTCAATAACCAATCAAGATATATGTACAATAACAATATTACAAAAAGGAATGAAACTATCAAAAAGGAATGATACCCTTGTATATAATATTTTAAAATAAATATTAAATATATTGTGGCGTAGATATCACGTCTTGGAATATCTTAAGATGTATTTATTGGTGACGTTATCACGACCAGTCGACAATTATCAACCAAACTATCTACAGCTAGAGAATATCGAGAAAGCAAGCTAGGTAACTAAATGATGATTTTACAAATAATAAATCTGTTTACAAATATTTTCATTGAATAATTAAATTAAATAAATAATAAATTATTATATTATTTTTATTTATTTATTTATTTAACAATTGCAGAATACACGCTATATCCTCAAATCGGATATTTGCGTGTGAAATATATATATTTGAATGAACAAAGGAAAAAGGTAGTTTAAAGAGATATATACATATTTACATATCAGTATGCAAATTGATTACATTAGTAGTCACTTATTTAGTTAAGTACATTCTGCAGAATTTGTTGAATCTTTAGTGTATGTCCTTAGTGTAGACCAGATGTTAATTTGATATTAGTGATTTATTTAATTTATGATTTAGAGCACAATAGTCATGATTAGATTTTTAATTTGGCTCTAGCTGACCCTGATCTCTACCATGTATGCCCCCACAGTCCTCCACGCAGCAAACAAGCCTCTCCCCATCGCCAACCGGACCAGATGTTGCATATTTGTTATTACTTCGCCACAATATCATAGAATATTCTGAATAAATGTAGGGCGCATTGATGCAATAATATATCTATATAACGAAAAAATATCAAAATTATTTGAGAATTCTAAAAGGAATTGGGTATAGAATCTAAAATTCTTTATGTAACATTTTACTATCCAAATATTCCGAATGCAGAGATATACGCACCAGGAATAATTATCGGAATCCTTTATAACTCTGTGATCTTCAATAAAAATTATTTTTGACCAGGAAGGATTAGGTAAACAATCCCGGGGTGGTAAATCAAGTTATTTCCCATACCAATCGCCCTGGGCGATTCTTCTTGGAGAATAAAATAAAAGAATTATTTTCCACGTGTGTATAGAAGAAATATTT
>CP092884.1:50625672-50744322 GCA_030710605.1 Cordylochernes scorpioides
AATTTCTCTGTTTGTATGTCCTATTTTTCATGAAAAAAAAGGTCTATAATATATATATATATGTCTTCAAAATTATATATAGAGTCAGACGAATATGACGTGAAAAAAAAAAAGCAGGCGACATTATTATCTCTGGCTAGAAAACACGTCAAAAGAAAGACAAAATAATCGCCTGTCAATTTTCGAAAAAAAAAACTGGCAACCGTGGAAAAACGATCCATAGTCAAAATTGACGTAACAACACCTCAGTAAATCACAGAGAGGCTCCTCAAAATTTGTAAAAAAATCCATAAATATATGATCTCGAAAATGAAACTAAAATTATATATATATATTGTAAACAATTACAAATATTTATTTATAAAAAAATGCATCTATGTCTTATATATGGCGGGGAAAATGAGCATACGATTTTTTTTATTTACATATTTGCATATTACTACATATATATATATGTAATAATAATATGCAAATATGTAAATATATATATATATATATATAAAATAATCGTATACCCATTTTTTTACGCCATTTTTGTTTTCCAAGCTGTGTAAGATATGCACAGCGTTGTTTCCAAAATGGCGGAGTTATAGTATTTGAAAGGCAGGAATGCAAGTCACTCTACCATAGCCCATTATCACAGAAAATGATAATCGTTTTTGGAATGTGCCTTGCAATAAAGAACATTTTGCAACCCTGGTATAAATAAGACTTTCTTCTACAACGACCTCATTCATTCGCTCCATCTGTCGGCGAATTGTTGAACTATTTTCTTCTTCAAAAATGCAAATATTGGACTTTTCCCCTTCTCCGTTATTGTGCTTGGCTATAAAAAAAAACAGCTATTTGTTGGTTTTTTTTTTTATATAAAGTGAATGTTGCTGAATTTATTTATTTTAATTTGTTTTTAATACACTGTTTTGTAATTTAAAAGTTTGTGATGGACTAGTTTTTGGAAAAATGAAAAAATCTATATTGAAAATTTAAACTTTATTTATTTATAATACAATATAATGCGGCTTATGATTGTAGAACGACATTGAAAAATTGAACGAAAAATCGAGATTTATTTTTAAGGAGAAATAACGATTATTTCTAACCTTAGGGATGAAGTATGAAAGGATGAATTGTGAAGAGTAATGATAAACGGAAAAATAAAGTGTCCAGGGATAGGAATTACATATTAGGGTTGGGTAGTGTGTTATGGTACAAACTATAGATTTTTGATAAACATGGCATGGGTTCGAATCCCATATTGGGCACTTTTTTCTTTTAAAATAAAAATTGCTTCAATAGTTTGCAATATTGCACAAGTCCAACTTCATCAGTATATACAACTAACCAAACGGAACTCTGACAACTTATATGTTCTGGTTCAAATCACATTAATAGGTACCGCTTAACAAGAGCAACCTAGTTCGTGATAATTGAAACAATGAATAATATGTGAAGGTTATTCACATATTAAACAAATTTTAACGCGGGATCCAATCCCGGTTCATGACTGTCGGGAATCGAGCGTGTTACCCTCTCATCCACCGACTTATATCGGGAATCGAGCGTGTTACCCTCTCATCCACCGACTTATATCGGGAATCGAGCGTGTTACCCTCTCATCCACCGACTTATATCGGGAATCGAGCGTGTTACCCTCTCATCCACCGACTTATATCGGGAATCGAGCGTGCTACCCTCTCATCCACCGACTTATATCGGGAATCGAGCGTGTTACCCTCTCATCTACCGACTTATATCGGGAATCGAGCGTGTTACCCTCTCATCCACCGACTTATATCGGGAATCGAGCGTGTTACCCTCTCATCCACCGACTTATATCGGGAATCGAGCGTGTTACCCTCTCATCCACCGACTTATATCGGGAATCGAGGGTGTTACCCTCTCATCCACCGACTTATATCGGGAATCGAGCGTGTTACCCTCTCATCCACCGACTTATATCGGGAATCGAGCGTGTTACCCTCTCATCCACCGACTTATATCGGGAATCGAGCGTGTTACCCTCTCATCCACCGACTTATATCGGGAATCGAGCGTGTTACCCTCTCATCCACCGACTTATATCGGGAATTGAGCGTGTTACCCTCTCATCCACCGACTTATTGTCGGGAATCGAGCGTGTTACCCTCTCATCCACCGACTTATATCGGGAATCGAGCGGGTTACCCTCTCATCCACCGACTTATATCGGGAATCGAGCGTGTTACCCTCTCATCCACCGACTTGCAAATGTCGAACTTCTTTCTACATGTGTTGAACAGTAAGAAAAAGCAATCACTCTCTACCATGATAATAATGGTCCTAAACTATGGCTACTTTATGATAAAAAAAAAGTTAAAAAAAAAAAAGATAAAGGTCAAAGACTCTTCCAGTAAGATATGTCAAGTAAGAAGTTTCAGTTCGGGCAATGCCCGAAAGCTTGTAATGTTTTACAATTAAAAGAAACTCATCTTCTGAAACTTCTTACTTGACAAAAAAAAAAGATATACAGTGTTATTTTCAATAGTCAAACAGCGTGCAATGTTTTTTTTTAGCTCAGTGGTTGCCTCGAGAATTTAAGTATTATATTGAAAATATAAAATCGAGGAGATCCGAAACTAGAAATTATTTATTTTTCTATTTATATATTCCAAATGATTTATTTTTTTAAAAAAGTACATGCTAATCGTGCAACTAAAATTTGATGATGAGTTGCGCCATCTATCGGAATCAATATCAACTATTTGTTGATTTTTAAAAAAAATTATATTTTAAGTTTTCTAATTAGATATATTTTCAAAAATAATATTAATTCAAAGTTGTATATATATAATTCGTATTTCTTGTTGTGATGTTATTTATTTAAAATATCAATTTTCATTCTATGATTGAATTAATCTGTGAATTGATTTACTCTGTGGTGTTGAGTGTATATATATACATATATTTCTTTGAGAGAGATGGGTGTGAGAGAGTGTCTGTGGAGAGGTTTAGGCATATAAGTTTATAGATTTATTATAGAAATTTATTATAATTATTTCAGATTTTGTAGAATGTTTTTTTTTTTGTAATAGATAGCCTGGGCTGTAATAAATGGTAAATAGTTATATGCTGTAAATAGCTCTAAATTTCTGTTCTTAAATGTGATGTTCACTAATATTCATTATAGGGTAATTAAATCGTTAACTAACTGACAAATACGTTAATAATTTCTATTATAATAACTAAAATCATATTAATAATTACTGTAAAAGCTCCCAAACTTGTGTATGCATGCAAATATCCAAGACGGATATCGCGTGCTTTGTAAATGATAATAAATAAAAAATATTATAATTATTTTTGTACCTTCAATAAAGAAGATTTATGTTTTAATATATAGTAATTATTACGATCCACCCAACATTTCTAATAAGCTTTTTAGTTATCTCAAGTATACGTGATACAGGCCATGATAATCATGGTGGGTAAAGCTAACGACTAATTTTACTATATTTGAACCGCATGGTTTATACATGTGGAAAGTCAGTTCGATTTTTGCACTTATAAAAGTGTTAAAGACCCGTTTGGTTACTTGTACCCACTGAAGAGGTTGAATTTTTGCAAGAATTAGTGACCATTATGACAATTTATCTTCAGAAAAAAAAAAGTATCTAATGTGGTATTCGAACCTGGGTAGTGGGTGTCGAAAATAGGCGGTGTTTGTGTGTGAAAAGTTAGAAAAATGTCAGGTTTTGATATTAAAAATAAAATTTGACCTAAATTTGTGAAAAGGTACAGCTTGCACCACGCTGATGAGGGCCAACAGCCCGAAACACGTCCGTGGTTAGCTTTTCTTGATTAATCAAGAATGGGTATTTGGCCAATTCTGGAATAATTAAAAATCAACGAGAATAGTTGATATTTATTCCGATAGATGGCGCAAGCCATCAGCAACTTTCAGTTGCACGATAAGGAGATGCCTTTATCATAATCTAAACTAACCAATTCTCGATTTCTCAGGAAACCTCTTGGATCAAATTTTTGGTCGTAAAGGTACAGCCTGCATTACGCTGACGAGAGCCAACAAGTCCGAAACGCGTTCGTAGTTGGCTTTTTCTTGATATATATCAAGAAAATAAATTGCCATAATATCATGGAACAAGTCTAAATCAAAGTTCAATTGATTTTTGTTCCTCTAGATAACGCTCTGCCATCTTAAATGCTCATATAGGAGGTCAGAGGATATATATGCCTTTTACAATTCTAGAATAATTAAAAATTAACGAGAATAGTTGATATTTATTCCGATAGATGGCGCAAGCCATCAGCAACTTTCAATTTCACGATAAAGGAGATATCTTTATTAATATATACCTTTTAATATAAATATAAATGATATATATTTTACATATCTAGAATAATTAAAAATTCCAACGACAAATTGATATTTATTCCGATAGATGGTGCAAGCCATCAGTAACTTTCCGTTTCACTATAAGAAGATTAGAAGATGTCTTTATTAATATATATACCTTCTAATATAAATATAAATGATGAACATTTTACAATTCTGGAATTATTTTAAAAAATACAACGAATAGTTGATATTTATTCCGATAGATGGCGCAAGCCATCAGCAACTTTCATTCGAGACACTGGTGATCACAATGAAAGTGTAATTCCTAACTGTTAATAGAAAGTCTAAGCCTTTCCATTGTTCTTGCTAGGCGAAGCGCGTCGGTAACAAAACTGGTTAAAATCATTCTGAAAATAGAAAACAATCCATATTTAAATCATTAGATTCAACTTTATTCAACTGTAAATACAAAGCGCGATGTCCCGCCAAGGACACTGGCGCCCAAAAGAAAGCAACACAAGAGAGAGAGAGAGAGAGGGAGAATCTATTAACATATGCTCAAGGCATTTACCAAATTCCTGAAATAGATAATATTAGATAATAAAAAGGTATATATTGGATTGAATAAAATACATTATTTGCCAATATAGTGCCTTTTTTACTATCTAATGATTTAAGTATGGATTGCTCTATTTTTAGAATATACCTTTTAATATAAATGAAATATTAAAGTTGATACTATTGAGATATTCAACATTTCAACAATATATTTAAAGTGTAGAATATTTTACCACTTGAAGGTATTAAGTCAGACGTGAAGTAATTGTTCCCGTTTAAACTCTATTTTCCATAAATATCATATTGAGAGAGAGGGAGAAAATTTTCGCTTGCCGAATTCAACCTCCCATATTTGAAAGCGCCGATCTGGAAAATTTACTGATAACTCTCCATAGAAAATTTCTTCCATCTTTGCTTTTGCCAGGATTTGTGCTACGTCTTTTGGATTTCCAATAAGGAAAAAAATAAGTTTTTTTTTATATATAATCTACGTTACCATGGTAACTGATCGTCTCTATAAAACTTATATAAAATCATTAGAACAAATATTTAAAATAAGTGACTATATACTGGTAAATGTGTAACTGTATATATATATATATGAATATGGTAATGTGCAATTATAAATTTATTGTAAATATGCAAATATATATTATGGTAAACATCCAACAATGTATTATGATAAATGTGTATATATATATATCACGATGTATATGCAACTATATATAAGGTAGATATGCAATTATATACTAATGGTAAATGTGAAACGATTAACTATGGTGAATGTGCTAATATATATTATAAAAAATGTTCATTTATATATTAAAATGTAAATACGCGATTATATATTAGTCAATTTGACACCATACTATTGTGGTAAATATGCAACTATATATTATACGAAATGTGTTAACGATATTTTGCCGTGGATGTTAAAAACAAGGCTTCAAGGTAAACGTATATCTATATTTTATGATAACTATGCAACTATATTGTAGCGTAGAAATCAAGTCTTGGAATATGTATTTATTGATGACGTCAGTACGACTAGTCGACAATTATCAAACAAGAACAACAATCTACAGCTAGAGAATATCGAGCAAGCAAGCTAGGCAACTAAATGATGATTTTACAAATAATAAATCTGTTTCAAATATTTCATTAAATAATTAAATTAAATAATAAATATAAATTATATTTCTTCGCCACAATATAATAAGGTAAATGTGCAAATATAGAAGATGGTAAATATGCAATTGAGTACTCGCAGAAAAGAAAAAAAAAAGAAGAATAAGAATATGTTTAGTGAATATTGGAGAGAGAAAGAGGAAGCTTACCTCCGAGAAGGAGTCCTTGTTTTCCATATGCTGCGAGACAAAGCGGACCTGCAGAGCCGCCCTGTCAATCTCAGGAGAGAAGGACTCCTCGAAGTCCGGCTCGAGGACAGGCTCCACCTGGTAGCTGTTGTTGCCGTGGAAGACACATTCCGAGTTCTTCTCGAACGGTGGCAGCGGAGGGGGGTAGTTGTCGGCTTCATTGTTGTTGTTGTTGGGCCGGGACATACAGAGGAAGAACGGCACCACCTCCAGAAATACCTTACGTACCCAGGGCGCCATTTTGTGTGTGGAGGGAGAACGGAAATTGAGATTGAGAACAGCGATGGTAGCGAAGACTGAGAGCGACACCAGGATCATGGTAAACAGCAAGTACTTGCCCAGGAGGGGCACAGCTAGCGATGACGGTGGGATGATCTCAGAAAGCAGAAGGAAGAAAACACCCAGACTCAGCATGATTGAAATACTCAAACTGACTTTCTCTCCGCTATCTGATGGAAGATAGAAGACCAGGACAGACATGAAGGAAATAATGACACACGGAATGATCAAGTTGACAGTGTAGAAGAGAGTCTTCCGTCTCAGTGTGATGTTGAACGTGATGTCAGGATAGGGTTCCTCACAGCAGCTGTAGAATTTCTCTTTACGGGTGGCAGGTACAGACATAATGTCCCATTCAACGCTGAGGTAGAATTCACTCAGGTCGATTCCAAGCTGGATCTCTGGGGAGTTCTCCTTCTGTTCCTTGTGTTTCAAGTCCACCTGGATCAACCCACACATGCCTCCATACTTAGCTATGCATGGTGTTAAATTTTTATGACAAATATGCAACTATAATGTATATATGCAGTTATATACTAATGGTAAATGTGAAACAATAAATTATAATTAAATGTGAGACTAAATATTATAGAAAATGTGCAGTTATATATTAGTGTAAAACGACATTTGAAATACTATCCCGCATGTGTTTCTTTTCAACGCGAAAAATCAAAATTTATTTCAAGGAGAAATAACGACTATTTATAACCTTATTTCTTATACCCTTCACAATTCACCCTTTCATACCTCATCTAAAAGGTTAGAAATAATAGTTATTTCTCCTTGAAATAAATTTTGATTTTTCGCGTTGAAAAGAAACACATGCGGGATAGTATTTCAAATGTCGTTTTACAATCATAAGCCGCATTATATTATATTGTAATATATTAGTGTAAACACGCGATTACATATTAGTCAATTTGACACCCTACTATTATGGTGAATATGCAACTTTATATTATACGAAATGTGGTGACGAACTGTAAGTATACTATATACAGCAATGGTATAACTATACTATATTATTTACAATTAAAAGGCCTATATTGGATCGAAAGGTAATTTATTTACTAATATTTCAGTTGACTGAATACCAATCTTTTTCCAAGGTACAACAATGTATTTATGTAAATAACAAACTTAGCGTCACATAATGTAAAGAATCAAGATACACCATCTAATACACAGGAATAAATGTTGAATGCAACAACCAGAACATAAGATACCAGAGACATGGTTGAATGTCAAATACAAGACACACCATCTAATACACAGAAAGAAATGTCAAACTCAACAACCAGAACATAAGATACCAGAGACAAGAATGATTGTCAAATCCAAGACACACCATATATAATACACAGGATTAAATGTCAAACTCAACAACCAGAACATATGATACCAGAGACAAAAATGATTGTCAAATCCAAGACATACCATGAAATACACAGGAAGAAATGTCGAACTCAGAAATCATGACGTAAAATACCAGAGACAAATTGAATGTCAAATCCAAGACACGCCATCTAATACAGAGGAAGAAAGTCGAACTCAAGAATCATGGCGTAAGATTCCAGAGACAAGAATGATTGTCAAAACCCACACCATATATAATACACAGGAAAAAGTGTTGAATGTCACAATCAGGACGTAAAATACCGGAGACAAATTGAATGTCAAATTCAAGACACACCATCTAATACAGAGGAAGAAAGTCGAACTCAATCAATCTTGGCGTAAGACACCAGAGACAAGATTGAATGTCAAAAACCACACCATATATAATACACAGGAAGAAATATCACAATCAGAACGTAAGATACCAGAGACTAAACTAAGTACTAAATCACACTATATATAATACACAGAAGGAAACCTACCAGATAACCGTCGTAGGTCCAGGATCCAAACTTCATGAAACAAGTCTGTTCATCAAAAGGGAAGTACTCCACGTTGATCTCACAGGAGGACTTGTAGATGGCCGGGGGTCGCCACACAACCTGTCCATCAGCATGGAGGATTGCTTTGGTGAGGATGGTCACCTCATAGTTGCCGTCGGCACTGTACACTCACACTCACTCAATGCCTCATACATCACACCTCTTTACCTCTATTTAACATTTCTCAAACAGTCTCAGTTCCTCGGTAGATTTAAGTTTTTATAATTAAAAGATATTTTCGAAACTATTATAGACGCGCGTATGATTCTTCTTAAAAATAAACATTTTATACTGCCTTTACTAAAATGGAAAAATTAATTCCATTGCAGTAAGGGCAGTATAAATTGTTTATTTAAAAAAAATCATACGCGTCTATAATAGTTTCGAATTTTGATAACAGATGGCGCTTTAAAGAATCATAAAAATATATTTTATTTCAACAATGAAAGAGTATAGTTTTTTTCTTTTTAAAATTTAAATAAATCAATCCCCTAATCAAATTGAGATAAAAAAATCAGGTTTCTGGGGGAAAAGGTTTCTTAAAAAAAACTATATTTCTTTGACACATACATGAGGTTCTCTAACCTCAGGACCCCGAAATCAAGAGATTCGTTATAAATATTTTTAAAACGAAACTTATCTACGAAAGATAGAGGGAGGTATTTCTATTGGAATGTAGGACAGGTTCTCTTGACAAATTCCTGAACAGTAAGATCAGAACATCAACCAGGGCACAGTTGAGAAACTTCCAAAAAGCTTATAGGTTATCTGACCAACCTCACAAGAACCTTTATAAATTCAATTCAATCGTTGAAATTTGGAATTATTTATCTATTGGCAATATGTTTCTTATAAAAAGGTATATACTCCAATAGAAAGACCCTTCGGCCAGTAAATCTTTTTATTGTCTCGACGTTTCGACAAAAATCTTTTGTCCTCGTCAGGAGCGAACAAAAATTAAAACATTTGGCAAAATAGAATAATTTCTTACGCTTTGCTAGATGTTTTAAATTTTGTTCGCTTCTGACCAGGACAAAAGATTTTTGTCGAAATGTCGAGAAAATAAAAAAGATTTACTGGTCGAAGTGTCTATTTACATATAAATATGAATGCCGGCCAGGCAGCCTCTATCTTTACCATCCTGTAGAAAGGTTTTTAAAACCCGAAAACTTGAGATGAATAAAACAATAAATTCACCCAAAGAAGCTGTTTTACTTATTATTTATATGTATATTGCAGAGGATTTTACTTTTCCTAATGAGTACCTTATTATAAATATTATCAAGTAATAATCTACTATGGACTTTGATTGAAGTTATTAAATGAGAGGGTTTGGTTCATTAGTGTTGAGTTTGGAAATATTGAAAACGAACAGTGAAGAATCTTCCATGGATAGCTTGGAGCAAAGAAATGCACCAGTTTTTACAAGTTGAGGAACCAATGAAGATGTAGGGTGTAGCTTGGATTACAGGCGTACAACTTCTGAATATTGGTTGCCATACAACACATCGATGTACCCACACAGTGAGATATGTAAATATACAATATACACTCATGGACAAAATTTAAGGAAGTTGTACCTTTCAGCATGTATATCGGGATTCAGACAATAACTCGGAAATATATTACAGTGACCTTTATTGAAGACACACGAGATAACCAATATACACTCATGGACAAAACTTAAGGAAGTTTTACCTTTCAGCATGTATATCGGGATTGAGACAATAACTCTGAAATATATTACATTGACCTTTATTGAAGAAGCACGAGATAACCAATATACACTCATGGACAAAACTTAAGGAAGTTTTACCTTTCAGCATGTATATCGGGATTCAGTAAATAACTCTGAAAGTTATTACAGTGACCTTTATTGAAGACACACGAGATAACCAATATACACTCATGGACAAAACTTAAGGAAGTTTTACCTTTTAGCATGTATATCGGGATTCAGTCTATAACTCTGAAAGTTATTACAGTGACCTTTATTGAAGAAATACGAGATAACCAATATACACTCATGGACAAAACTTAAGGAAGTTTTACCTTTCAGCATGTATATCGGGATTCAGTCAATAACTGAAAGTTATTACAGTGACCTTTATTGAAGACATACGAGATGACCAATATACACTCATGGACAAAACTTAAGGAAGTTTTACCTTTCAGCATGTATATCAGGATTGAGACAATAACTCTGAAAGTTATTACAGTGACTTTTATTGAAGATACCCGAGATAACCAATATACACTCATGGACAAAACTTAAGGAGGTTGTACCTTTTAGCATGTAATTCAGGATTCTGACAATGACTCTGAAAGTTATTACAGCGGCTTTTATTGAAGATACACGAGATAACCAATATACACTCATGGACAAAACTTAAGGAAGTTTTACCTTTCAGCATGTATAACGGGATTCAGTAAATAACTCTGAAAGTTATTACAGTGACCTTTATTGAAGACACACGAGATAACCAATATACACTCATGGACAAAACTTAAGGAAGTTTTACCTTTTAGCATGTATATCGGGATTCAGTCTATAACTCTGAAAGTTATTACAGTGACCTTTATTGAAGACATACGAGATAACCAATCTACACTCATGGACAAAACTTAAGGAAGTTTTACATTTTAGCATGTATATCGGGATTGAGACAATAACTCTGAAAGATATTACAGTGACCTTTATTGAAGACACGAGATAACCAATATACACTCATGGACAAAACTTAAGGAAGTTGTGCCTTTCAGCATGTATATCGGGATTCAGTCAATAACTCTGAAAGTTATTACAGTGACCTTTATTGAAGACACACGAGATGAACAATATACACTCATGGACAAAACTTAAGGAAGTTTTACATTTTAGCATGTATATCGGGATTGAGACAATAACTCTGAAAGATATTACAGTGACCTTTATTGAAGACACACGAGATAACCAATATACACTCATGGACAAAACTTAAGAAAGTTATGCCTTTTAGCATGTATATCGGGATTATAACTATGAAAGATATTACAGTGACCTTTATTGAAGACATACGAGATCACCAATATACACTCATGGACAAAACTTAAGGAAGTTTTACCTTTCAGCATGTATATCGGGATTCAGTCAATAACTCTGAAAGTTATTACAGTGACCTTTATTGAAGACACACGAGATAACCAATATACACTCATGGACAAAACTTGAGGAAGTTGTACCTTTTAGCATGTATATCGGGATTATAGGCAATAACTCTGAAAGATATTACAGTGACCTTTATTGAAGACATACGAGATAACCAAATTTTAACAGCCTCTGTCTACTTAAAAAAAAAAAAAAAACAGGCGACCGGCGACATTAAATTATGAAACATCCTTAAGTTTTGTCCATTGAGTGTAGCTTTTAAGTATATTTACGTAGAAAATGTGGTATATCAAAAATGTAATTATCATTTTCATATTTTATATTTTACAATTCATTAAACAAACCATACTTGCACAAAGATAAAAAAGAAATATTACCACAAATACTACAATAATTATAAAAAATAAAGAGAAAAAATAATTGCAAATATTTCACAAAGTATTTTTTTACTCATTGATGGAAACTAATGAAGAAGATTTAATAGTAAACACACTTCCAGTAATGTAAATACTCAGTGTGTTGGATTATCCTTGTGTCAACACCGGGATATAGTTCTAATTCTCTCCGACAGATGGCACTGAAAATCATTATCTAACCCCAATATTTAGTTACATAGAGACTCCGAATGATATGTAAATATTCAGATAGGTCTTTGAATATATCGTTCGTCTTATTATTACACACATTCCAAAACAGTTTTGTTAAGACAACCGGTCTTTTACAGATTCAACGCAGAAAGGAAGCATAGATAGAACTCCTATACTCCAAGAAGCACAGAACCCAACAACAGCCTCCAGGTCCGACACATGTCCAGTGACCACACATTCACCACAGGAAGGAAGCATAGATAGAACTCCTATACTCCAGGCAGCACAGAACCCAACAACAGCTTACAGGTCCGACACATGTCCAGTGACCACACATTCACCACAGAAAGGAAGCATAGATGGAGCTCCTATACTCCAGGCAGCACAGAACCCAACAACAGCCTCCAGGTCCGACGTATGTCCAGTGACCACACATTCACCACAGGAAGGAAGCATAGATAGAGCTCCTATACTCCAGGCAGCACAGAACCCAACAACAGCCTCCAGGTCCGACGTATGTCCAGTGACCACACATTCACCACAGGAAGGAAGCATAGATAGAGCTCCTATACTCCAGGCAGCACAGAACCCAACAACAGCCTCCAGGTCCGACACATGTCCAGTGACCACAGATTCACCACAGGAAGGAAGCATAGATGGAGCTCCTATACTCCAGGCAGCACAGAACCCAACAACAGCCTCCAGGTCCGACACATGTCCAGTGACCACACATTCACCACAGGAAGGAAGCATAGATGGAGCTCCTATACTCCAGGCAGCACAGAACCCAACAACAGCCTCCTGGTCCGACGTATGTCCAGTGACCACACATTCACCACAGGAAAGAAGCATAGATGGAGCTCCTATACTCCAGGCAGCACAGAACCCAACAACAGCCTCCAGGTCCGACACATGTCCAGTGACCACAGATTCACCACAGGAAGGAAGCATAGATGGAGCTCCTATACTCCAGGCAGCACAGAACCCAACAACAGCCTCCAGGTCCGACACATGTCCAGTGACCACACATTCACCACAGGAAGGAAGCATCGATAGAGCTCCTATACTCCAGGCAGCACAAACCCCAACAACAGCCTCCATTACGCGTGGGTTAGCGTATTACTGAATACATTATTAGATGCTACCGTGGTTTCTCCTATAGAAGAGCTTTCGTGCCTGTAAGTTAGAGATTAAAAAGTTAAAAAAAAAAGATATTTTTCTCTGGAGACCTGATAATTTCACTCAATATTGATACAAGAGATTATTTCATTGAATATGTAGATTTGCTAAATGTTATGTAATCTGAAACAGAAAAGGTATACAGAATCCCTTGTAGATTCATTTCTATTCATGAGAGAAACAAGAAACCATTAGAACAAAGAGTAAAACTAAACTTATTCATCCTTACGAAATAATAGAGCTTTCTTTTGTTTTTTACTAGTCGTACATGCCATCATAGGTACCCATAGCCTAAACTGGAACAGCTGTAACATTACACTCATGGACAAAATTTAAGGAAGATTGCCCTTTTCGGATGTTGTTGTAGTCGTGTCCAATGAATAGCTTCAAATGTCTCCATACATCTCTATCACAGCAGTCGTTCTCTATCTTGGATGTGTATACTGTATTGTTGTTGTTGTCGTGTCCAATGAAGAGCCTCAGATGTCTCCGTACATCTCTATCACAGCAGTCGTTCTCTATCTTGGGTGTGTATACTGTATTGTTGTCGTGTCCAATGAAGAGCCTCAGATGTCTCCGTACATCTCTATCACAGCAGTCGTTCTCTATCTTGGGTGTGTATACTGTATTGTTGTTGTTGTCGTGTCCAATGAAGAGCCTCAGATGTCTCCGTACATCTCTATCACAGCAGTCGTTCTCTATCTTGGGTGTGTATACTGTATTGTTGTTGTTGTCGTGTCCAATGAAGAGCCTCAGATGTCTCCGTACATCTCTATCACAGCAGTCGTTCTCTATCTTGGGTGTGTATACTGTATTGTTGTTGTTGTCGTGTCCAATGAAGAGCCTCAGATGTCTCCGTACATCTCTATCACAGCAGTCGTTCTCTATCTTGAGTGTGTATACTGTATTGTTGTTGTTGTCGTGTCCAATGAAGAGCCTCAGATGTCTCCGTACATCTCTATCACAGCAGGCGTTCTCTATCTTGGGTGTGTATACTGTATTGTTGTTGTTGTCATGTCCAATGAAGAGCCTCAGATGTCTCCGTACATCTCTATCACAGCAGTCGTTCTCTATCTTGGGTGTGTATACTGTATTGTTGTTGTTGTTGTCGTGTCCAATGAAGAGCCTCAGATGTCTCCGTACATCTCTATCACAGCAGTCGTTCTCTATCTTGGGTGGGTATACTGTATTGTTGTTGTGGTCGTGTCCAATGAAGAGTCTCAGATGTCTCCGTACATCTCTATCACAGCAGTCGTTCTCTATCTTAGGTGTGTATACTGTATTTTTGTTGTTGTCGTGTCCAATAAAGAGTTTCAGATGTCCCTGTACATCTCTATCACAGCAGTCGTTCTCTATCTTGGGTGCGTATACTGTATTGTTGTTGTTATCGTGTCCAATGAAGAGCCTCAGATGTGTCTCCATGCATCTCTATCAGAGCAGTCGTTCTCTATCTTGAGTGTGTATACGGTATTGTTGTTGTTGTCGTGTCCAATGAAGAGCCTCAGATGTCTCCGTACATCTCTATCACAGCAGGCGTTCTCTATCTTGGGTGTGTATACTGTATTGTTGTTGTTGTCATGTCCAATGAAGAGCCTCAGATGTTTCCGTACATCTCTATCACAGCAGTCGTTCTCTATCTTGGGTTTGTATACTGTATTGTTGTTGTGTCCAATGAAGAGCCTCAGATGTCTCCGTACATCTCTATCACAGCAGTCGTTCTCTATCTTGGGTGTGTATACTGTATTGTTGTTGTTGTTGTCGTGTCCAATGAAGAGCCTCAGATGTCTCCGTACATCTCTATCACAGCAGTCGTTCTCTATCTTAGGTGGGTATACTGTATTGTTGTTGTTGTCGTGTCCAATAAGGAGCCTCAGATGTCTCCGTACATCTCTATCACAGCAGTCGTTCTCTATTTTGGGTGTGTATACTGTATTGTTGTTGTTGTCGTGTCCAATGAAGAGCCTCAGATGTTTCCGTACATCTCTATCACAGCAGTCGTTCTCTATCTTGGGTGTGTATACTGTATTGTTGTTGTTGTCGTGTCCAATGAAGAGCCTCAGATGTCTCCGTACATTTCTATCACAGCAGTCGTTCTCTATCTTGAGTGTGTATACTGTATTGTTGTTGTTGTCGTGTCCAATGAAGAGCCTCAGATGTCTCCGTACATCTCTATCACAGCAGTCGTTCTCTATCTTGGGTGTGTATACTGTATTGTTGTCGTGTCCAATGAAGAGCCTCAGATGTCTCCGTACATCTCTATCACAGCAGTCGTTCTCTATCTTGGGTGTGTATACTGTATTGTTGTTGTTGTCGTGTCCAATGAAGAGCCTCAGATGTCTCCGTACATTTCTATCACAGCAGTCGTTCTCTATCTTGGGTTTGTATACTGTATTGTTGTTGTTGTTGTGTCCAATAAAGAGCCTCAGATGCCCCCATACATCTCTATCACAGAAGTCGCAATGTCCAATATCTTGGGTGTGTAAAGCTGCTGTTCTGGGTCCATGTCAAATTTCTGCAGGCTGCAGCCATTGCTGGACATGAGAATATGTGGGTAGGTGTTAGTTCCACACCAGGACAGTCCCTTCTAGCTTGTATATCGGTATTCAGACAATAACTAATGGCTCAAGTCGTTTTGTGGTACATTTAAGAATAATTAAAGAACATCTCCCCCCCCTCCCTCACCTCGTAAGCATGCAAATAAAGTTACTGATAACAGAGCGCCATCTATCTGAATTAATATTTACTAAACATTGAAATTAAAAATGATTTTTCATAAATAAAAGAAACCTATGCGGTTAAACTGGTTGTATAGCTTTATAATTATACGACGCAGTCATTTATAAGTATTATTAGTCAGTTTAAATATTAGTTACGAACGGAGAAATATCGTCCAGGATAGCCTAGTGGACATGGCACCGGCCCGGTAAGCAGAAGGTTGTGTGTTCGATTCCCGCTCCTGGACACTTTTATTTTCCGTTCGCCATTACTCTTCATATTTTTCACCCTCCATACGACATCCATTCATATATAGACCATCACTCTTCATATATTCAACCTTGTCATACGTCATCCAAAAGTTAGAAATATTAAATTATTTCTCTTTGAAATTAAAAATGATTTTTCATAAATAAAAAGAAACTTATGCGGTTAAACTGGTTGTATAGCTTTAAAATATTGAATTTGTTTTTCCATTGTTTACGGAAACTGAACAATAATACCATTCCTTGTGATAACAAGAAAAAAAAAACCAATGCACGCGTTTCGGGTTGTTGGTCCTCGTCTGTGGAACACAGACTGTACGTTATTCATCCATTAAGGTGACTCTTAATGCTCCGATGTAAATCAATAAAAAGGTTGAGTTTGAATGTAAGTGTATCTACTCAAACATGTTTATAAATATTGTTTGAGTCAAAAGGCGATCCATTGATAATTTATATAGAGCGCGCTTGGATCTGGGAGAGAGCAATCTCTCGAAATATTTTGAGAAAAATTTAATTTTTTCTTTTACAGATCCAGGTACGTTCTTTTTTATATAAATGTTTATAAAAAGTAAAAAAGTATATAAAATGATCTGAGAGTTATAACAATGAAATAAACATAGAATTGCTTTAATAGTTTATACCAGTAGTGTTAAAATTTGTTTTATATAGGCTTATATTAAATACAGTAGAACTATTCTATATACAGTTACGAGCGTCATGCGTTCTTAATAATTCTTCATCTCTGTCACCGTTTGCTTTTTTTATTGGAATGACGCTCTCCTATTGGTTGGCTACGATCACGCCACCTTTGCCCCCCCCCCCCCCCCCCCCCCCATCTTCCCCCCCCACTCTCTTTTTGGTTTTTGTAACTATTGTGTTGGAGCGGGTCGCTCCTTAAATAATCTATTGTTAACAATACCTCATTATAGGTCCGCAAATATCGAAAGTATAGGTATGTAGCTTTTGTACGGGTAGATATGCACACGGGTCAATCCCGGGGCGAAGCCCGGGTCACCCGTCTAGTCTTTCTATAAAAGACAATACCTAGTTGCAGAATCAAAATGTCCTTTAGAGAGAGGTGTCTCTTTACAAGAGAGTTGCTATATAGTGAAAAATGCTAATTTTGGCGATTAAAACTGGTCTTTATAGAGAGGTGTCCTCTAGCGAATGTATCCTCTTATGGAGGTTCTACTGTAATAGGTTTTAATGAATTTAAATAGATAAAATAGGTTTAACATTTTAATGGTATTTTTGCTTCTAACATTAGATCGTATTATTAAAAAGGCATATATATGTATATATGTATTGGATCAAAACATATTCTATTTATCTTTATTTGGTATCGAAAATATGAATAAGATAAATAAATTAATTTTTAAATCTAATGTATGCCTTTTTAATTAAATATCTTTTTATGGATTGCTCTCTATTTTCAAAATTAGATCGGGTAAACATTTGTTTCAAAATTGTAGCAAAAAATATCATAATAGTTAACGGCTGTCTTTATAAAATTACATTTTCTAGTGTTGAAAAAAACAATGGAGTATAGAGAAAATACAAAAAGAACCTTAACAATGCAATATCTTTGTACCTTCTTATTATCAGAAAATCTTTATTGTCTTTATAATGTCTGATACATCTTTTGTTGTTTATTTGCAAACGGCCAAAAGTGACAAAAACAAATCAAAAAGGGATGATGATAACCTGCGTCTTGCAGATTAACATTTTCATAGAAACATATATATACATTATAAAGGACTGCGGCGTATGATTATAAAACAACACTTAAAGTTTCATCGCATAAGTTTCTTTTCTGTGAAAAATCAATATTTATTTCAAAGAGAAATATTTACTATTTCTAACTTTTTTGGATGAAGTATGAAAGGGTGAAAATATGAAGAGTAATGGCGAACGGAAAAATAAAAGTGTTCAGGGGCGGGAATCGAACCCACAACCTTCCGCTTACCGGGCAGATGCCATGTCCACTAGGCTACCCTGGACGTATTTTATTTTCCGTTCGCCATTACTCTTCATATTTTCACCCTTTCATACTTCATCCAAAAAAGTTAGAAATAGTAAATATTTCTCTTTGAAATAAATATTTATTTTTCACAGAAAAGAAACTTATGCGGTGAAACTTTAAGTGTTGTTTTATATATACATATTTACTGCTAGCTATATATCAAACAACATTATTAGATTTGCATACAAAACAGTGAAATAACGAAATAAGAAATAATTGATAATATAATAAACAAATACATCAGTAAAAATTCCTTTTTTTAATTTCACAAAGAAAATTAATTATAATTGAATTATATATATAAATAATTTTTTCTAAACGTTATATGTAATTACGTAAATTTTACTCTATACGCTGTTTATAATATAAATAATTTCAAAAAAGGTATGCAAAATATTTGCATATTTTCCAATTAAAAATGATTAAATTTGACTATTTCTATTTGTATCTAAAAGGATATATGTATATATATAATACTCTATGTTTCTATATATCAATAAATATAATAAACTTATATAACCATTTTTTAATATTTTAACGTTAAAAAATCTATATAAATTATATAATCTAATTTGAAAATGTAATAAGTAAAATGTGTTTTCCTCTGTGAATTCCCCAATATTAATAAAATTAAATTTGACCAGCCTCCAGCGATACCTTTATAAGACTTGTAAAGATGGACATGAATAATTCAAATACGGAATTTTTTATTTGTAGTTTTTTTGTGAATCCTGAATGTCACTGAAGGTCTTTAATCTACGGAACGCTTTCTTCAGTTTAAACAGTTTTTTTTCTTCTTGTATTTCTGATATTTTCCTGATGAAAATGAACTGAATGGATATTTTGAAAACAAAGACGTGAAGAATTATATTAGGTTAATACCATATAGATGTTATTTGTGTGAATTTGTTTTATATTTATTAATTAATTATAAAAAGGTTCTAAAAGTAGAATCTCCAATCTCTATTCAAAATTTTATATGGCAAATGATTATATAGGAATAATCAACATATATAGTCACGACCGTCTTTCCTCAATTCCTCATCGCTGTCACGGATGCGCGCGCATCATCATTATGATCATTATCATTATTTAATGATAATAATAATAATTATTATTAGTATATTATTATTATTAATATATATAGTCACGACCGTCTTTCCTCAATTCCTCAATTCCTCATCGGCCGCTGTCACGGATGCGCGCGCATCATCATTATGTTCATTATCTTCTATAGAAGCTTCTATCTTTATAATTATGTATATTTACAAAAAGTCAATTCGCTCGCGCCTCTAGCGGTGAAAATGAGGGGTAATACCAGCTGACCTAATGTACATGTAAAGTTTGGAGCGGGACGTTTCACAAGAGTGACATCCACGGCTCCAATTTATAATTGTAACAAATAGTATTTGAATAAAAACATTCAATCGGGTAAAACACGGGCGTTGCCCGGGTCATTCGGCTAGTATATATATATATTGAAAATAGAGCAATCCGTTTTGAATATATTAATAGGATTTATTTTGAATCGCAATGCTTAATAAACTTTCAATATTTCGATGAGACAGCCTGCCTATCTCATCATCTATATATATATATATTTATATATATATATATATTTTTTTGAAGATTGAGCAATCCATAATTAAAATTATATTTAAGAAGATGCATATATTGTATTTATAATAATTTTAATGTTCCAATATTTTGGGGGGGCAACTCGCCTCTTTTTATCTAGGATGTTTGTGTTTTTCACACGTGCTCGCATGCTTTAGTGAAAAACACAAACATCCTCGATAAAGAGAGGCGAGTTGCCCCTCGAAATATTAGAACATTAAATTATTATAAATCCAATATATGCACCTTTTTAAATATATATATATATGTCTTTATAAATATAAAAAGTATAAGGCTTCTCTCCCATCAAAACTGGAAGCTATTATTGACCGTCGTCTCAAACTAGCGGCCTCGGTTCGGTGACAAAGCCACAACACCAGCTTTAGCAAAGCCCTATGCTTTTTTTAGATCAATTTCCTCCCGGCAAATTTCCATCTATATATGTAAGTATATATTTAATTGATAATATATATATATATATCTCTTATATTAAAATATTTTATTTAGAATTATGTTATATTAAAGTATAATTTTATTTAAAATTATATTTAATTGATTCAAATACTGCTAAATCCGCCACCAGAGGTCGTGCTTTCCTTATAAAAATTCGTTGTTGTTTTATCCCCGTTGGTCGGCTCAAACCTTTGTACATTATGTAAATAATCGTTTGTTTTCCTTATTCTACTCGCCTTAAGCCAGGCAGCACTTTTATCAAACCATGTTTTTCATATATTCCATAAGTTCAATTAAATCTATTTTGATAACTGACTTTATTTAATCATTGTCAAGACTGCTCAACAAATATCTCTATTCTCTTTTCTTTATTTATAAGATATATATATATATCGAAAAATACACCTCTCCCTTTAATTATGCATTAGAACAATGCACTGTGTATCATCTTAGTGAAAAACTTTAATAGTGATGATAAAGAATAAGTCACAACACACCAGTTTAGACAAATTCAGACAACAGCCAACAACCAGTATACCATGGTTTCAGACTATGGCCCTCATCAGTACAGGGACGGCTTCATGACAAAGAAGAAATAAAAAGGTATCAAAAATATATTCAAAGTTTCTATTATTTGCTTCAACCTGAAAAAAAAAAGTGACTAAAATATAGACACGTCAAAGTATTTGTTTCAAAACCTAACAAAGAAGAAATAAAGGTATCATAATATGACCAATCAACCTTGCTAATCTTTGTTTCAACCTGTCAAGAATAAATAAAAAAGTGTCAAAAACACAGAAAAGTCGGTGTTTGAAGTTTATATGTTAATTTTGTAATTATTCTTATTTTTTAATTCATAGAAGCATTTTCTGGCAGACATATTCAATTTTTTTATTATCATTTTTGTGATATTATTATTTTCTTATAGTTAGTTTTCAAATCATTTGCAATTGTAGTTTCTTTTCTGTTTTGTTGTGTTCCTTTTTTAAGCAAAAAAAATATATAGAACTAAGGTGTAATATTCAATTCAAGCATATGGAACCCACAGTCAGCATTGGTAATAAAAAAAAGAAGGAAGATTGAATATACAAATGAGAAGAAACCAAACGCACAGAGAGAAGTATAGTGTAATAAACACCACCAGACTTGGGTAGTATAATTGACAATGATCAGTGGATAATGGCCGTTGTGTTTCCTAGCTGTCAGATGGATACTGTAGAAATTGGCAGTTAGTTCTATGTATATCTCCTAGCTGTTAATGTTCACATACCTTTATACTCCCCATTGAATATAACAAAATATTTTTTAAAACTTAATGCTGTTGACGTTATGTGGCGCTGAGTTTGTTGTTGACACACTTTAAAATGTTAAAACACCTTGATAAAGGTTGGCGTTTAGCCAACTGAAATATTGGTAAAATAAATGATATTTTGATCCAATATATGCCTTTTTAATTAAATACCTTTATATATATTACTGTGTCCATTGACGATCAATATCTTCTAAGCAACAGTGGTATAATGGTTAGCATAGCCTTCTTCCTTGCAGTTGACCCGGGTTCGATTCCCGGTCGTCGCATCTTTTTTTCAGGCTTCTCCAACAGTGAAATGTACATAATGCTTTGAAAATTAGAAACTATTTAATACACGTATGATTCTTTTTGAAAATAAACAATTTCTATTGCCCATACTGCAATGGAAAAATTAAAGGGAGGGGTTTTCCATTGCAGTAAGGGCAGTAGAAATTGTTTAATTTTAAAAAGAATCTTACGTGTCTATAATAGTTTCGAATTTTGATAACAGATGGCGCGCTAATGCATCATAATATATACATATGTGCAAATAAAAGTTATATTCCTTCCTTTTAATAGATGAATAAAAATTAGGTATTCAATAACATAAAACTTTGTATCATAATATTAAGGTAAAAATATCAACCTTCTCTCCAGGGAATCGTGTTTTCTCCCGTATTTACATAACAGATATCGCGTTAGTGCATCGTAACATAGTGCTTTGTATATATTCCGCTTTATGCGTCCATCGGGGTTCAAAAATCATCCATTCTGGTTAGAAGATCCGTAAATAAAGATATTTCCGTATATATCTTCTCTAGTTTCTTGTATACTAGCCTGTTGAGGAATGTCATAGTACGAAAGCTTGCCAAGATTATATTGCATAAAGAATCTTGTTGCCGTTATCTTTGATTCCTTCTTCAATATGATTCCTGACGATTCCTTCTCTTGTTATTTTATCTTGAAGATAGACGTTGCCTCTGGTCAAGTTTCATAGTTCTTAAACAATGAGACACTTCGGATAACAAAGATTCTTATTTTTCTCGATGTTTCGATAAAAAAATCTGTCTTCGTCAGGATAAATATTAAAGTATTTAGCAAGGTGTTATAAATGTATTGTTATAATGCATTGCTGAATACTTTATAATTTTGATTTTCACCTGAGGAATACAAAATAATTTTGTCGAAACGTCGAGAAAAATAAAAAAAGCTTTTATAGCCGAAGTGTCGCTTATTGTTTAAGAACGATTAACATTCTTGTTCCTATTAGAATTCCATGTTTTTCCATAGAGATTATCTTTCTACTTGCAGCTAGTACTTGGTATACTTGGTGAAGCCTTTTTCCCTCAGCCACGACCCTCATCCAACTCTCCCAGGCTTCCACTTCCCATTGTCGGTGCTCTCACAATCTTCTTGTGTCAACCAGAATTCCCTTTTCCTCCAATGGGCCTTTCACCTAGATGGCTGTATTGTGTTGTCCTTATTGTCTTTCTGCGAAAAAGCTTGGCCTTCAAGCTTGCAGCGGAGAGTGCGTAATTTCTATTACAAATATTATCTTTCTTCAAAATTCGAAACTATTTTAAAGGCGTAAGATTCTTTTTAATATTAAACAATTTCTACTGCCCTTACTGCAATGGAAAAATTAATGGGAGGGCCGAGTTCATCAGTGGTGAACCCTCTCAGCGGTTTCGCCAGTTAAATCTACCATACCGCTGTTATATTGCATTTTTGGAACTTCCTTTTATAGTGATAGAAATTGTTTAATTTCAAAAAGAATCTTACGCCTTTAAAATAGTTTTGAATTTTGATAACAGATGGCGCGCTAATGCATCATATTATCTTTCTTAATTGACGAGATAGGCTAATTGGTATAAATGGATGAGGCCTTTGGAGAGAATGGAGCGAGCACTGTCATCCAATACTTGTCCAAAGAGCCAGCTTAACTGGACAAGTAGTCACTGATTGATATATTCAACTTTTATTCAACTATTACAACAAATCTAGCTGTATCGCTAAAAACACTGGCGCCAAATGAAAGAGAAAAATATCTATCTATATGATGAGCTAGACCCTCCCATTAATTTATCATTTCACTAAGAACAGTAGAAAATTGTTTTATTTTAAAAATAATCATACGCGTTTAAAATTGTGTCAATTTCTTATATACACAGTCTAGCCATAAATTCTGTTACAAACAATTTTATAAATTAAATGATTAAGAACAAAAACTAATGGAAAATAAATACATATTTTATTAGCCAATAAGACATAGATTTTAAATATATACAAGCATTCAAAATGTTCTCCCTTATTTTTGACACAGGATCTCAAACGTTCGGGCCACTGATCTATGGTGGCACGCACCTTTTCTAAGGGTATTTCTTTCATTGCTCTCACCAATGCTGATTTCAATTTATCCAAATTATGATATCTTTTATAGCACACCTTCTCCTCTAAATATGCTCACAAACTGTAATCAAGGGGTTTAAATCAGGGCTTCCAGAGGGCCATTCATTGGCCTTTATGAACTCCGGAACATTCGTCTCCAACCATTGTTGAGTTGACTTAGCTTTGTGAGCAGGAGCTGAATCTTGTTGAAATATCCAATGTTCTCCATTAAACATTTTTGTATTCAGAGGCTTTACTACTTGTTACAAAATGTCTTATTTATAGTTTTCAGCTGTATTTTTTACCCCTTTGGCACAGAAGTGGAGATCTGTTACACCTTGGTAGCTAACTCCCCACCAAACCATGACAGAAGAAGGATGGTGACTTTTTCAAGTCTTCTGACTTTCAAATAAGCTTCTAGAGAGCTACGAGCATATATCCTATCATTCTGACGATTAATTTTTTTTCGACAGTGAAAAAATTATCGTCTTTGAAAAGGATTCTCTCATGCCACCGACCATCATGCTGCGCCAACAACATTTTTGATCTAACCCTTCTAATATCTCTAAGAGCAGGGGTTATCAAATGACCTGTGCGTCTTTTGAAAGCTCTCAGTCCAAGGTCTTCGTTGATTATCCTTGTAACTATCTTGGAGCTAAATTTATCTGCTTTGCTAAGATCTTTTGTTTGCAGTGTGGATTTCGACGAATTCTTTCGCGAATGGCTTTTATAGCTGCTTGCGTTCGTTGCATGCGAGGTCGACCAGATCTTTCAAGGTCATCAATATTGCAAGCCTTGTTGAACCTTTCATTGATGATTTATTCAAATTTTGTAAAAGTTTAAAAAGGGTGAAAGATTTTGGCCTACCTTGTGTAAGAGGCTATTACAACTATAGGGTTTTCTTTAATACCCAAACCCATTATCAAAAAACAAATATATTCCGATTTTTTTTCTAAACATGTGTACACGAGATATTCAAATAACAACAACTGTATTTTGAATACTTAACGTGGTCAAATTAATATTTTATCACTGTTTTGGTTTTGTAACAATATTTATGGCTAGACTAAGTATATGGTAATTTTATATCATTAGTTGAGTAAACAATAATACAATAAACAAAGTACCAAGCAATAGCAATAATCTTACCTTTGAATAAATATTTACATATAAAAAAGCAAAACTGACAGCTTATCCAAATCATCACTGGTTCAACCCATTGAAACAATTAGAAGAACTTCAAAAACTCAATAGAAATCAACAAACAGCTTTAGCAAGACTAAGAAGTGGTCATATAAAAACCTTAAAATTTCAAAATGGACAAAAAAAAACCTTCAATAACTGCTTGAAATGCAATAGTGTGAAAGCTTCTCCGGAGCATATCTTGTTATGCTCAGAACTGACAATAGAGGACCCCAGGCCTATAACTACCATCGCAAAATTGGAGAGGAGTGGACTTCAGGAATTGGTTTAACCATGGAGATGAGCACCACCACCACCACTAGAAAGTACCTAAATGATAACAGTACCAACTCTTTAAAACCATGCTGTGCCAATCTTTCTCCTTCAGTACTTTTGTCTGAAGATGGTCACAACATTGTTATTGAGACGTTCAATCAAATTTAGTTATTTAGTCTGTTCACCTTGTTGTTCTTGTCGAATAATCTTAATTGCATACCTCATCAATCTTATTTACATATGATCCAGCTGATATCTCTGACCTTGAGGCAAGGACTGTATTAAGGATTCCATCCTCTGTTCATCTAAAACATCCATCTACTGGAGATTTGAGGTAAGTTGACGAAGACCTCTTTGATTGTCTACTGATATGGACGCTTCCTTGTCTTCTACTTCTTTCTTATCTCCACTCAATAATCATATTAGAGTATCAAGCCTGTAGAGGTTGTTGATTGTGTCTGCTGGGGATGAGTAGAGTTCATCAATGGATGAGCCAATACAGTCAATAATGATTGGGTAAAGAAGGATCCTTCTGCCTTTGTCATTAAGATTGGAAGCACTACTCAATTTTCTCCATCAAAAGTATTCTTAATGATATAAAGCGCAGTGGCCATTCGCTGCTTGTGGATGTTTTTGAAAGTTCCATTTTGGACCAATATGTAAATAACTCCGTCCGTGAGAAAGCTCCACCAATATTGAAAGCTTACAGAAAGATTCTTTCATAACCATATTAATATAAAATAATCATTATTGCTGTGAGAAAGAGTTAATATTTATTATTTTGTAACTAATAAAAAAACTCATAAATATTTCGCAAATCGAAGAAAATATTTATTTAAAATATTTTTTTTTTTAAACGTAGCGCCATCTCTAGGAAATTTTAACAATTAATTCTTTGATTAGCGAACCTTCCATATATTTGCATATCTACTCGATATATCTATGCAAATTAAATTGTTCTATTTATACAAAATAATTTATAACAATTCTCTAATAGTATTTCTTTTTATCTCGTGGAACAGAGGAAGGATAAATAAAAGAAATTGAAGTGGAAGGAGCGTATATAGCGAGTTTAACAGAATCGTTGATGGGGAAACCAATTCGTTTGGGTGAGATTTTGGCAATCCTCGGGTTTTGGGAGGGGGTATGGGGGGGGGGACCTTGATTAATTGAGGGATGCAATTAACTCAAATTAAGATGGGGACAGTTCCTAATCCGTGCAGAGCTCATTTATAGGCTGAACACAGAGACCAATTATGGCTTTACTTCCATTCTCTATAATTGACCTTCTACCAACACGGCGCGTTGGATTGGTTACTTAAAAGCCATTTTATAAACTGGACGCTTTGGAGGAAAAGGGATTAAAGAGATACAGAAAATTATTTTTAAACATTTTTTCCCCATCACACAAAAATAATTCTTGAAGTTTATATATTAGTTAATATATTATTTATAATAAATGGTTTTTTGTGTTCTTAATATTTTATATTTCGAAAAAAAAAAGTATATAAACGTTAAATTGTTTTTCCCCCACCGAGATGGCGCTGAATATCTTTGATAAATTCAGTTGTAGATAAAATGTTAATCATATTAGGTTAGGGGTATTCATTTTGTATATATTACATTCACAATTAAATTTTGATATTGTTGCACCAATTTGCAGCTTTTCAGGGTCATCGACCTTGGTTTCCTTCTTCTTGGTGTTATACACAGAGCGGGGTTTCCATACTTAAAGTAAATTTGAAAAAAGTAAATAAATTACTTTTTAAAGTTATTGTGTTTATTTATTCTTCCTCGTAGGTCGTGATCTTCAGTCTTTGGTCTAAGTCCTCTCTCTATATATATATATATCTATCATTATTAATCTTATTTATTCATTTTATGTATTTAACCTTATATAATCTTATATGGACTTTATAATAAATCAGTTTCAATCTCAATCTCTCTCTCCAATAACCAATCAAGATATATGTACAATAACAATATTAAAAAAAAGGAATGAAACTATAAAAAAGAATGATACCCTTGTATTTAATCTGTTTTAAATAAATATTAAATATTGTAGCGTAGATATCACGTCTTGGAATATCTTAAGATGTCAAAGTATTTATTGATGACGTCACCACGACCAGTCGACAATTATAAACAAACTATCTACAGCTAGAGAATATCGAACAAGCAAGCTAGGTAACTAAATGATTATTTTACAAATAATAAATCTGTTTACAAATATTTTCATTGACTAATTAAATTAAATAAATAATGAATTATTATTATTTTTTTTTTTTATTTAACAATTGCAGAATACACGCTATATCCACAAATCGGATATTTGCGTGTGAAATATATAAATTTGAATGAAAAAAAGAAAAAAGTAGTTTAAAGAGATATATATATATTTACATATCAGTATGCAAATTGATTACATTAGTAGTCAGTTATATAGTTAAGTACATTCTGCAGAATTTGTTGAATCTTTAGTGTATATTCTTAGTGTAGACCAGATGTTGCATATTTGATATAGTGATTTATTTAATTTATGATTTAGAGCACAATAGTCATGATTAGATTTTTAATTTGGCTCTAGCTGACCCTGATCTCTACCATGTATGCCCCCACAGTCCTCCACGCAGCGAACAAGCCTCTCCCCACCGCCTATCCGGACCAGATGTTGCATATTTGTTATTACCTCGCCACAATATTATAGAATAATCTGAATAAATGTAGGGCGCATTAATGCAACAATATATCTATATGACAAATAAATATCAAAATTATTTAAGAATTCTAAAATAAAAATTGAGTATAGGAATCTAAAAATCTTTATGTAGCATTTTACTATCCAAATATTCCGAATGCAGAGATATACGCACCTGGAATAATTATTGGAATCCTTTATAACTCTGTGATCTTCAATAAAAATTATTTTTGACCAGGAAGGATTAAGTAAACAATCCCGGGGTGGTAAATCAAGTTATTTCCCATACCAATCGCCCTGGGCGATTCTTCTTGGAGAATAAAATAAAAGAATTATTTTCCACGTATAGAAGAAATATTTTAGCTTTTCTTTTGTTTTTTTTTTTAAATAAAAATGATTTCCTCTTCCCATTTATAAAATGTCCAATATATATATATAATATTTTCTGGAAATATGTAACAATGTATGCAACACGGATATATTCTGGTATGTAACTATAATATTGTCGCGAGAAAAAATAATTAAATAGGCTTCAGAATTACTTTAAATATTTATTTAATCAGTTATATGCGAGATTTTAAATATAAAAGTAAAAGTTACTATGTACATGAGCCAAATCGACCCAGCCGTTAGAGCAGCAAGAGGGGAGAACTGAGATCTTTCCTCCTTTTCCGTGGCGCCACTGTTTACCCCGAACGGTCGGTCCAGTCAAGATAAGAGGGAATACCAGGAAACTGTCCTCCTGACAATATAGTATGCAACAATGTGTTCCAATATGTAACATTGGTTAATGTATGTAACAAACAGGGTAGAGTGGGAGAATGTCACATAGATATTCAATATTCAGCACTATTCTAGTAATGTTCCAGTAGGTAACAAATGTCCTGTGTATGTAACAATATTCTTGTATGCAACAATGTCACAGTAGGTAACAAATGTCCTGTGTATGTAACAGTATTCTTGTATGCAACAATGTCACAGTAGGTAACAAATGTCCTGTGTATGTAACAGTATTCTTGTATGCAACAATGTCACAGTAGGTAACAAATGTCCTGTGTATGTAACAGTATTATTGTATGCAACAATGTCACAGTAGGCAACAAATGTCCTGTTTATGTAACAATATTCTTGTATGCAACAATGTCACAGTAGGTAACAAATGTCCTGTGTATGTAACAGTATTCTTGTATGCAACAATGTCACAGTAGGTAACAAATGTCCTGTGTATGTAACAGTATTCTTGTATGCAACAATGTCACAGTAGGTAACAAATGTCCTGTTTATGTAACAATATTCTTGTATGCAACAATGTCACAGTAGGTAACAAATGTCCTGTGTATGTAACAGTATTCTTGTATGCAACAATGTCACAGTAGGTAACAAATGTCCTGTGTATGTAACAATATTCTTGTATGCAACAATGTCACAGTAGGTAACAAATGTCCTGTTTATGTAACAATATTCTTGTATGCAACAATGTCACAGTAGGTAACAAATGTCCTGTGTATGTAACAGTATTCTTGTATGCAACAATGTCACAGTAGGTAACAAATATCCTGTGTATGTAACAATATTCTTGTATGCAACAATGTCACAGTAGGTAACAAATGTCCTGTGTCTGTAACAGTATTCTTGTATGCAACAATGTCACAGTAGGTAACAAATGTCCTGTGTATGTAACAGTATTCTTGTATGCAACAATGTCACAGTAGGTAACAAATGTCCTGTGTATGTAACAGTATTCTTGTATGCAACAATGTCACAGTAGGTAACAAATGTCCTGTGTATGTAACAGTATTCTTGTATGCAACAATGTCACAGTAGGTAACAAATGTCCTGTGTATGTAACAGTATTCTTGTATGCAACAATGTCACAGTAGGTAACAAATGTCCTGTGTATGTAACAGTATTCTTGTATGCAACAATGTCACAGTAGGTAACAAATGTCCTGTGTATGTAACAGTATTCTTGTATGCAACAATGTCACAGTAGGTAACAAATGTCCTGTGTATGTAACAGAGTATTATTGTATGCAACAAAGTTTGTGCATGTAACAAATGTTGGAATGTCTTTAATGACATTTGGGTTTTAAATTGAAGCATTAGTTTTTATTAAAGCTGTTATATAATGGAACATTGTTGCATATTGGAATACAGTTACCTATCAGAACATTTATTATATACTCAAACACTTTTGTTTTATACAAGAATATTGTCGAATATTAAATATAAAAATATATACAGTATATGTTACCTATAGAAATTGTGTTTCATAAAAGAACAGTATTCTAATGTATTTTTATGCAACAATAATTCCATAGATAATATATTTTCTTATATTTAATATTCGACAATATTCTTGTATGAAACAACGGTTTTTGAATATATAACAAATGTCCTGGTATGTAACTGTATTCCAGTATGCAACAATGTTCCATTATATAACAGCTTTAATAAAAACTGATGCTTCAATATCAAACACAAATGTCATTAAAGACATCGCAATAGGTATAAATAAAAATATTTCCAGTTTTTAAAATATTATAAATCATAAATAATGTGTCCAAGTATATAAAAAATGTACAGTATGTAAAATATTATACTAAATTTTTCCCACTACGTATCAGATGTGTTCTGTAATAATATCCTAATTTTGTATAAATTTTTCCTGCAGAAGGCCGTTATCCCGAAAGCTCGAAAAACGTTTAATAAAAGGTACTCATCTTTGGTCGTTTAATTTATTATCTAAAAATACCCTAATATGTAACAAATGTCCTGGTATGTAACTGTATTCCAGTATGCAACAATGTTCCATTATATAACAGCTCTAATAAAAACTAATGCTTCAATATCAAACAAAAATGTCATTAAAGACATTCCAACATTTGTTACATACTGTGACATTGTTGCATACAATAATACTCTGTTACATACACAGGACATTTGTTACATACTGGGACATTGTTGCATACAAGAATATTATTACATACACAGGACATTTGTTACCTACTGTGACATTGTTGCATACAAGAATACTGTTACATACACAGAACATTTGTTACCTACTGTGGCATTGTTGCATACAATAATATTGTTACATACACAGGACATTTGTTACATACTGTGACATTGTTGCATACAAGAATATTGTTACATACACAGGACTTTTGTTACATACTGTGACATTGTTGCATACAATAATATTGTTACATACACAGGACATTTGTTACCTAATATGTAAAAATGTTATAAAATATTTGGCTTCAAGGGATAAGTTTCTTTTTAAACATATTTAATTCATGTCTCTAGATTTCTCAGGCAAATAAAGGCCTTCTACAGGAGACACCATGATAACTTCATATTGTTGGAGTTGACAATTCAATAAAATAATGTTTTGTATTATTAACACAAAGCAATAACGCGCCATCTTTACATATAAAATGAAAGGATTTAAAAGCACGAATGTTTCCTTTATACATAATACAAACTTCTACTGTCCTTACTGCGATGAAAAAATGTATTGGGAGGGCTTGGCTCATCAGTGGTGAACCCTCCCAGCGGTTTCGCTAATTTAATCCACCAGACCGCTTCTAAGAGCTCTAATACTGTAATGGACGATTCTGCTTATATACGCAGCACTGAAGAATGGAATATCAGAAATGGTTTTCAAGAAAACTATGGACATAAGCTTATAGGACAGTAGAATTACATTCAAATATTTGCATCGAGCAATGTTCTTCCGAAAACAATAAAGACAAAGCCATTTAGGCATAAATTAACACAAAGCAATAACGCGCCATTTATACATATAAAATAAAATGAAAGGATTTAAAAGCACGAATGCTTCTTTTATACATAATACAAACTTCTACTGCCCTTACTGCGATGAAAAAAGCTGATGAGCCAAGCCCTCCCAATATATTTTTTCATCGCAGTAAGGGCAGTAGAAGTTTGTATTATGTATAAAAGAAACATTCGTGCTTTTAAATCCTTTCATTTTATATCTTGTATTATGCTTCCTTTATACGCCCGAAAGCTAGAGATATAAGAATTTAAAATTATCCAAAAAAAGAAACTTATATATCCCTAGAAGCCTTATATTTCTAACTTATTGAACTGTTATTTATGTAGCAATATTCCAATATGTAAAAATGTTAAATACGATATGTTTCAAGTATGTAACAAATATTCCATGTGGAATATTGTGGAATATCCATGGATGATAATGCCCGTCCACATAGGGCTTGTGTGGTCGACACTTTTCTCCAAAACCATGCAATTGCTCGGATGAATTGGCCAGCTCGATCTCCAGACCTAAATCCCATTGAGCATGTATGGGACAACCTAGGACGGCGGATCTCATCCCTCCAACCCCCTCCTAGAAACACTCATGAGCTAGAAACAGCCTTAACACAAGAGTGGGCGTTGATTCCACAGGAGCTGATAAACTCCTTAATTCTTAGTATGGGTCACCGATGTAGAGCCTGTCTATAAGTTAAAGGCGATCACACCCCATATTAACAACAATATCCAAGATATTTATGCACTGACTGCAAGAAGAACATTGCTTGACCGGCTAATTTGTATGAAATACGTGTTAGAATTCTTTGATTTCGGGTATTCTAATCAATAATGGAATAATAAATTTATGCATAAAATTTCATTGATTAATGTTCAATGAAATTTTAGATATATGGAGAAAATATGTTGTTTCTTTAATTTTGCGGGCCAGTGTATAATAGAGTCAATTGGTTATAAAAACTATAATTAGTTTATTTTTGAAGTTATATTTACTCGGGTTTATATACCCGGATGTGTAAATTGAATAATATATATTTAAGAATAAACACACATAACATTAGTTACGGGAGAGGATGACATTCATATACTAAAAAAAGTCACCTCTCCCATTAAGATAAAGCATTCTGGTTTTATATTTCTAGTACAGAACGTAATGGGGGTTGATAAATGATATGTAAATATTTATATATAAATAGTGCGCTAACAATTTACATATTTCCACGTATAATAAACATAAAACAATGTCAAAATTGCTACCAATTTTCTTTTGGGAGAAAATTCTAAATCGCCATTTTGAATTCTTCAACTAAATATTAAATCTGTTTGAGATTTGGTGGAGAAGGTATAGGTTTTAAATGAGAATATTTTAAAATCATTAACGCCCTTTAACTAGATAATATCACGTGATCCCTATCATCCAATCAGATTCTACCGCGAACGTTTTATCATCAATTATTAATCGTTTGGCTAAATTGACGATAGAGTCGACTGATTTAGTGAATAAAGTCGTCTGTTTCATTATTCGGTTTTTCGTTAAAAAGAATATAGTGTGTGCATTATATTTATATTTTAACATACTATTTAAACTCAGACAAAACTTGAGGAAGTTGTACCTTTCAGCATGTATATCAGGATTCAGACAATAACTCTGAAATATATTTGATACACAGTGACCTTTATTGAAGACACACGAGATAACCAATATACACTCATGGACCAAACTAAAGGAAGTTGTACCTTTTAGCATATATATCGGGATTGAGACAATAACTGTGAAAGATATTACAGTGACCTTTATTGAAGATACACGAGATAACCAATATACACTCATGGACAAAACTTAAGGAAGTTGTACCTTTTAGCATGTATATCGGATTCAGACAATAACTCTGAAAAATATTACAGTGACCTTTATTGTGAAGACACATCAGATAACCAAGTATGGAAAAATTTGCCTCTGTCTCCTTGCAAAAAAAAAAAAAAAAAAAAAAAGAAGAAGACCGGTGACATCAAAGCCTTTTCATTTCCTAAAGTTTTGTTCACCACATGTTTAGTCGATTTTTAAACATTATTTATGATTAGTATCTCTATTATGCACTTTATAAAGGCAAACTTTCGAGCCATGGCTATTCAACGGACTTATTTACAAGCTGAGTGATATGCAACTTTGATATGTAAATATGGCTGAAATATGTCAATATATTTGCACATTTCATTATACGTATTCACATAGGTAGCTTTATAAAGGTATTTTTATTAAAGTAAAACATATAATACAAAAAATAAGTAAATAGAATGTATCCTATTATATATATAAATAAACTGAACGATGCTGATGGTAGGCGCCATCTATCGGAATAACTGTATAAATCACACGGTTTTTACAAGTGAAAAATTAGTACAAGAAGTTAAATTGTACTAGGTGGATAAATTAAGAAAAAGGCATATCCTGATCGCGCTAATAAAAGTTGCTGATACCCTGCGCCATCTGTCGGAATAAAAATCAACAAATAGTTGAATTTTTAATTATTCCAGAATTAACAAGTATTAGTTAAAACTATCTCAATGTTTTAAAAAGGAATATAAAAGCGTTATCGTGATACTCCTGTGGAAGGACTGACAGGTCCGAAAGCTAGAGAATACAATTTGAGCAAGAAACTTAGCCCTGGAGACTTTATTTTCTTTATAACTTATGAAAATATTGAGGTGATTGTGTGTTTTTATTTATTTATGTAAATTTTCAGAGAGGTATACCATATGGTGGTGTAAAACTTACTTGTTGTACAGTACAATGTCGGGTAGCCAGATCTGTTCTGCTGGAACATGGAGTTTGCTGACTCCTCCATATTCTTCAGGTTCCCACCGGAGTTTGTAGTCGTTCCACTCCTATACCGCCATCTGTCGTTATCTTATACTGTCTCTGTAGTATGACATATGTAAAAACAATAGAAACAAATAAAAGGGTCCAGGTGTTTATATTAATAATAAAAAAGGCATATCCTGACCAGGAGCACATGTGCTTTTTAGATGGCAGAGCACCAAATAGTCAAACAGAAATCAACTAAACATTGACTTAACCTATTCCCTGATGTTCCCATCTAAATAGCACATGTGCTCCTGGTCAAGATATGCTTTCATAATTTATATAAACATGGGTTTCCTCTCCCGTCAAAATAGACGTCAAATCTAGACGCTATCTGATGTCGTTAAAAGATGGCGTCTAGCTTTGACGTCTATTTTGACGGGAGAGGTGACCCTTCTTTGTCTTTTTAGATCAATATCCTCCCCGGCAAAATTTCCATTTATACACATGTATAGACATAAATATTATATATATATGTTATATAAAAATATTATTTTATTTTGAATTATAATTTATAGATTCAAATACTCTGCTAAATCGACCGCCAGAGGTCACTCTTCCCCTATAAAAACTCGTTGTTGTTTCCCGTTGGCCGGCTCAAAACTTTTGTACATTATGTAAATAATATTTTGTTTTCCTTATTCTACTCGCCTTAAGCTAGGCATTACTTTTATCAAATTATGTTCTTTTATATATTCCTTCAGTTCAATTAAAATACTGATCAAAATTATTTTTATTATCATACTTTTAATATTTAACCACGACTGCATTACCATAATCCTCAACATGATCAAAAATCAAGCATAAAATCAAATATCATTTGTTTTTATAACATATGTATTGTCACGTATATAGAAAACTAGAAGAATGACCCGGCTTCGCCCGAGAAATCCCCCGAGTGAAGCATCCTTCATACTGAAAGTACATCAATAATAAATAGTAGAAGTGCCATAGAATAGCAATACAGAAGAAACACATAAACTACAGGGAAAAAGTGTGTAATGGCAAAAATTGTATTATATTAGTGTTTAGGTATTTGATTTAATTATTTTTTGCAATCCATTTAGTTGTTTCAAAATTAATATAGTTTAAATAAATGAGTTTTAAAAATTGTAAAAAAAAAAGCATCAATGCCCGCGTGGCAGGCGAGCATTCTCGCCATTGAACTACCGATGCTTATAAGAAATGGCCATATTTGGGTATTTATTCCATTCACAAAAGTAAACGGTGACAGAATTAAGAATTGATTGATGACTATGATACTTGTATATTTTAATTATGAAAGACAAACTTTTCAGGATGACACAGCAAATTATTCAAGGCAAGCACAAAATTATAATAGATAAAATACATGAGAAGTAATGAGAGGGAAATTTACATAGTAGCAAAATATATATACATCAAAATATTTAATTAAAAAGACATATATTGGATCAAAATATCATTTATTTTACCAATATTTCAGTTGGTTGAACGCCAACCTTTATCAAGGTATTATAACATATTTAATGTGTGTCAACAACAAACTATAATATCTTAAAAAAGGTTGGCGTTCAGCCAACTAAAATATTAATAAAATAAATGATATTTTTTTATTCAGTATATGCCATTAAATATTCATTTGAAACTATTATAGACGCGTATTATTCTTTTGAGAAAATTAAACAATTTCTACTGAGTCTATAATAGTTTCAAATATTTATAACAGATGGCGGTCTGATGCATCATAAAGATTTATTTATAGATTTCTCTATTTTCAAAACGATACGTAAAAATATTGAAAATATGTTAATAAAATAATAATAAAGACTTTACTACAATTAATATTTATTATTATTCATTTTTATATATTACTAGCCGAATGACCCGGGCAACGCCCGTGTTTTACCCGATTGAATGTTTTGATTCAAATACTATTTGTTACAATTATAAATTGGCGCCTTAAATAAATGCATATGTTTGTTAATAACTATAGCCTATGTGCTTTATCTGTCTATGTACTGTTGGTTTCCGTAGGCGTCTCTTACTGGGAAAAAGAGAGGATTCCATTTGGTTATTAACTAATATATGCATTTATTTAAGGAGCGACCCGCTCCAACACAATAGTTACAAAAACGAAAATGCGAGTGGGGGGGGGGGCAAAGGTGGCGTGATCGTAGCCGACCAATAGGAGGGCGCCATTCCAAAAAAAAAGCAAACCGTGACAGAGGCGATGACGCTCGTAACTGTATATAGAATATTCATGATTTTCTTTCAAACCTCAAAGGTTCAGGTTCCTAATATATATTATTTTTTCTCTTTTTATTTCGATTACTTTTTTTTGTATAATATGTTTATAACTGTTTCTGTTTAAAAAAAAAAGTAAATCGACGCAATTATCCCTAGCCGGGATATCGCGTTTGTGTGTTGAAATAAATGTTTAAAAAAAATATTAATTAGATATAATTCGGGTACTTAGAGTCAGTAGACCGCCAGCTGGCTTTATATAGGAAATAAGAAGTATAAATCACAAATTCTTTTCTGTTTACAAACAAACAAATTCCAAAAAATAACCCCTTGCATCAATACTGAGAAAAATATATCAGACTTCCAAGGAAAGTTGTATTTTCTCTCGACGCCTTATATATTTTACCTGAACAAAACTAAGTTATACATATGAAATGAAAGGATTTAAAAGCACGAATGTTTCTTTTATACATAATACAAACTTCTACTGCCTATACAGTGACGAAAAAATATATTGGGAGGGCTTGGCTCATCAGTGGTGAACCCTCCCAGCGGCTTCGCCAATTTAATCCACCAGACCGCTTCTCAGAGCTCTAATACTGTATTGGACGATTCTGCTTATATACGCAGCACTGAAGGATGGAATCTCAGAAATGTTTTCAAGAAAACTTTGGACATAAGTTATACTGTACTTACTTAGGTGAAAAATATTGATAGACCAAGCTCATCAGTGAAGAACACTTCCAGTGGTTTCGCCAATTTAGTCTAACAGACCGTATTTTTGAGTTTTAATAGTGTATTGAACGATTCTCTGCTTATATATGCTGCAATGAAGGGTGGAATCTTAGTTATGGTGTCTTAGAAAACTATGGATACCTAGGCCTTTGGGGCAGTAGAATTACATTAAACGAGAACACAAATAAGAGAGAACACATCGGATTCAAGACCCCGCACAAGACCTTTACCATGTAAATATGTAAATATAATGTATAGAACACGTACATATTAATCACTTTTGAAGATTCAGCAATCCATTATTAAAATTATATTCAACAAAGATGCATATATTGGATTTATAATTAATTTATTGTTGCAATATTTCGAGGGGTAACTCGCCTCTCTTTATCGAGGATGTTTGTGTTTTTCACTAGAACATGTAAGCACGCGTACACCACTCTCGTTCTACAAGGCCAATGGAAGAATTGTATCTTTGATTTAAATATTAAACTCAGTACAGTGGTACCTCGACATACGAGCGCCCCAACATACGAGTTTTTCGAGATACGAGCCGACGAGCAAGTGATTTTTTGCTTTTAGTTACGAGCGAAATTCGAGATACGAGTTCGGTTCGGTAGTAACACGCAGTCGCGCCATCACGCGTACACCCAGGAACTGACGACTGAGGAGATACAAGAGTTACAGTCACAGCAGCATACTGAGGTTATGCAAGTAATTGGTTTTGAGGAGTCAGAGGAGGAGGTTATTTCTACAAGTTAGATAAAGGAGATCTTAGGAATGTGGGAGAGAGTTTCACAGTTCGTGGAAAAAAAACACCCAGAAAAAGTTGCAACAGGTCGTGCATCTGACCTTTTTAATGACACTTGCCTAACTCATTTCCGGAACATTCTGAGAGGGAGGAAGAAACAAACCTCCTTGGACATGTTTTTTTCTAAACGGCCTACAGGTGAAAGCGAGAAAAATGTAGCGAAAAAGGCAAAGACCAGTGAGGATATCTAATTTATTTCTTTACATTCTCTTTTTTGTTTTTGTGCAATAAATATTTGATATTTATAAATACGTTTTTATTATTTAAAACCACTTAACAAAAATAACTGGGGTAACATTTTGGAGGTTGGAACGGATTAATGGTAGTTCAATTGTTTTGTATGGGGAAATTTGCTTCGAGATACGAGTAATTCAAGATACGAGCAAGGTTGCGGAACGAATTAAACTCGTATGTCGAGGTACCACTGTATATATAATTGTTAGCTGTATATATACTTAGTTTAATATTTAAATCAAAGATACAATTCTTCCATTGGCCTTGTAGAACGAGAGTGGTGTACGTGTGCTCACATGTTTTAGTAAAAAAACACAAACATCCTCGATAAAGAGAGGCGAGTTGCCCCTCGAAATATTGGAACAATAAAATAATTATAAATCCAATATATGCTTCTTCAACACAAAGCAATAACGCGCCATCTATATATATCAAATGAAAGGATTTAAAAGCACGAATGTTTATTTTATAAATAATACAAATTTCTACTGCCCTTACTGCGATGAAAAAATATATTGGGAGGGCTTGGCTCATCAGTGGTGAACCCAGCGGTTTCGCCAATTTAATCCACCAAACCGCTTCTCAGAGCTCTAATACTGTATTGGACGATTCTGATTATATACGCAGCACTGAAGGGTGGAATCTCAGAAATGGTTTTCAAGAAAACTATGGACATTTGGACAACGAAGTTTGTATTATGTATAAAAGAAACATTCGTGCTTTTAAATCCTTTCATTTTATATATGCATCTTTGTTGAATATTAATCAATAAAATATTATAAGTTAGGTTGTTCTTTTTGAGTGGTATCTGATAAACATATTTTTGAACTTGGAACTTGAACCTGAGTAGAATTACATATCTGGTGGATGGATGGAAGTTTGAATAGGGAACACATGGCAAAACCACGGCAAGACATCTTCTTTATCCTCATATTGGAACAGCTTTCATGTCCTCAATTAGCAATGCAATCAATAGGCGGGACTCTAAAGGTATTATTTCAGTTGGTTTCAAGGATCACACCATCACTATCTCCTTAGCGGCGAAGTACGCGATCTACGTATTCTTGGTAGATCAAGAAATACGTGGTGTCGCTGGAGACCCACTGGTGATTCTCCTCCAAACTCTACAGCGATGGTAGACGCGCTATATTCATTTTACATAGTGTATATAATATATATTATCTTTTTTTAAATAGTACAAACTGTGCACTTTTGCTTGTATTGACAAGATGTCAATAAAATTATTTTAATTGTCAAATTTTCGGAAGGTATTATGATACATTAGCGCGCCATATGTTATCAAAATTCGAAACTATTTTAGACGCGTATGATTGTTTTAAAAATTAAACAATTTCTACTGCCCTTACTGTAATGGAAAAATTAATAGGAGGGCCTGGCTCATCAGTGGTGAACCCACCCAGCAGTTGCGCCAGTTTAATACTCTAAAGGTATTTTCATTCATTTCTGATTATATAGAAAAGGTTTTAAAAGAAATATTTTTTACTTCTAAAAACCTACATGAAGAATGGTGTGGTGGTGATGGAAGCTACAAACTCAAAGAAAAAAATATATATGTCATAATATTACCCTTCCAGGAATAATAAAGTAAATCTACAGTCGACCAGAGAGAGACGTAGAGAGGAGGATGTAAAGGCCGGTCACTTGATATATCAGTCACATTCCAAGGGGCCCATTTTCGTAGAACCTCAGGACTATTTTTGGACAGTTGGGGGGTGGTGTGCGACACGAACGGTCGTTCAGCGGTGACATCCCCTCGCGCTCCCGCTCTCTCGCTGGTTGCCTGGAATTCCTTTTCCAAACTTGTGGTTTCCTTATTTCTCTCTCCCCACATTATTATCATATTGCCACATATATATGTTATATAAAGAAATTATTAAAAATGTTATTTTATTTTAAATATATTTCATAGATTCAAATATTCTGTTAAGTCGACCGCCAGAGGTCACGCTTTCTGTTTACATAACCATTTGTTGTTGTTTCCCGATAGCCGGCTCAAATCGTTTGTAAATATGTAAATAAGTTTTTGTTTACTTCTACTACCCGCCGTCAAGGTATTATTTCATTCTCAATTATGTTATCATATTAATTAAAGTAAATTATGATTCAACCTTTATTTTATTAATATTTTTCATCGAATACAAATCATCATGTACCCTTCAACAACCTAAGAAAATATATTTATTTATAATATATATATAGAGAGAGATAGATAGTGAACAAAAGCGATAATAATAATAATATATAAAAATAAAAAAAAAACACACGACAAAAACAGTGGCGCCATCTCCAAACAAAAAAAAAAGTAAATAAAAAAAAATGCGAAGCAGCGTAATCAGTCAATATTTAGGGTATTGTTGGCACCACGACTTGGGGCAATACTCTCCAATCAATTCGGTCCTACTGCTGGAATTTAATATGCAAATCATTTCTTTCCAGCGTGGCCAGATATATTTTGCGCTCATCTAATTGTAGGAAATAGTTTCTGTGGAATTAGTGGGTGAAAATAGGAGTGATTTAGAAGTCATGCCTCGATGCCATTCCTTTCTTTAATGTTCCTTTCTCCATTTTCCCTCCTTGTGTATTGTTTTTTATTATTATTATTGGATCGATTCTTTCTTTTTTTTTATATCCTGCTGCTGTTTTGTTTGATTGTAACAGAATTACCGACTCCTTGTGTAGAGATGTAGAGAGAGAAAAAAAAACTTCATTTAAAAAATCGATATTTATAAATTTAATTGCAATCTATTGATTAAATTTGAAACAAATATATATATATTTGAAAAAATAGTACAAATGTAATATTCTACTGGGATAAGGTGCATAAGTTAAGAAAATGGCTTCTCCTTATCGTGCAACTGAAAGTTGCTGATGGCTTGCGCCATCTATCGGAATAAATATCAACTATTCTCGTTGATTTTTAATTATTCCAGAATTGGCCAAATAACCTTGCTTGCACCACGCTGATGAGAACCAACAGCCCGAAACGCGTCCGTGGTTAGCTTTTCTTGATTAATCAAGAATGGGTATTTGGCCAATTCTGGAATAATTTAAAATCAACGAGAATAGTTGATATTTATTCCGATAGATGGCGCAAGCCATCAGCAACTTTCAGTTGCACGATAAGGAGAAGTCTTTTTCTTAAATATATATTTATTATGAAAAGAAAAGACATCTCCTTATCGTGAAATTGAAAGTGGCTGATGGTTTGCGCCATCTATCGGAATAAATATCAACTATTCACGTTGATTTTTTTTAATTATCCCAGAATTGGCCAAATACCAATTCTTGATTAATCAAGAAAAGCTAACCACGGACGCGTTTCTGGTTGTTGGCCCTCATCATATTTATATGAACATATTATATAAAGTTGCGGGAGGATGGCATTCAAAAAAGGCATCTCTCCCTTTAAATATGCATTAAAATAATGTATTTTTGTTTATCCCCCCAGTACAAAACTAAAAAGAAAGGAAGTATTCACAACACAAATTTTGGCAAATTCAGAAAAAAGCCGACCTGTATAGACTGGAGTTATGATTCATTCTTCATGACCACCATTACTTCTTGTATTGGGTTGATAAACAGAATACTTTGGTTTAATGTATTTTCGAAGGGAGAGGTGCCTCTTTTGCAAGAGCTTTGGTAAAGGCAGGTGGTAAGGACGCACATAGAAGATGAGCCATTCCTTCCCTCTTTCAAATTTTAATTCTCGAATGATAAGAGCTGGTAGAAATAGCTTTTAATGATATATTTATTTATAAAGATAAAAGGGTCAAAAATAGAGGTTTATAATTTTCATATATATGGTATAAATTAAACTGGCGAAACCGCTGGGAGGGTTCACCACTGATGAGTCAGGTCCTCCTATTATTTTATCATTGCAGTAAGTGCAGTAGAAAATTGTTTTATTTATAAAAGGAATCATATGTATCAAAAATAGTATCAATTTATTATAACAGATCTCGCGCTAACGCAACATATTAATAATATATTTACATACATGTTTTTTAACACAAAGCAATAACGCGCCATCTATATATATAAAATAAAAGGATTTAAAAGCACGAATGTTTCTTTTATACATAACTAGACGAATGACCCGGGCAACGCCCGGGTTTACACGATTAAATTTATTATTCAAACACATAAAACATAGCAAATATAGCAAGAGCAGTTATTTTAAACGGCGAATTAGATCAGTTATAGCAAAAAATGAAAATATATATGTAAATATGTGAAATAGTTATAAATTAGAAAACCTGTAAATATAGTTAAGGACTTGCATTGTAATTAAGAAAAAGCTTCTCGTCTAGAACGCTGAGGCGACCTGCCGGCGGCGCGCGCCCGTTGGCTGCCGGCGAGCACGTGACTACCCTGTGCGCGCGCATGGCTTTCGGCTAGGGCTGTTCCACGCGACCGCCCGCCATGCGCGCGCACAGGGAAGTCACGTGCTCGCCGGCAACCAACGGGCGCGCGCCGCCGGCAGGTCGCTTGAGTGTTCTAGGGAGCGCTGCTCGTGAGCTAAGTCGAATAATTTGAATATATAGTTTTAATAATTGATTTATATATATTTTTTTAAATAGCCTATCGTCATCCCCGTTATTTTTTACCTATGTATGAAAATTTTGGTTTGAATTAGTGAACTACTGCGAATTTGTATACCGGACATACAAACCAACAAACAAACAAACAAATATACAAACATTCATTTTTATATACATAATATAAATTTCTACTGCCCTTACTGTCTGGTGTATTAAATTGGCGAAACCGCAGGGAGGGTTCACCACTGATGAGCCAAGCTCTCCCAATATATTTTTTCATCGCAGTAAGGACAGTAGAAGTTTGTATTGTGTATAAAAGAAACATTCGTGCTTTTAAATCCTTTCATTTTATATGTATGTTTTTTGGCAGATTGAATTCATCTATTTGACATTTATAATATGATGGGCTGTGGCCATATTTGATATCTTTGTTGTCATATAACATAAATCAGTTATGAAAATTCAAAATTATTTTAAAGGCGTAAGATTCTTTTTGAAATTAAACAATTTCTACTGCCCTTACTGCAATGGAAAAATTTATGGAAGGGCCTGGCTCATCAGTGGTGAACCCTCCCAGCGGTTTCGCCAGTTTAATCTACCACTTCCATTGCAGTAAGGGCAGTAGAAATTGTTTAATTTCAAAAAGAATCTTACGCGTCTAAAATAGTTTCGATTTTTCATAATAGATGGCGCGCTAGTGCATCATGACATAAGTCAGTTATGATTTAAAAGCTTCTCAGACTGCTTCTATTATGTGCCAAGGCTATGAATAAAAATCCAACCAATCACAATATTGATTCGTTATCACGTGAGAAGATCCAGCCAATAAAAAGTAACCTTATTGAACCGCCTTGCTTGTTAAACGTATGAATCGATGCTGTGAAAAACCTCATTTTTCAAACTTTCCTATATATAAAAATTTAAACTATATTTTTGACGCGTTTGTTTAGTTTTGGAATAAATTAATTTTCTACTGTGCCTACACTGCAATGATAAAATAATGGGATGACCCCTGGCTCATCAGTGGTGGGCCAGTGGTTTCGTCATTAAAATGCTTCATATATATAAGTGTAGATGGAAATTTTGCCGGGAGGATATTGATCTAAAACGACAAAGATCGCCTCTCCCGTCAAAATAGACGACAAAACTAGACTAGACTAGTCTCTAGGTGGACGCTTTTCAGTTTGCCAAAGCTGGTGTTGTGACTTTGTTACCTACCCGAGGCCGCTAGTTTGCAGCGACGGTCATTAGATGGCGTCTATTTTTGACGTCTATTTTGACGGGAGAGGCGACCTTTGTCTCTTTAGATATATAAGTGTGTAAAAATAATAAAAAAAAAAGAAAAAGGTCAGGGGTTGATATTAAAAATAAAAAAGACATATCCTGACCAGGAGCACATGTGCTTTTCACATGGCTTTTCTTGATTTATCAAGAAATTGGGTTGACCTAATATCAGGAAACAGTTAAAATCAATGTTTAGTTGATTTCTGTTCCACTAGATGGCGCTCTGCCATCTAAAAATCACATGTGCTCCTGGTCAGGATATGACTTCTTTATTTTTAATATATAAATGTGTGTGTATATACATATTCATCCTTGTCTTTACACACACACAATTTAACAAAATAATAAATAATCCAGGGCTTAGTTTTTAATTAATTAATTAAAAGAGACCTCTGGCCATAGAATGTTTATTGATTTTGTTAAATATACGTATATCTGTGTATGAAAACATAGAAAAAAGGTCAAATCTTGATATTAAAAATTAAAAAAAAAGCATATCCTTACCTCTCACATAAGTATTTTTAGAGAGAAGAGCGCCATCTAGTGGAACAAAAATTAACTAAACGTTGAATTAGGTTTAACAAATCTAACCCCCTGATATATAGCCAACACATTTTCCTGATAAATCAAGGAAATTTTTATATCAATAGATTCAAATTGATTGGACATTAATTAAATATAGATGGGAAATTTGCCGGGAGGAAATTGATTCGTAGAAGCATAGGGCACCTCTTCCGTCAAAATAGACGTCTAAAACCAGACGCCATCTATTGACCGTCGCCGCAAACTAGCGGCCTCGGGTCGGTGACAAAGCCACAGCACCAGCTTAGCCGGCCATTAGCCCGAAACCATGGTCTCTAGGTGGACGCTTCTCAGTTTGCAAAAGCTGGTGTTGTGGCTTTGTCACCGACCTGAGGCCGCTAGTTTGCGGTGACGGTCAATAGATGGCGTCGGGTTTTGACGTTTATTTTGACGGGAGAGGCGACCTATGCTTCTAGGGATTAATTAAATAATTAAAAAGGTTTCTGGAGTTTCTTTTTATTTTATTAAAGTAATTTCAAGTTTTCGGGTATCTCTGCCTTTCCATATAAGTTCGTCAGCATGGTATATATATATGACATAATCAAAATATGATTTTTATTATTCATAATATAATTAAAATTCTAGAACAAAATAATTACATAACCATAATTTTATTAAAATTGTTTTCCTAATATAACTGAAATTATAATTTAAATAATAAAATTAAAAATAAGAACTAAACACAGAGTTATTTTTTTAAATGTAAAGGAATGCCAAACAAAAAGAATATAACCTAATTTGCTATTAAAAAAATAATAATAAAAACATTGTTGAATTGTCTTGGTATGTAAAACTGTTTGCTTTGAGAAATAATCAAAAATAAATATAATTTAAGACATAAAAGGTTATTATTCATTTTTTTCTTTTTATCCACGACTGCATGAAAGGTAACGTAACTAGAATATACGTGTTTTTTATGACATATATATATATATGAACTTGAATTTTTAAACCCCTTTTTTTATTTCGTGGATGTCTTTTTCTTAGCTATTTTTATATCAGTTTTACAATAGGAAATATCATTGTGAGAAAGAAAAGGGCGTAGAGTGTCTCTGAGATAAATCTAAGAAACCCATCTTCCTTCATGTTTTACTTTATTTGATTATCTAAACAGGAAGAGTTCTATCGCTTATTTATAAATCTAAATGTAAAAATAAAAATAGATAACCATATGTTTTTACATTGTAACAAAGTATTTATTATTCTATCAACATATAATCAAATTTGATATTTTGTTAAAAAAGTATTTAAACATTTTTTCAATATATATTTTCTTCTTTTTTGGATCTGTAACCCACAGCCTGCAATTATTGTAGTTACTGACATGAATCTGACGTGCTTCTGCCAAGGATTCTCTTCAAGTCTTGGAATTTTGTTCCTAGTAGTTTTGTGTTCTTTTTCTTGCGGTGTGAAGAGCGGCTTTGTCGTCGTATCGTCTAAAAGAACATCGATATCTTGAAGGGAAGTCTTGGCTTTGACACGGGAGTGGAATCCTGGAGTCAGTCTCTGAAAATGTAGATCACAGCACCCATGGCCTCTAGGTCTTTTCGACGATCTTAAGTTTGTATTCCCTAATCTACCTAGCATCTCCACCAAAATGTAATTTATAAAAATTAGAAAAGACAAACCTCAGGATGTGATACGGAAATTTATTTAATACAAAACAAATTTATAAAAAACAAAAGAGAAGCAATAAACGAAGTTTACAGAGTAGCAAAATATAAAAATATTAAATTTTATAATCTATTAATAAATAATAAATACTTTACTACATTATTTAACGTATTCAATGCCAATTCTAACAACAAATTTAATCTTTTTCACATTTATTATGTTTCCGTAAATATGTAAATATAACTGAATATCAGTTGCACTCATACCCCACACATCTGTAGGTATATAAGTTTTAAAATAAGGCAATAACACGCTATCTTTAGATATGAAATGATGTAAATAGAATTGATTGTTTAAATTGATTGGGATAGAGCAATGCTCGATACAAATGTTTCTCAAAATTCGCAACTATTTTAAAGTCGTAAGATTCTTTTTGAAAATAAACAATTTCTACTGCCCTTACTGCAATGGAAAAATTAATGGGAGGGCCTGGCTCATCAGTTTAATCTACCTATACCGCTGTTATATTGCATTTTTGGAAACTTCCTTTTATAGTGATACTGTTGGTAGACTCTTGGAATGGGTATTTTAGAAGAACTATGGACATAAGCTTTATGGTAGATTAAACTGGCGAAACCGCTGGGGGGTTCACCACTGATGAGCCAGGCCCTCTCATTAATTTTTCCATTGCAGTAAGGGCAGTAGAAATTGTTTAATTTCAAAAAGAATCTTACGCCTTTAAAATAGTTTCGAATTTTGATAACAGATGGCTCGCTAGTGCATCATATTACAAATGTTTCTATTCAATTCTTCTCGATAATTATTGTTTAAATGTAGCTTATATAACATAAATATTTCTCTTTCAGTCTCGGATATATAAGCAGAATCTCTCAATACTTTATTAGAACTCTAAAAAGCGTTATGATAGATTAAATATCCCATCCCTGGACAATTTATTTTTCCATTTATCATTACTCTTCACAATTCATCCTTTCATACTTCATCTCTAAAGTTAGAAATAATCGTTGTTTCTCCTTAAAATAAATTTCGATTTTTCGTTCAAAAGAAACACATGCGAGATAATTTTCAAATGTCGTTCTACAATCATAAGCCGCATTATATTGTATTATAAATAGATTAAACTATCGAAACCGCTGGGAGGGTTTACCACTGATGACCCAGACCATATGCAATTCTTTTTCATCTCAGTAAGGACAGTATTTAGTTTGCCTTATATGGAAAAGAATGAAAAATCGTGAACGATATTTCAGTTTGTGTCTATATATATGAAAAAAAAAAATTATAAAGTACATTCATGAACAAAACTTAAGGAAAGTGTGCCTTTTAGTATGTATATTGGGATTCAGACAATAACTCTGAAAGATATTACAGTGACCTTTATTGAAGACACACGAGATAACCAATATACACTCATGGACAAAACTTAAGGAAGTTGTACCTTTTGACATGTATATCGGGATTCAGACAATAACTCTGAATGATATTACAGTGACCTTTATTGAAGACACACAAGATAACTAAGTGTGAACAAAATTGCCTGTCACCTTCAAAAAAAAAAAAAAAAAGGCGAAATCAAAGACTTTCCACTTCCTTAAATTTTGTCCATGAATGTAAATAACATTCATATTAATGTAGTATTCTGCAATAAAAAGAATCAATATAAAAAAGACCATTTAAGAGAAGTGAAGCACCCTCAAGTTTTTTATTAAAATTTTCTATCGATTCATTCCCTGAGACTGTTCTGCCATCTATGAACGCTAAAATGTATTAATTTTTAAAATTCAGCGAAAATAATTTTATAAAAAACTTACCTGTTCCACCCACACGTTGGTTGTCATGATTTGATTCTTCAGATTCTGAAAACACACATTGACATTTTTTATTTATGCCAAGTATACACGTTTATTTATTTATTTATTTGTTACAAAACACACGCTATATATCCTATGTGGATATTTGTGTAAAAATGTTCAAATAATTTTATGCACATAGTTTCTAAATATATGCAACTCAATTTGATTATTAGAGATAGAGTGAAAATATTAATAAAATTTATATAAATTTACATACACACAAAATATACACAAGAAAGATAGTTTATTTACATATTAGATCGTATTTTTATTGTTTTTGACCAATCACAATATAATGTTTAATATATTATAGTAAAACTAATAGTAAATATATGTGATATAATATAGATTATATAAAGATAATAAACTATACAAATTAAATGTATCAGCATAATACACAAGTTTGATAGACATTATCTCTATATAAACATTACATATTACATTAATAAAATGAAAGGATTTAAAAGCACGAATGTTTCTTTTATACATAATACAAACTTCTACTGCCCTTACATTAATAGAGCTTATTTTCGGATTTTTTAAAATATAAATTTATTTTCCCTGTGATATTTTTCGTTTATTTAAATTATTCAAATATTTCTTCCCATTTATAAAATATATACATTTTATATGACTTCATTTTCAGTATATTTGCATATGTAAAAAGACAGTTCAGCTTTTAGTTATGCCAGATTCTTTTCAGTATCAAAATTCAAAACTATTATGGACGCGTATGATTCTTTTTAAAAATTACAATTTCTACTGTCCTTACTGCAATGGAAAAAATTAATGGTAGGGCCTGGCTCATCAGTAGAGAACCCTCCCAATGGTTTCGCCAGTTTAATAATTCCATTGCAGTAAGGACAGTAGAAATAGTTATTTTTAAAAAGAATCATACACATCTATCATAGTTTTGAATATTGATAACAGATGGCGCGCTAATGCATCATATTATCCTTTCAGTATATTGATCGCTATGTAGTTAACCTCTCCTTTTATAAATTATATTGCCATCTATTGATTATATTTGTAATCAATTTTATCTGTCAATGTGTATCTTATCATATGATATGATATTTAAAAATATTATCATTGGAGATAATTGTTTAATAATATACACTTACAGACAAAATATTATTAATAACTCTGAAAGATATTACAGTGATCTTTATTGAAGACACACGAGATAACCAATATACACTCATGGACAAAACTTAAGGAAGTTGTACCTTTTAACATGTATATCGGGATTCAGACAATAACTCTGAAAGATATTACAGTGACCTTTATTGAAGACACACGAGATAACCAATATACACTCATGGACAAAACTTAAGGAAGTTGTACCTTTCAGCATGTATATCGGGATTGAGACAATAACTCTGAAAGATATTACAGTTACCTTTATTGAAGACACACGAGATAACCAATATACACTCATGGACAAAACTTAAGGAAGTTGTACCTTTTAGCATGTATATCGGGATTGAGACAATAACTCTGAAAGATATTACAGTTACCTTTATTGAAGACACACGAGATAACCAATATACACTCATGGACAAAACTTAAGGAAGTTGTACCTTTTAGCATGTATATCGGGATTCAGACAATAACTCTGAAAGATATTACAGTGACCTTTATTGAAGACACACGAGATAACCAATATACACTCATGGACAAAACTTAAGGAAGTTGTACCTTTTAGCATGTATATCGGGATTGAGACAATAATTCTGAAAGATATTACAGTTACCTTTATTGAAGACATATGAGATAACCAATATACACTCATGGACAAAACTTAAGGAAGTTGTACCTTTTAGCATGTATATCGGGATTGAGACAATAACTCTGAAAGATATTACAGTGATCTTGATTGAAGACACACGAGATAACCAATATACACTCATGGACACATAAAACTTAAGAAAGTTGTACCTTTTAGCATGTATATCAGGATTCAAACAATAACTCTGAAAGATATTACAGTTACCTTTATTGAAGACATACGAGATAACCAATATACACTCATGGACAAAACTTAAGGAAGTTGTACCTTTTAGCATGTATATCGGGATTCAGACAATAACTCTGAAAGATATTACAGTGACCTTTATTGAAGACACACGAGATAACCAATATACATTCATGGACAAAACTTAAGGAAGTTGTACCTTTTAGCATGCATATCGGGATTCAGACAATAACTCTGAAAGATATTACAGTGACCTTTATTGAAGACACACGAGATAACCAATATACACTCTTGGACAAAACCTAAGGAAGTTGTACCTTTTAGCATGTATATCGGGATTGAGACAATAACTCTGAAAGATATTACAGTGACCTTTATTGAAGACACACGAGATAACCAATATACACTCATGGACAAAACTTAAGGAAGTATATCGGGATTCAGACAATAACTATGAAAGATATTACAGTGACCTTTATTCAAGAGACACGAGATAACCTAGTGTGAACAAAATTGCCTCTTTCTCTCAAAAAAAAAAAAAAAAAAATAGACGACCGGTGATATCAACGACCTTCCACTTTCCTTAAGTTTCGTTGATGAGTGTAACTGACTTATTCAGGTGGAACTTAAACCCAATGTAGAGTGAGATCTGGAAGTTTCCACAGTTCCATAAATCCGGGAAATATTGTAACTACTCAATTATATAACCGATATTCTATATTGTGGAGTTAATGAATAAAATAATTTTTAAACGGGATGAAATAAATAGCGGCTAAATTATTGGATTTAATTTCATATTCTGGATTTGGAACTGTATGCAAATGATTCCTTTAAAACTTAAATTCTATATTATTGTGGCAAAGGTTTATCTGGTTTGGTCAACTACATTCATAGACAAAATTTAAATAAGTAAAAAGTCTTTGATATCGTTGGTCGTCCGTTTTTTTTTTTTTTTTTTTTTTTTTAAAGAAGACAATTTTATTCACGCTTGGTTATCTCGAGTGTCTTCAATAAAGGTCACTGTAATATCTTTCAGAGTTATTGTCTGAATCCCGATATACATGCTAAAAGGTACAACTTCCTTAAGTTTTATCCATGAGTGTATATTGATTATTTCGTATGTCTTCAATAAAGATCACCTTAATATCTTTCAGAGTTATTGTCTGAATCCCGTTATATATGTTAAAAGGTTCCTTAAGTTTTGTCCATGAGTAGATATAAATGTTTATCATCATCATTTCTCGATTTTTTAACGAATAGCTTTATTACGTTAAATATTAAAAACGACAAAAATATCCATAAATACTTTTAAATAGTTTTTTTAGTGATGAAACCTATTCCTGAAGTTTATTGGCGTATTTTGCAACCACTCTGTCAATATGTCTCACAAAACACAACATTAGTAAACTGGCAACAACAATCTTTTAAAAAATATATAATAAAACACATAAAAACCTATAAATAGATCCTTTCTTATTTCTCTCAATCAAGTTATTCTAATTATCAATTGTTAGATTTATTTACATAACTGTTTTATCGAATATGACAATTAAATTTTGTTTGTTTATATAATTATTCAGCTTTTTTTAAACAAGTGTTCGATAATCAAACGAATTTTTAAAAATCGTCTGCTCATTTATTTACTAAGCCTAAAGAAAATTTTAATCGACAAACGATAGGGTCTTCTTGTTAAAAATAACAAGGATTTTTTTTATTTATTTATTTATTTAAAAAACTCTATAATTAACTACGCCTTCTTGTATTTACTGTGTTTTTTTTTTATTCTTCTTCTTAAGATAATTTAACTTTAAATAAACTTTTTTTTTTAAATATACATATTTTCTATCGTAGAAATTATGAAGGTCTCATTAAAGAACCTTTTTTTTTATTTTAGAAATTGTTCTTCGTTTGGGGGCATTTATTTCTTATTTCTCTTATTTGGTAAAAAAACGACTTTCTAGAAAGTACGAGAAACTCTCTCTCTCTCTTTAGATTCGAAAGTCCTTTTTTTAAGTTTATTTATCCACCATTTTAAAGGCGATTTTGCGTTCCAAAAGAAAATGACGCCTTCTAAAAGAAAAAAAAAAAGGGCGCCAATAATGCAGATAGCCGCCATTTTGAAATCTATTCCATTAGATTTCTTGAACAAACGAAGGTTAAAAATTCCATTAATATATATATGTATTTTTTTTTTCGTTTGGCTGAAAATTTGCATAGAATGTTAAAAATATATTACAGCTTCCAAAAAAAACTTTACATATTTTTAGAAACTAAATATGTAAAAAACTTTTTTTTTTAATAAAAAAAAATATTTTTTTACGAAATATTTCTTTTTAAGAAGAAAGATATAATTTTTTTGACAATAAATATATATTCTACGAAAGGATTCTAATATATTAAATATATATATATTCATTATATATAAGATTATATTTTTATGCCATAAAAAAGGGTTATCAATCCATTTAAAGCCCAAAAGATTGTGAAAAGACTATGAAAAATGGAGCGAAAAAGACGGTTTCAAAGAAGATTACAGAGTTAGGAAAGAAATTTTTACTTTTTTTCCTCTTTCTAAAAAAAATAAAATTTTCTTATTAAAATACAAAGATATTTCTTTTTTTTTTAAATAATAAAAGAATTGATAAAATTGGTTGAAATGCAACAGTAAGTTGTATTCATAAATTCTTTTTTTTTTGAAACATTAAAAAAAATATTAATATATTTTTTTACGAGTTTTATTGTAATACAAATGAGATAATGAAAAAATATACAATTAAATAGATATTTTTTATCTGATATTTCTCTTTAAAGAAAAATATTTTTATAAAATTAATTTAATATTTTTTAATGAAGAAATTCGTGACTTAAATTTGTCAAGTTGTATTAATAAGTGTTTATGCTTGATTGATTTTTGATGTATTAATAGAATTTGTAATTTGAATAATTTTTAATTGGATTCTTTGTTTTTTAATACTTACAGAATTTTATATTCATTGATATAAAAGTGACAACAATGTATAATTCAAATTTATATTGTATATATTTATTCTATTTGTTAATATTTTATTTTATTCTTTTTTTTTCACTCTGTGAGTGAGCTCATAAGATAAAAAGAGCTTACCACGTGAGAAAATATATTTTGTTTAACCAAAAGATTTGATATGTTATTTTCCTTGTTTTTAATTTCAATTTTTTCTTATTTTATAAAGAATTATAAGGCAACAATCAATATATTTTATAGATCAATTCATTGAATAATAGAAAAAACAATGAATATATGCATATGCACAAAAAAAGAGGGACCTCTCCCTTTAAATATATATACAGAACGTAATAGCGGTAAAAAGGAATGTGCCGAAACATCAGATTTAGCAAATACTATTTTTCCGAAACTTTGCATTATAAATAGATATATACAGTAGAACCTCCCTATAGCGAACACCCCGCTAGAGAGCACCTCTCCACAAAGAACAGTTTTATTTGCAAAATTATCATTTTTACTATTTAGTAACTCTCTTGTAAGAGGACAGCTCTCCCTAAAGGACACTTTGGCTCTGCAATTAGGTGTTGTCCTTTACAGGGAGGTTCTACTGTATATGCTTAAGCGTATAAAAATAAAGGTTTCACCTCTCCCGTCAAAATGGACGCTAGAATTAGAGCCATCTTTTGACCGTCTCTGCAAACTAGAGGACTCGGGTCCCCCATAGGTTTGTCAGTTTCAATTTGTTACAAGCTGGTGTTTTTCCAAGTTTATCTCTAATATAGTATGTAAATTTGATATTTTAACTTATATGCCATTTTTAATTAATTTAAATTTCCAAAACAACATAATTTATAAATACAATCATGGACGAAACTTAAGGAAATTTTACCTTTATCATATATATCAGGATTCAGACAATAACTCTGAAAGATATTACATTGATCTTTATTGAAGACACACGAGATGACTAAGTATGAACAGAATTGTCTCTGTCTCCTTAAAAAAGAAGAAAAAATAGACGACCGTCGACATCAAAGACCATCCATTTCCTTAAATTTTGTCCATGAGTGTATTTCAAGTATATGGTCGCATATGGGGGGATGTAATACTACTCCCTATATACATATCTACTATATGTAAATGTCTACCCTATATACACATATCTACTCTATGTAAATGTGTACCCTATATAAACATATCTACTCTATGTAAATGTGTACCCTATATTTACATATCTACTATATGTAAATGTATACCCTATATTTACATATCTACTATATGTAAATGTATGCCCTATATTTACATATCTACTATATGTAAACGCATGCCCTATATTTACATATCTACTATATGTAAATGTATGCCCTATATTTACATATCTACTATATGTAAATGTATACCCTATATTTACATATCTACTCTATGTAACTGTATAAAAAACATAACTGGAGAAGTTAGAATGGTAGAAGAACCCACACAGAGTGACGTAACCATTGTGCAGTTGTCAAGCCGTACAATTCCAAGCATCAAATTAACTACGCAGCCAATAATGTCCCACCCCGAGGCAAACGTCACCAAATTACACCAAACCGCTAGATGCCTCCAGCTTATTCTCCTGACTTAGCTCCTTCTGATTTACTCTTGTTAATTCCCCCTCCCCCCCCCCCTCTCTCTCTCTCTCTCTAGCTTTTCTCCATTTATCTCTTTCAATTATACATATTATTATTATGATATAGAATTTATATATTTTATTTTATTGTATATAAACGGCGTGTGTATATTTAGCTGGAAGTTTACTTCTAGTTGCTACTGTTGAAGGACATGTTAGCTCGAAAGTTATAGATATAAAAATGGTGCAAGAAACTTAACCCTATATTACTTGTTGATATTATTAAATTATATTAAATATCATATATTAATATGCATATCACAATATTTCGGTTGGCAGAACACCAATCTTTATCAAGTTACAAATCTATATACTAACGTTTTTATTTTTATATAAGTGATATCTATTATATTTTTGTAGTTTTTTCTAAATCATTCTGACAATCAAAATATTGATAATCTTGAACATTTCAACGCTACTTTTCTTCTAAAATATATACATACTCATAGAGACAAAACTTAAGAAAGTGGGAAGTCTTTGATATCGCCGGTTGTCTGTTTTTTTTTTTTAAGTGACAGAGGCAATTCTGTTTACACTCGGTTATTTCGTGTGTGTTCAATTAAGTCACTGTGATATTTTTTAGAGTTATTGTCTTAATCCCGATATGCATGGTAAAAGGTACAACTTCTATAAGTCTTGAGTATAATTAAAATTTATTTCTACAGCCCTTATCATGAAATGAATAAATACACAGGTCTACAAAAAAACATTTTTTTGCACAAGAGAACCTGATGGTGTTTCTAGTGTAACCTTTCATGCTGAACTCAAAAATCTAATCAGAAATTTCCCATCACCCATGGTTTTTGCCTGATGGTATTTTTTTAGTATTGGGATAAATACAGTAATAAATGCAACCAATGTTACGTAAGCATTTTTTAAGTTACATCATTAACTAAGCTAGCGCTTTATTTTTGACAAGAAGAGTTGGTATGTGGAGCCAAAAGCTTTATTTTATTTGTTATTAATTAAATTTTGCTCTTTAAGAATCATAAATATTAATTTAAATAACAAATTATTGAAATTTTAATTGTATATATAATTTATTATTATATAATATTATAATCTGTTTTGCTTTCAACTCAAAAATAACGACAAGCTCTGTAATGCTATTTGCTCATTAACAGTTTTAATATATATATTTAAATTGAATCTAACGATTTGTTTAATAGATTTGCAGCAGAAGTGACAGGTAAATTTAAAATGATTAGTTTATTCTTCTCTATCGATTCGCTTTTATAAATCGTGTGCACTAGACTGTGTCAATATGCCGAGGCGTTGAATTAATATTCCTGATATTTTCTGTTATATTTGTGGGGAATTAACTTTCAAAGTTCAAGGGCGAAACTTTACACCGCTCATCAAAAAGTGCTATGAACTTTATTTTGGCTTTAAAGTCGGTGACCAAGATAAGACTTGGGCTCTTCACCATTGTTGTGTAATTTGTGTTCGACATCTTACAAGGTGGATTAAAGGTGAACGTCATATGCCTTTTGCGGTTCCAATGATATGGAGGGAACCTAAAGACCATTCTTCAGACTGTTATTTTTGTTTGACAAAGACTACAGGTATTACATCCAAATCAAGACATACAGTTGAATATCCAGATTTGCCTTCTGCTATGAGACCGGTTCCTCATAGTGATATTTTACCTGTTCCACAGCCTCCTGAAAATGTAATATTTAGTGACGATGATTCAGATAGACGAGAGCAACAGTGGGATGACACAAATTTTGAAGCAGGTGCTTTATATGAACCTCATTTATTAACCCAAGGAGATTTGAACGACCTCGTACGTGATTTAGATTTATCCAAAAAACAGAGTGAACTTTAGGCTCTAGGTTAAAAGGCTGGAATCTGCTGAATAAAGGCACAAAAGTATGCTTTTTTTCCCAAGCGTCAAGATGAATTTCAAGACTTCTTTTCACAAGAGAATGATTTAGTATATTGCAATGATGTTGTTAGTCTAATGGAAGCGCTTGGTCATGACCATGATACAGAAGAGTGGCGTTTATTCATTGACTCTTCAAAAATTAGTATGAAAGCTGTTTTCCTTCACAATGGAACTAAGTTCCCATCAGTGCCAATAGCACATGCATCCAACATGAAAGAGACTTACGAAAACATGAAACTGCTTTTGAAAAAGATAGAATATGAAAAATACGGTTGGAAAATATGCAGCGATTTGAAAGTCGTTGCTCTCTTGCGTGGATTACAGCGTGGATGTACAAAATTTTGTTGTTTTCTGTGTGAGTGGGATAGCAGAGATAGGGAAAGGCATTACATTTAAAAAATCTGGCCAAACCGTAAAATATTTACTCCAGGATATAAAAATATTGCAAATCTACCCCTGATCGATTCAGAAAATATTTACTTACCACCATTACATAATAAACTGGGATTAATGAAGAACTTTGTCAAGGCAATGGATCGAAATGCCAGTGGATTTGCCTACCTAAAACAAAAATGTTCTAGTATAAGTGAAGCGAAGATTAAAGAAGGCATTTTCGTTGGACCTCAGATTCGAGAATTGCAGCAGGATGGAAATTTTCAAAATAGTTTGAATGAAGTTGAAGCAGCAGCATGGAATTCCTTTAGAAACGTTTGCAAAAACTTCTTAGGAAGGGTCAAGGTTGAAAATTACCGAGACATAGTTAATGATCTGTTGCTTTCCTACAAGGCACTGGGATGTAACATGTCCCTCAAGATCCATTTCCTGCATTCACATCTAGATTTCTTTCCAGACAATCTTGGCGCAGTTAGCGATGAGCATGGTGAGAGGTTTCATCAAGATATATCAAACATGGAGAAGCGGTACCAAGGTAAATGGAGTCCCGCTATGCTTGCCGACTACTGCTGGACACTCAAGAGGGATCTATCACAAGCAAAGTATAAAAGAAAATCCACTGTGTCAAATGTCACTGCTTTTCAATAAATAAATATGTTTCGTTCATATATGCCTATATATTAACAATATTTCCAAATTTCAAGTAAGTGTATCTCAGAAATATTGCGTAATAGAAAAAACCTAATGGTATATTTGGATTCAGGACATGTAGATAAGATGTTATTTCTTTGTGGACAAAGAAAAATATTTTTTGATAAACCAGTTACGTGACATTGTTTGCATTTTTTACTGTATTTATCCCAATACTAAAAAAAGACCATCACGCAAAAACCATAGGTGATGGGAAATTTCTGATTAGATTTTTGAGTTCAGCATGAAAAGTTACACTAGAAACATAATCAGGTTCTCTTGTGCAAAAATTTTGTTGACCAGTGATATTGAAAGTGGCAGGGCATGGCTCATCAGTAGATGAACCCTCCCAGCGGTTTCGCCATTTTAATCTACCATGATGATATTCGAATCGAAATATTGTAAATTTAATATAATCTGATCCGTAATGTATTTCTGCTTCTATATATATGATTATTTGATTATGGATTATTCTATTTTTAAAATACATATGTTGTATTAACAAAGCGTTGGTATTTTAAATTTACCCATACCTCGCTTTGCGTCGGGGTTACGTTCCAAAAAAACACGACGCAAAGTGAAAATAAAATTTCGATGGCATGGCGCAATCAAAATCAAAGGTGTTGCCATATTTTAGGGAAAAAAAATTAGACTCGAATCAAAACAACCCAACTTCGAAAATCTAACGACGCACAGTGAAAATCAGTAAAAATAAAGCAGCGACGCAACTTCGAAAAAAACGCAAAACGAAACGACGCAAAGCGAGGTATTGGTGTATTGAAAAGTATTAGGAGAAAGACATCTTCTGATCGTGCAACTAAAAGTTGATGATGGCTTGCGCCATCTGTCGGAATAAATATCAATTAATCATTGATTCTTCAAAATTTATTTCAGAATTGACCATATACCATTTCTTGATTAAACAAATCAATCAAGAGCTTTCGCGCGGTTGCACAATCAGGTGATATCTTCATCTTAATTTATCCATTTGATCCAAGTATAAAATTCCGTTACCATTTCGTATATGTATATAGGATCATCAGGTCCCATAGGTAGATATAGGAGATTTAGTAAAGCAGTAATACGCAGGGGGCTATGTATATTATAACATACATTGTTCATTATACGCAGGGGGCTATGTAAATTATAACATATATTGTTCATTATACGCAGGGGGGGCTATGTATATTATAACATACATTGTTCATTATACGCAGGGGACTATGTATATTATAATATACATTGTTCATTATACGCAGGGGGGCTATGTATATTATAACATACATTGTTCATTATACGCAAGGGGATATGTATATTATAACATACATTAAAAGGGAGATCAAGAGGAAAGTGGTGAGTTTCTTTATTGAGCTGTACACAAGCTTTCGGACGTCACCCGTCCTTCATCAGGTGTTGACATGAATAAGAAGGAGATGCTATATTTATAAGCGACAGTTTAAAAGTATTAAAAATATTAAAAACAATCTGATGCACGCCCGCGAGAGCACATGCCAATAACAAAATATTTTCAATTTTACTCTGTATAAATATCATTTTGAGTTTGTACAAAGAATATCAGCCCGTTGAAAATCTGTATACCTAAGACGAAGTGAGAAAGGCGGACAACGAGAGGCGAAGACAAAAGCAAGAAAAAACAACAATAAAAATAAAAAATAAAAATAAAAAATCAGCGGAATAAAGATAAAGTTAAAAGTTACGAAGAAGGTGTATCTGAGGTAGAATAAAAAACAGAATATTGGGGCGGGAGGTCAATCTTTCTGTTGAGGCTGGGGGTAGTATTAGATACAAGGGCCTCAAGGACTAAGCGTTGGTATTTGTTTGCTATATCGCTATAAATGGGGGTTGTGTTGTCGAGATTGAAGGAATGTCCGGACTCGGCGATATGTTGGTATATGAGCGATTTTTTGTCTTTCGAGCGGATGTTACGGGCGTGTTCACTGGCTCTGATGGCGATTGTTCGGCCTGTTTATAGCGATATAGCAAACAAATACCAACGCTTAGTCCTTGAGGCCCTTGTATCTAATACTACCCCCAGCCTCAACAGAAAGATTGACCTCCCGCCCCAATATTCTGTTTTTTATTCTACCTCAGATACACCTTCTTCGTAACTTTTAACTTTATCTTTATTCCGCTGATTTTTTATTTTTATTTTTTATTTTTATTGTTGTTTTTTCTTGCTTTTGTCTTCGCCTCTCGTTGTCCGCCTTTCTCACTTCGTCTTAGGTATACAGATTTTCAACGGGCTGATATTCTTTGTACAAACTCAAAATGATATTTATACAGAGTAAAATTGAAAATATTTTGTTATTGGCATGTGCTCTCGCGGGCGTGCATCAGATTGTTTTTAATATTTTTAATACTTTTAAACTGTCGCTTATAAATATAGCATCTCCTTCTTATTCATGTCAACACCTGATGAAGGACGGGTGACGTCCGAAAGCTTGTGTACAGCTCAATAAAGAAACTCACCACTTTCCTCTTGATCTCCATTTTACACTTCAAACGTGGCTATATCTCTTCTACCATATAACATACATTGTTCATTATACGCAGGGGCTATGTATATTATAACATACATTGTTCATTATACGCAGGGGGATATGTATATTATTACATACATTGTTCATTATACGCAGGGGGATATGTATATTATTACATACATTGTTCATTATACGCAGGGGGATATGTATATTATTACACATACCCTGATAAATATGTAAATAGCATAATCAGGTCATATAATAAAAAAATATGAGATCTAATAGAGCAGTGATATTCAGGGGCTATGTGAAATTTATATATACTCCCTGGTGAATATGTAAATAGGATAATCAGGTCCCATAAGTATATCTAAGAGGTCTTGTAAAGAAGTAATATGCAAAGTGCTATGTAAATTATTGCACACACTCCTGGTAAATATGTGAATAGGCTATCATCAGGTCCCATAGGAATATATAAGAGATATAGTAAAGCAGTTATATATATGCAGCGGGCTATGTAAAATATAACATATACCCCTGGTAAATATGTAAATAGAGTGGATCATCAGGTCCCATGGGTATATATAAGAAGTTTATGAAAGTAGTTTTATGCAGGGGGCTATGTAAATTATAATATATACCTCTGGTAAGTATGTAAAAAGGGTGGATCATCAGGTCTCATAGGTAGATATAAGAGGTATATTGAGGCATTGATATGCAGGGGGGTATGTAAATTATTACATATACCCCTGGTAATATATAAATAGAGAGGATCATCAGTTCCCATAGGTGTATATAAGAGATCTAGTAAAGCAGCTATATGCAGGGGGTATGTAAATTATAACATATACGCCTGGTAAGTATGTAAATAGAGAGGATCATCAGTTCCCATAGGTAGATATAAGAGGTATATTGAGGCATTGATTTGCAGGGGGGTATGTAAATTATAACATATACCTCTGGTATTATCAGGTCTCATGGGTATATATAAGAAGTCTATTAAAGCAGCTATATGCAGGGGGCTATGTAAATTATAACATATACCCCTGGTAAATATGTAAATAGAGAGGATCATCAGGTCCCATAGGTAGATATAAGAGGTATATTGAGGCATTGATTTGCAGGGGGGTATGTAAATTATAACATATACCTCTGGTATTATCAGGTCTCATGGGTATATATAAGAAGTCTATTAAAGCAGCTATATGCTGGGGGCTATGTAAATTATAATATATACCCCTGCTAAGTATGTAAATAGAGAGGATTATCAGGTCCCAAAGGTAGATATAAGAGGTTTATTGAGGCAGTTATATGCAGGGGCTATGTAAATTATAACATATACCCCTGGTAAGTATGTAAATAGAGAGGATCATCAAGTCCCATAGGTAGATATAAGAGGTCGAGTGAAGCAGTTATATGCAGGGAGCTATGTAAATTATAACATATACGCCTGGTAAGTATGTAAATAGAGAGGATCATCAAGTCCCATAGGTAGATATAAGAGGTCGAGTGAAGCAGTTATATGCAGGGGGGTATGTAAATTATAACATATACCCCTGCTAAGTATGTAAATAGAGAGGATCATCAGGTCCCATAGGTAGATATAAGAGGTTTATTGAGGCAGTTATATGCAGGGGCTATGTAAATTATAACATATACCCCTGGTAAGTATGTAAATAGAGAGGATCATCAGGTCCCATAGGTAGATATAAGAGGTATATTGAGGCATTGATATGCAGGGGGGTATGTAAATTATAACATATACCCCTGGTAAGTATGTAAATAGAGTGGATCATCAAGTCCCATAGGTAGATATAAGAGGTTTATTGAGGCAGTTTTATGCAGGGGGCTATGTATATTATTACATATACCCCTGGTAAGTATGTAAATAGAGAGGATCATCAGGTCTCATAGGTATATATAAGAGGTATAGTAAGGCAGTGATATGCAGGGGGGTATGTAAATACCACACCGCCACAATATGCAGTAGTCTGACGCATCGTTATAAAAGATGAGGTACCGCGACAAGATAGAAAGATAATGAGACATATAAACATGGGGAACAACAGGTGTAACTCACCACGTCTATAAGCTGCGACAGTTTCAGGCCCAAGCGTACAGTCAGCCGATCCGAGTTGTTGCCTACGGGCCTGATGAGAGCGTTGTAGCCGTTGATGAGGTCGTCGTACAGCCGCTTAGCATCCGCATTTGCATCCTGGCCGTCCGCTCCTCCCAGGATGAGTATCATCAGCAATGCTCTTGCCGCCATGTTGGAGCCGGTCGATCTCCTGGGCGCCATCTTGGAGGCGTTGCCATAGAAACGGCTAACCTTGAATCCTGCGGATTGTTGACTTCCTAGGGTGGATCCCCAGGTGCTCTTTGGGGTTTGATGGATTTTTTAATCTTTAAATCTTCCTAATTGATTCAGTGTTTTTAAGAGGAAGTTTTTTCAGGTATATTTTATTAGTATTTTATCAATGTTTATCAAAAGAGGTTGGGTATCTTATGATTGAATACATAATGTAAGAAACCTAGACTAAAAAGGATCAAGTTTTTTTTAGGCATCTTACTCATTTATCTATATATATAATTGCCTTATTCTGTCTGAAGCTCACGGATAGAATGCGCGCCCATTGGCTGCCGGCGAACACGTGTCCTCCCTGCCCCCCTCTAGACAACCCTGTTATCAGCTGTGTGATACATACACCTGTCTATAGCGGCCATTCTACACAACCCTGTTATCAGCAGTGTGTTACATCCACCTGTCTATACAGACCACCCTGTCTATAGCGACCACTGACCACCCTGCCTATAGCGACCACTCTAGACAACCCTGTTATCAGCTGTGTGATACATCCACCTGTCTTTACAGACCACCCTGTATATAGCGGCCATTCTAGATAACCCTGTTATCAGCTGTGTGATACATACACCTGTCTATAGCGGCCACTCTAGACAACCCTGTTATCAGCTGTGTGATACATCCACCTGTCTATACAGTCCACCCTGTCTATAGCGGTCACTTTAGGCAACCCTGTTATCATCAGTGTGTTACATTCACCTGTCTATACAGACCACCCTCTGTCTATAGCGGTCACCTTAGGCAACCCTGTTATCAGCAGTGTGATACATACACCTGTCTATACAGACCACCCTGTCTATAGCGGCCACTCTAGACAACCCTGTTATCAGCTGTGTGATACATACACCTGTCTATACAGACCGCCCTGTCTATAGCGACCACCCAAGACAACGTTTTCAAAATATATTCGCACTCGGGTAAAACCCGGGCGTTGCCCGGGCCATTCGTCTAGTAATATAATAATCGCCTATTCCGTCAAAATGGGCGCTAAAACCTAGCGCTATCTATTGACTGTCTCCCCAAATTAGCGAACTCGGGTCGGTAACAAAGCGACAACACCAACTTTGGCGAAATTAAAATATTGATAAATGTTACTAAGCACATATAACTTAAATACTAAACAATATAAACTATAACATATAAGGTTGCGAAGAGGGTGGCATTCATGTTCCAGAAGAGGCACCTTTCCCTTTAAAAGATATTTTAAAACATTACATTTTAAACACAAGGAAATAACGCGCCATCAATCTCAGGGACAAATTAAGGAAGAAGCTGTACCTTTTAGCATGTATATCGGGATTCAGACAATAACTCTGAAAGATATTACAGGGAATTTTATTGAAAACACACGAGATAACCAAGTGTGAACAAAATTGCCTCGGTTTCCTTAAAAAAAAAAAGACGACCGGCGATATAAAAGGCTTTCCACTTCCTTAAGTTTTGTATATTAGTGTATATGCACATAAGCTTTGAAGACACAGATGAATAACATGGCTAACTAAGCTATCTGCAGCTTGTACATCTGCAACTGTAGGTATATCCCTGCTATCCTGTTTTCCAGCCAGTAGGAACTGATGCACAGTCATGCACCGAGCGGTCATTTTGTATGGTACCTCGTGCCCGCTTTTTGAAGTTTTTCTCCATCGAGTCAACCAATACAGGAGTTGATCTCAGACGGGTTGCTGTATGGATCCTCCTGTTTAGACCTAGGTAAACACGTCCTACGCCCCAATAGGACTCCCAAATCCTTATGGCCCTTGTACCCTTAACCAGTATTCCCTGAATCTGCCGATGAATCAGGGACCTCTGTGAAATGAAGTAGACACAGGGGACCTCGTAAAGACAGAAGATTCAAAGAATTGAGGACAACGATAGGTATTGGACAGACGGAAGTCTGTATGACAATGAGATTTGAGAACAGGAAAAATACATTGAGTGCATTTGTGTGCATTTTCGAGATTTCTTATCTACAAGGGTCTGCCAGTGTGTAGATCATCCTTGACGCTTGTTCAACCAGCTTTAAATCGTGCAAACCATTCAAATGCTTCGATTGTGATAGGGCATATTCTTTAAAAGCCTTCTTCAACATTTAAAATGATTCGGAAACTGTTTTTCCCTAATTTAAAGCTCTATGCAGACTCGCTATTTTTCAATACAGTCCATACTGAAGTTAGAAAATATTCTGATATACTCGAGCTTATAAATTCTAAAAAAACGTGAGCGTGTGCGTCTGTGTGATCAATTTTTATTTCTACGTGTTGATAAATGTTGTATCTATAAGGTCCTTATAAAATTATTTCATTATTTTACATATTTTACGTGATCTCATTCCTGGAATTTATTGATCACACCTTGTAAATTCAATCTCATCAAACAATTTCATAATTATTTAAAATTTGCATTTCTCAAAAGAACTATTTTTATTAATTTTGTTTAGTAATTTTTTTCGTTATGAGAAAATCAGATTTTGAGGATAAATATTCAATTTTCTTTTTAGATTTTAGCTAAACGTTTTAAAATTGTAAATATGTAAATTTTCTTTCTACACCTCTATATTTATTGAAGCGAAGTATTTGTTATTTTAAATTAGTATTAACAGAGTATCATTTTTTATATAAAATGAAATGATTTAAAAGCACGAATGTTTCTTTTATACATAATACAAACTCTACTGCCCTTATTGCGATGAAAAAATATATTGGAAGGGTTTGGCTCATCAGGGGTGAACCCTCCCAGCGGTTTCGCCAATTTAATTTTTCTAGTAGTTCACCACTGATGAGCCAAACCCTTCCAATGTATTTTTTCATCGCAATAAGGGCAGTAGAGTTTATATTATGTATAAAAGAAACATTCGTGCTTTTAATTCATTTCATTTTATATGTATAGATGGCGCGTTATTGATTTGTGTTAATCATTTTTTATGTTTATATTTTGCTACTCTGTAAACTTCCCTCATTTTTATCTTTAGTTTATCTCATTCATAGTTTGTTCTTGCCTTAAATAAATTGCTGTGTTTTCCTATAGTTTGTCTTCCCTAATTTACCACGTGGCAATATATAGTAGGTATTTGCGAAAAAATATTGGCGTGATGATGAGCTAACCCTTAAAAGCTTTTTAATAAAGAAGTTTATTTCAATTATCCTGAATGATATATTGTATTGAATCTTTGGCAAAATTATTCTAAGCAACTTTAGACATTTAATAACATGTATCTTCCGTAAACAAGCCAGTTTGGCGCCTTTTAAATATAAGGAAATAGCTATCTGCTGTTGGAAAAATCAAATTATTTATAGTGTTAATTTTCTACTGAGCATTTACTACAATGATAATGGGAGGAGCTGGCTCATCAGCGGTGAATCCTGACAGCGGTTTCGCCAGTTCAATCTGCCATATTTTAATATTGAATTGGGGCCATTTTGCTGGTGTAACCTTTATGTTGTATTCTTGCCTTATTTTCCCTTAATAAATTCGACAGATTTCATACGCTTCTCGTAATAAGTTATGAAATTGAAGCCGCCCCTGTGTATTGAAAATATTTGGCCAAAAATCAATATTATGGTATACAGATTGGCTTTTGTATGAATTTGCGAAAACTGATGTAATGGTTAATTCTTTATCATTATTTGTGAGGGTTTCTACTAAGGGTGATGCAAAGTACCATCGTTCTAAAGCACTAATAAAAAATTAGGTGCCTCTTTTAGGTTATCTCGTGTGTCTTCAATAAAGGTCACTGTAATATCTTTCAGAGTTATTGTCTGAATCCCGAAATACATGGTAAAAGGTACAACTTCCTTAAGTTTTGTCCATGAGTGTATATTGGTTATCTCGTGTGTCTTCAATAAAGGTCACTGTAATATCTTTCAGAGTTATTGTCTGAATCCCGAAATACATGCTGGAAAGAACAACTTCCTTAGGTTTTGTCCATAAGTGTATATTGGTTATCTCATATGTCCTCAATAAAGGTCACTGTAATATCTTTCAGAGTTATTGTCTCAATCCCGATATACACGCTGGAAGGTACAACTTCCTTAAGTTTTGTCCATGAGTGTATATTGGTTATCTCATGTGTCTTCAATAAAGGTCACTGTAATATCTTTCAAAGTTATTGTCTGAATCCCGATATACATGCTGAAAAGGTACAACTTCCTTAAGTTTTGTCCATGAGTAGACATGGTAGAGAGGGATGAGATACGTTATCTAATTAGTACCAACTTTTTTATCACGCCTTACAAAAATAAAGTAATAAAGTTCTTTGTGTGTATCTATTACCAAAAGAAAAACGCCCAATCAAGCTTTCCAGTACCTTCTCATCTACAAGTCCATACAAAAATTAAGATAAATCAAAATGTTTAAAACTGAACACAATCCTCCGTAGTTTTGCCTGTAATTTTTATACACCAAAGAATCTTTTATAAATTCATTTGCCATCTATCAATAAAATTTGTAAAATTTCATTTTTGGCAATGTGTTTATTTTTAATATAATATCATCAAATATTATCTCTACAGACCTTACTGCTATGATATAAGTTATTGAATGAGAGGGCTTGGCTCATCAGTGGTTTGTCGAAATCACTGAGAGGGTTCACTACTGATGAGCCAAGCCATCTCATTCAATAACTTATATCATTGCAGTAAGGTCTGTAGAGATAATATTTGATGATATTATTGAAAAGAAATACATATTGGCAAAAAATAATGTTACAAATTTTATTATAGAAACTTTGTACCAAAAATATTGCCACGTGGAAAATTAGGGAAGACAAAAACTTCAAGAGAAGACAACAATTCATTTCAGGCAAGGACAAACTATGAATGGTAAACAAAAGATAAGCCACGAGGGAAATTTACAGAGTAGCAAAATATAAACATAAAAATGACCACTCTGTTAATGAAATTAATAAACACTTTGTTACAATATTATATAAAACTAATTGAGATTATATCTATATAAGTAATATATACATACACAAACAGCTTTATTAAGACCACCGGTCTTATACAGTTTCACCGCAGGTAGGAAGCATAGAAGGAGATCCTATACTCCAGGTAGCACAGCCCCCAACAACAGCCTCTAAATCGGACGCATGTCCAGAGACCACAATGATAAGTTGATCCTATATTCTGATTGTTGTGATAGGCAGGTTTATGCAGTCATGGGGCCTCGTGGTTTCAAGCGTCGATGGGTAACATAAAGTACGAGAAAGGTTGGATGCCACCTCAGAGAGAGTCCAGCGCTGAAGACGCGGATAAGGTCTAGGAAGGTGTGATTTACATGAGATGGAGAGATGATCGGTTTGTTATCCTACTGTTTCTCTGTCTGTAATCGGAGACCCTTTGTCCTGTCTTGGCGGACTCTCAATCAAACTTTATTATTCTGTTTTGTATTACATATTGGTCTAACTGGCGTGTTGGATTGTATATACATTTTTGGCTGTTACACTATAATTATATTACATATGAAAATCTAGTATATATTGAACTATATTACTACATATATACATATATATATATATTGAACTATATTACTACATATATACATATATATATATATTACTACATATATACATATATACATATATATTACTACATATATACATATACATATATATTACTACATATATACATATATATATATATATTACTACATATATACATATATATATATATTACTACATATATACATATATATATATATATATACACCGACCGTGCGGCCACGCGTCGCACGAGCTCCGTGTATTTCGCCTTTTTCATCCCGTAATATATATATATATGTATATATGTAGTAATATATATATATATATTAGATAATAAAAGGCATATATTGGATTTAAAAATATATTTATTTTGCCAATATTTCGGCTGGCTGAACGCCAACCTTTATCGAGGCATTACATTTTATATTATGTATATATGTAGTATTATTTATAAATAAAAATAAATAATACTACATATATACATATATATATATATATTACTACATATATACATATCTATATAGATAATACCGTAACAGAGTTTTCCATTGTAAAGTCCTGAGCTATCTCCTCCGAAGATTCTGAACTACACATAACAATCTATATACCAAAATTTTCGTTATTTTTTTCTTCGTGTCATAGGCCTGTTTTTATTTTCCTAATGTTAACAGTTATTTTTATTTTTTAATTTAATCTATTTTACAATCGTAGATTTTTTGCATTTATCATCATCAATTCTTTTGTTTACAATTGCGTAACTTTTATAGAGAGAAATAAAGAAATACATAATTGATTAGATACAAAAGTGTGAACCAGAAAGTCGATTTTTAAAAATGTTATTATTTAATATAAACTTATTTTAATTTAATTTTGAAATGAAAAGGTAGTGTAAAAGTGTATATGAGGTTAGATTCAAATAGGTTTAATTATGTTAGTTTAATCGCTAAATAAGGTTAGTTTTAGATAAGTTGAATTAGGTTAGTTTCAGATAATTAAAAAAAAATAATGTTCGTTTTTAGAAAAATAATTCGCAATAGTAAGTATATATATTAATATAAAAGATCGCAATGTAAAAATCACTATGTCCAAAATCTTCGCTTTAACTCGTGTAAAACGGCTCGAAGGTACGGCGGTGTCAACGTACAGCGCCGCCTACCAAAGTTACCCTTTTCTGGGAACTCACCAGGTTATATTATTTTTCGAATTGTAGATTGAATTATTACTTTTATTCTATCTTTTATAAGTGTTTGTTATAGTTTTTCATTTGAATTTAGCACAATTTTTGTATCTGGTTATCTTTTTTGGCATCTTTTTTTTCTCATTAATAAGACCTAATCCAAATAATTTAATAGTGTGTGACTTTTTTTTTAATTAAATTATTTGGATTAGGTCTTATTTTCTTTTATTAATTTGTTATAGTTTTTCATTTGAATTTAGCTCCATTTTTGTGTCTGTCTTATTTTTTCTTCTCATAAATAGGCTGATGCTGTATTTGTGTACTCAATTGTTGCTTTTTTTTTTATTAAATTATTTGGATTAGGTCTTATTTTCTTTTATTAATTTGTTATAGTTTTTCATTTGAATTTAGCTCCATTTTTGTGTCTGTCTTTTTTTTTCATCTCATAAATAGGCTGATGCTGTATTTGTGTACTCAATTGTTGCTTTTTGTGTCTGGCTTCTTTTTTGCAGTATTTTTTTTGAATCCTTTTTTTTTTCATCAATTGTTTCCTCACATGCTTGGAATTTTCTTTTTATGCCTGTCCTGGCTTTCAGTTTTATAGATTTCCTCTGCTTGGTTCTTATTTTACCTTTTTTTTTTTGAGCGTCTTCTGTCATGCCTCGGAAAGGCCATGGAAGACTCACTCCCCTGACCGCTAGGCTATTTCTCTTGTTTACTTTTTTACCAATGCCTATAATTTTTCACCTGAAAGATTTTTTTTTATTTGTTATTCAATAAACTATTATCACTTATTTTTGGTCTTCTTTTTATTTACTTATTTTACTGGGGGTTGGTGGAAGGATGGTCTAAGCCGTTGGTTCGGCTCGAAGGTACGGCGGTGTCAACGTACAGCGCCGCCTACCAAAGTTACCCTTTTCTGGGAACTCACCAGGTTATATTATTTTTCGAATTGTAGATTGAATTATTACTTTTATTCTATCTTTTATAAGTGTTTGTTATAGTTTTTCATTTGAATTTAGCACAATTTTTGTATCTTTTTTGGCATCTTTTTTTTCTCATTAATAAGACCTAATCCAAATAATTTAATAGTGTGTGACTTTTTTTTAAATTAAATTATTTGGATTAGGTCTTATTTTCTTTTATTAATTTGTTATAGTTTTTCATTTGAATTTAGCTCCATTTTTGTGTCTGTCTTTTTTTTTCATCTCATAAATAGGCTGATGCTGTATTTGTGTACTCAATTGTTGCTTTTTGTGTCTGGTTTCTTTTTTGCAGTATTTTTTTTTAATCCTTTTTTTTTTTCATCAATTGTTTCCTCACATGCTTGGAATTTTCTTTTTATGCCTGTCCTGGCTTTCAGTTTTATAGATTTCCTCTGCTTGGTTCTTATTTAACCTTTTTTTTTTTGAGCGTCTTCTGTCATGCCTCGGAAAGGCCGTGGAAGACTCACTCCCCTGACCGCTAGGCTATTTCTCTTTTTTACTTTTTTACCAATGCCTATAATTTTTCACCTGAAAGATTTTTTTTATTTGTTATTCAATAAACTATTATCACTTATTTTTGGTCTTCTTTTTATTTACTTATTTTACTGGGGGTTGGTGGAAGGATGGTCTAAGCCGTTGGTTCGGCTCGAAGGTACGGCGGTGTCAACGTACAGCGCCGCCTACCAAAGTTAACCTTTTCTGGGAACTCACCAGGTTATATTATTTTTCGAATTGTAGATTGAATTATTACTTTTATTCTATCTTTTATAAGTGTTTGTTATAGTTTTTCATTTGAATTTAGCACAATTTTTGTATCTTTTTTGGCATCTTTTTTTTCTCATCAATAAGACCTAATCCAAATAATTTAATAGTGTGTGACTTTTTTTTAAATTAAATTATTTGGATTAGGTCTTATTTTCTTTTATTAATTTGTTATAGTTTTTCATTTGAATTTAGCTCCATTTTTGTGTCTGTCTTTTTTTTTCATCTCATAAATAGGCTGATGCTGTATTTGTGTACTCAATTGTTGCTTTTTGTGTCTGGTTTCTTTTTTGCAGTATTTTTTTTTAATCCTTTTTTTTTTTCATCAATTGTTTCCTCACATGCTTGGAATTTTCTTTTTATGCCTGTCCTGGCTTTCAGTTTTATAGATTTCCTCTGCTTGGTTCTTATTTTACCTTTTTTTTTTGAGCGTCTTCTGTCATGCCTCGGAAAGGCCGTGGAAGACTCACTCCCCTGACCGCTAGGCTATTTCTCTTGTTTACTTTTTTACCAATGCCTATAATTTTTCACCTGAAAGATTTTTTTTTATTTGTTATTCAATAAACTATTATCACTTATTTTTGGTCTTCTTTTTATTTACTTATTTTACTGGGGGTTGGTGGAAGGATGGTCTAAGCCGTTGGTTCGGCTCGAAGGTACGGCGGTGTCAACGTACAGTGCCGCCTACCAAAGTTAACCTTTTCTGGGAACTCACCAGGTTATATTATTTTTCGAATTGTAGATTGAATTATTACTTTTATTCTATCTTTTATAAGTGTTTGTTATAGTTTTTCATTTGAATTTAGCACAATTTTTGTATCTGGTTATCTTTTTTGGCATCTTTTTTTTCTCATTAATAAGACCTAATCCAAATAATTTAATAGTGTGTGACTTTTTTTTAATTAAATTATTTGGATTAGGTCTTATTTTCTTTTATTAATTTGTTATAGTTTTTCATTTGAATTTAGCTCCATTTTTGTGTCTGTCTTTTTTTTTCTTCTCATAAATAGGCTGATGCTGTATTTGTGTACTCAATTGTTGCTTTTTTTTTATTAAATTATTTGGATTAGGTCTTATTTTCTTTTATTAATTTGTTATAGTTTTTCATTTGAATTTAGCTCCATTTTTGTGTCTGTCTTTTTTTTTCATCTCATAAATAGGCTGATGCTGTATTTGTGTACTCAATTGTTGCTTTTTGTGTCTGGTTTCTTTTTTGCAGTATTTTTTTTGAATCCTTTTTTTTTTCATCAATTGTTTCCTCACATGCTTGGAATTTTCTTTTTATGCCTGTCCTGGCTTTCAGTTTTATAGATTTCCTCTGCTTGGTTCTTATTTTACCTTTTTTTTTTGAGCGTCTTCTGTCATGCCTCGGAAAGGCCGTGGAAGACTCACTCCCCTGACCGCTAGGCTATTTCTCTTGTTTACTTTTTTACCAATGCCTATAATTTTTCACCTGAAAGATTTTTTTTATTTGTTATTCAATAAACTATTATCACTTATTTTTGGTCTTCTTTTTATTTACTTATTTTACTGGGGGTTGGTGGAAGGATGGTCTAAGCCGTTGGTTTTCGACCGCTACGACCCGGGTTCGATTCCCGCATTGGGCACTTTTTTCTGAAAAAATAAAAAAAAAAGCTCCAATGGCTTCTGATTCTTGCAAAAGTCCAACCCCACCAGCAAGCGCAAGTAATCAAACGGGGCTCTGGCACACTTGTACATGCAAAGTCGAACTGCTTTTCATACGTGTACCATTTTCAAAGACCCTGCTTAGGATTAAAACTTCTCAGAAGCATAACAATAGTACCAACCTAGAGGTTAACTGGTGTGGATGCATTCCTCTGGGAGTAAGACTATTGAGAAATTCAGTAGGGAGTTATTTTGCTTCTCCGCATTCTAACACTCCAACTGTTAACACTGTGGAAACACTGACTCATGTTTGGTAAGCAATTTCAGGGAAGAAACTATAGACATTGGATTAAATAAATTATTAATTAAATTGCATTAAATAAAAATTATTAGATTTAAATAAATATTATTCGAGTGAAAAAAAAAGAAAAAATTAACAAATTAGAAAATAAAATTTCGAAAAATACAACTATATTGCAGATAAGATAAGAGGACCTTATTAAAAAACAAATAAACAAACTGTAATTCGAACACTATCGATAATTCGACACTTTCGATAATTCGACACTTTCGATAATTCGACCATTTTAAAAATCAAATTTACAAGGTTGATTGTTGTTTAAATACAACTTTGATTTTGCATGCATAAACACAGGCTCTTGTAGCAAGAACCCAACTTTAGTGAAAACTGATGCCTCTTCAGAATGAATGGAAGACTGAAATCTGAAGGAGCAGAAGATATGGGTCATCTTTACATGTATGCTATCCAATGTTCGCACACTTGAACAAGCTACATATAAAGTTGTCCGTGCGTAAACACAGGCTCTTGTAGCCAAGGTTTGGCCTTGAGCCTTATTTATAGTCATAGCAAAAGCCAACCTTAGTGAAAACTAACGCCTCTCTAGAATGAAGCGAAGGTTGGTATCCGAAGGGGCCAAAGATATTTCAGACACTATACAGTGTGTTCAACTTTGGGCACTGTCAGTATATGTGCTTCAAGGACATGAGAGCACATGCGCTGAAACACCATACGTGTTCCATCGCAAAGATCCTAAAGGCATTGGTGAAAGTATAAATAAATATTTTGGAAATGAAAAAAAAATACATATATATATAAGAAAATAAATTGGAATAAAAATTTACAAACTATATTTCAGAGTGGATACATATTTGAAAGGAAAAAAAAAAAAGAAAATTGCAAACAACAAAACTATATTACAGATATGACATGAAAACTAACGCCTCTCTAGAATGAAGCGAAGGTTGGTATCCGAAGGGGCCAAAGATATTTCAGACACTATACAGTGTGTTCAACTTTGGGCACTGTCAGTATATGTGCTTCAAGGACATGATAGCACATGCGCTGAAACACCATACGCGTTCCATCGCAAAGATCCTAAAGGCATTGGTGAAAGTATAAATGACCCATATATTCTGCTCCTTCAGATTTCAGTCTTCCATTCATTCTGAAGAGGCATCAGTTTTCACTAAAGTTTGCTTTTGCTATGACTATAAATAATATTTGGGTTCTTGCTACAAGAGCCTGTGTTTATGCATGCAAAAGCAAAGTTGTATTTAAACAACAATCAACCTTGTAAATTTGATTTTTAAAATGGTCGAATTATCGAAAGTGTCGAATTATCGAAAGTGTCGAATTATCGAGTGTCGAATTACAGTTTGTTTATGTATTTTTAATAAGGTCCTCTTATCTTATCTGCAATATAGTTGTATTTTTCGAAATTTTATTTTCTAATTTGTTAATTTCTTTCTTTTTTTTTTCACTCTAATAATATTTATTTAAATCTAATAATTTTTATTTAATGCAATTTAATTAATAATTTATTTAATCCAATGTCTATAGTTTCTTCCCTGAAATTGCTTACCAAACATGAGTCAGTGTTTCCACAGTGTTAACAGTTGGAGTGTTAGAATGCGGAGAAGCAAAATAACTCCCTACTGAATTTCTCAATAGTCTCACTCCCAGAGGAATGCATCCACACCAGTTAACCTCTAGGTTGGTACTATTGTTATGCTTCTGAGAAGTTTTAATCCTAAGCAGGGTCTTTGAAAATGGTATACGTATGGTGATACAGTGCATGTGCTCTCATGTCCTTAAAGTAGTGTAGTTCTGTTGTTTGCAATTTCATTTTCTGATTTGTTAAATTTTTTCTTCTATAGTTTCTCACCTGCGGGTCCTTCGGGTAAACCCGGGGCGTTGCCCGGGTCACTCGGCTAGTATATATATATTACTACATATATACATATATATATATATATACACCGACCGTGCGGCCACGCGTCGCACGAGCTCCGTGTATTTCGCCTTTTTCATCCCGTAAAGTCAATTTTTATTTAACTAATTTCATATCATCTTGATCGCCTTAATTCAGGCATCATTTCAACCCATCTCTCAGAGAATCTCATCAAATTTCATATTTTCCTATTTTTCATAATTTAGCAAAGCTACAAGTCTTAGCTTTGCATCATTACCATGGCAACGGCCAAGTTGGTCGTTGCGTCATCAAACACGTCATCTGCTGCGGTAGTCTCATTGGTCGCTCACCCTCATGAAGAAATCTCATTTACATCAAAGCCATCAATCGCTGAATTACCATCTCAAAAGAAAAACAAACAACAAGACAATTTGCATACCCAAAGAAGACAATTTTCGCCTCAAGAGTGGAAAAAATTTGAAGAATCTCGAAGAGAAACATACGAAAAAAGAAGTAAAAACATAAACTCCACCATCCAATTCACCGCCCTCTCAGAGTGCAGTGCTGAGGAGCACCTATCCTCTATAGCCAAAATCATTGGACACGAAAACATCCACTCGGTTGGAAAGATGAATGGCCAGGCCGTTGTGTCGGTTGCCGATGGTGAACAGGCCCTACTACTCATTAATAACGGCTTTGCTGTAAGAGGCAACACCATTTACCCAACGCCCATATTCAACCCCCCAAAGAAATACATTCTATCGGGAATCCTTGCCTTCATCCCGGATGAAGAGGTCACCAAAGCCCTGGCGCCATTCGGAGAGATCCTCAGCATCAGGCCCCTGCCTTTCCCCACCGAGAACCCACTATTTAAACACCTTTCATCTCTTAGAAGAGAGGTCGTGCTGAAGAGAAGAGAATCAACCGACATGCCGGCAATCATCCCAATCGACTACATGCAGAGGACCTTTAAGGTCTTTGTGGGTGAAGACACCATCTGCCTGAGATGTAAGAGACATGGACATATTAAATCCAAATGCCCATTCAACCCGGAAATCAGAGCCAACATCACAAGAACTTATTCAGAAGTCATCAATCCCACAGCCCCACCCGCTGTGCCAGGCCCATCAGGAGAAAAAGTTACAGTGAAAACCACCGCGAATGATGAAACCTTGGGCAGAAAGAGAACACTGTCTGAGACGTCTAACGACAACACCGTAGAGGAGTGTACTGACCAGGGCAAAAGGCCAAAACCAAGTCCACCAACAATCGAAACCCCACTTCCCAAGAACATCTCGATGAATATTGAAGTGAAAAGGATTAACGTCGCTAGTTCTGCTGAGGCTGACAATCTCGAGACTCCCCCCAACGAAATCCCTGTCGTACAATCCATTCTAATGAAAGACGGAAACGATTCAGATGACGACGCTCTTTCCATCAAGTCCGATTTATCAATGACGTCCTCGCAATTCGAAACCGAATTCTGCGAAGAAACAAAACCATTCCCCCCTGGTGGAGGAACAGCCATCCACCCGTGTTCTGAATCGAGGACCGACGCAGGAACCGAGGACTTTGACGAAGACACATCAGCCAGATGCTCACAGTGGTCGATGGACTCCTCTCAACTCCAGAGGGAGTTGATAGACTGCGAGCACAGAGACAACCCTAAAATGGAAAGGATCATCGCGTTGGTATTCAAAAGGACAGGTATTTCTAGACAGACCAAGGTCTGTCAACAGCTTGAACTGCACCCCGACCTGGAGTATAGGAACTCCTGCTACCTCAAGAAATGTGAAGATTTTAAGTCAAAAAACTTCAGAGACCTCAATACCGACCAAAAAAGAGCACTCAACGATAAAATAGGCAAATTGAGGCTAATTCAAACGGAGATCGACAAGTATAATGCAGTATACGATGCAATCCTCGATGCAAAATACCCGACGAAGAAGAGACCGCTTAATGCGTCTCAACACGACTCTGACCAACAAGAAGACAGGAACCTAGATAAAAAACCTAAGCCCACTCCCCTAGAAGTGAAGACAACCCCTCCGCCATGTATAGAAATGGAAATAGACGGAAAGACTACAACAGATAGATCGACTCCTTCTTGATGCCCCTTCCCCTCTGACTGCCGACTGTATTTGCCTCTTTTAGCTGAATAAAGACCGTTTTTTCGCGTTACATATATACATATATATATATATTACTACATATATACATATATATATATATATTACTACATATATACATATATATTACTACATATATACATATATATTACTACATATATATATATATAACGTGGAGAGTATATGTATTTAAAGTATCAATATGTAAATACGTTGTGTAATTAGGACTTTGCTTATTTCGATTCTCTCCCATATACAAAATTGCATTCTCTAACAAAAATGGGAGTAATTGTAGCCGGCACTGCTGATAAGGCTAATTGGAAATGTTGAGTCGAAGCCAAGCTATTTATCATTGTTTGCTTAATTATCTTCCCAAATGTCATTCCTTATTTACATATAACCCTTCACAATTATTTACATATATTCTCTATGTATATTGAATGTAGCTCCTTGTAATGTATACACATTATGAATTTTAATTAAATATAAACCATAAGTATATATTGTTCTGGATTTTACGCTCTCTCTGTTTAAACTCGTTTTACAAATTATGGGGAGGTTTCAGGATTAGCTCCCATGTTTGCTAACCCTAATATAACGTAAGGTATTTACACAAGTCATGACGAGGTTAGGTTAGTTTAAGTTCAGGTTAGAGTCATTTTGAATTCCATTTAGATTATGACCAGGTTAGGGTCAGTTTAAATTCCATTTAGAATATGACCAGGTTAGGGTCAGTTTAAATTTCATTTAGATTATGACCAGGTTAGGGTCAGTTTAAATTCAATTTAGATTATGACCAGGTTAGGGTCAGTTTAAATTCCATTTAGATTATGACCAGGTTAGGGTCAGTTTAAATTCCATTTAGATTATGACCAGGTTAGGGTCAATTTAAATTCCATTTAGATTATGACCAGGTTAGGGTAGGTTAAATTCCATTTAGATTATGACCAGGTTAGGGTCAGTTTAAATTCCATTTAGATTATGACCAGGTTAGGGTCAGTTTAAATTCCATTTAGATTATGACCAGGTTAGGGTCAGTTTAAATTCCATTTAGATTATGACCAGGTTAGGGTAGGTTAAATTCCATTTAGATTATGACCAGGTTAGGGTCAGTTTAAATTCCATTTAGATTATGACCAGGTTAGGGTAGGTTAAATTCCATTTAGATTATGACCAGGTTAGGGTCAGTTTAAATTCCATTTAGATTATGACCAGGTTAGGGTCAGTTTAAATTCCATTTAGATTATGATCAGGTTAGGGTCAGTTTAAATTCCATTTAGATTATGACCAGGTTAGGGTAGGTTAAATTCCATTTAGATTATGACCAGGTTAGGGTCAGTTTAAATTCCATTTAGATTATGACCAGGTTAGGGTCAGTTTAAATTCCATTTAGATTATGACCAGGTTAGGGTCAGTTTAAATTCCTTTTAGATTATGACCAGGTTAGGGTAGGTTAAATTCCATTTAGATTATGACCAGGTTAGGGTCAGTTTAAATTCCATTTAGATTATGACTAGGTTAGGGTCAGTTTAAATTCCTTTTAGATTATGACCAGGTTAGGGTAGGTTAAATTCCATTTAGATTATGACCAGGTTAGGGTCAGTTTAAATTCCATTTAGATTATGATCAGGTTAGGGTCAGTTTAAATTCCATTTAGATTATGACCAGGTTAGGGTCAGTTTAAATTCCATTTAGATTATGACCCGGTTAGGGTCAGTTTAAATTCCATTTAGATTATGACCAGGTTAGGGTCAGTTTAAATTCCATTTAGATTATGACCAGGTTAGGGTCAGTTTAAATTACATTTAGATTATGACCAGGTTAGGGTCAGTTTAAATTCCATTTAGATTATGACCAGGTTAGGGTCAGTTTAAATTCCATTTAGATTATGACCAGGTTAGAGTCAGTTTAAATTCCATTTAGATTATGACCAGGTTAGGGTCAGTTTAAATTCCATTTAGATTATGACCAGGTTAGGGTCAGTTTAAATTCAAGTTAAGATCTCAGTTCAGGTTCATTTTAAATTATTTTTGATTTGGTTCATGATAGGGTCATTTTAAATTCCATTTATATTAAGTTTAGGTAAGGGTTAGTTTAAATTCAATTTAGGTTTGATTCAGGTTAGGGTCAATTTGAATTCAACTTGGGTTAAGATCAAGTTAAGGGCTGTTTAAATCAAATATAGATTAGAGTCAATTTAAGTACAGTTCATATTGGGATCAGGTTTGAGTCAGTTTAAATTCTATTTAGATAAAGGTCTAATTAGGCTCAGTTTAAATTCAATTTAAGTTAGGTTTAGGTTAAGGTCGGTTTATAATCAACATAGGCTAGGGTCTGTTTAAATTAAGATCAAGTTAGGGTCAGTAATCCAGGGATATAGTTCCAGGACCTCCCGAAATTATGCAAATATTCTAGTATTGCCCGAAATTATGCAAATGTTCTAGTATTACCCGAAATTATGCAAATATTCTAGTATTACCCGAAATTATGCAAATATTCTAGTATTACCCGAAATTATGCAAATATTCTAGTATTACCCGAAATTATGCAAATATTCTAGTATTACCCGAAATTATGCAAATATTAATATGCAATATTATCTGTTTGAGGTGAACTAGTCCTAAGACAGAGGTGTGTTTTCTCGAATATACTCTTCAAAGGAAAATGGGAAAATTTTACAAATTCGAGGATTTGTAAATATAAAAATGCTGAATATATTTACAAATTTAACTTAAAACAGTAAAATGTACTTATAAGTAGCAGTTTTTTATAAAAATAAAAAACTCCAACTGGTCGAAGTGTCTATTTTTTATATAAATATGAATGCCGGCCAGGCAGCCTCTATCTTTTCGATTATAAGTAGCAAATATGGATTTCAGGATTCGTGAAAATGGCTGATTATAACTGAATTAGAGTTGTCACTTTGAAAAAAAAAATAGTTTTTTATTAGAGGATATGGTTGATTAAACTGGCGAAACCGCAGTGTGGGTTCATAAATGATGAGCCAAGCCCTCCCAATATAATTTATTTTGAGAAAGTTTCCTGCTAAAATTAGTTTACATTTTAAAGTGCAGATGACATGCTAATACATTGTGTATTGTGTAAGATGTTTAAAACTTAAAAAACAAAATCCGTAAATATAAATACAATATAGACTCATAGACAAAAACTAAAGGGAGTTGTACATTTTACCATGTACAGTATATCGGGATTCAGACGATATGAAAGATATTATAGTGACCTTTATTGAAGAAACACGAGATAACCCATATACACTCATGGACAAAACTTAAGGAAGTTGTACCTTTTACCATGTATATCGGGATTGAGACAATAACTCTGAAAGATATTACAGTGACCTTTATTGAAGACAAGAGATAACCAATATTTACTCATGGACAAAACTTAAGTTAGTTGTACCTTTTAGCATGTATATCGGGATTCAGACAATAACTCTGAAAGAATATTACAGTGACCTTTATTGAAGACACGAGATAACCAATATTTACTCATGGACAAAACTTAAGTTAGTTGTACCTTTTACCATGTATATTGGGATTCAGACAATAATTCTGAAAGATATTATAGTGGCCTTTATTGACGACACACGAGATAACCAATATACACTCATGGACAAAACTTAAGGAAGTTGTACCTTTTAGCATGTATATCGGTATTGAGACAATAACTCTGAAAGACATTACAGTGACCTTTATTGAAGATACACGAGATAACCAATATACACTTATGGATAAAACTTAAGGAAGTTGTACCTTTTGGCATGAATATATGGATTCTGACAATAACTCTGAAAGATATTACAGTGACCTTTATTGAAGACACACGAGATAACCAATATACACTCATGGAGACAAAACTTAAGGAAGTTGTACCTTTTAGCATGTATATCGGGATTCAGACAATAACTCTGAAAGATATTACAGTGACCTTTATTGAAGACACACGAGATAACCAATATACACTCATGGAGACAAAACTTAAGGAAGTTGTACCTTTTAGCATGTATATCGGGATTCAAATAATAACTCTGAAAGATATTACAGTGACCTTTATTGAAGACACACGAGATAACCAATATACACTCATGGAGACAAAACTTAAGGAAGTTGTACCTTTTAGCATGTATATCGGGATTCAAACAATAACTCTGAAAGATATTACAGTGACCTTTATTGAAGACACACGAGATAACCAATATACACTCATGGAGACAAAACTTAAGGAAGTTGTACCTTTTAGCATGTATATCGGGATTCAAACAATAACTCTGAAAGATATTACAGTGACCTTTATTGAAGACATACGAGATAACCAATATTTACTAATGGACAAAACTTAAGTTAGTTGTACCTTTTACCATGTACAAGGTATTTCCCATAAGTTCCCGGACTGGGTCCATAAAAAAATAAATAAATGAAAAATGTAAATAAATTTGACAGTTTAGTTTAGAAAAAATATCTGGCAACACGGTGTTACCAATATCAAGGCGGTACGTGCGCGAGTGCCAAGGTCATTTTAATTTATTAAAGGTTACACCTAGCGCTGCGGCGATTTTACGATGGAACAAAAATTGAAGCAGAGGATTTGCATAGAATTTTGTGTGAAACTTCAAATATCAGCAACCGAAATTTTGAAATGCTTAATAAAGCATTCCCCAATGACGCCTCAAAGAGAACAACTGTTTTTGAATGGCATTCTAGATTTAAAGCTGGCAGAATTTCCATTGAAGATGATCCTCGTCAAGGACGCCCAAAATTTCAAAGGACTGATGGAAATGTGCAAAAATCACCGATTTGATAAAAGAAAATCCTCGAACCACTTTGCTGGAGCTAGAGCAAGACACAGGCATCTCTAAAACAACGATTGGAAGGATCGTAACCGAAGATTTGAAGCTCAAAAAGACTCCTGCAAAATTCATCCCAAGATTCCTCACCAATGAGCAAAAACTGTGTCGGCTTGCAACCTGTGAGGACATGCTGGAAATGACAAGAACGGATCCGGAATGGAAAGACAAGATAACCACAGGCGACGAGACATGGGTCTATGGCTATGACCCTGAAACCAAGCGTCAATCTGCCGAGTGGAGAGGTCAAGGTGAGTCTTGACCCAAAAAATCCAGGATATTGAAATCCAGAAACAAGGCGATGCTCTAGCTTTTTTGAATAACAAGGGCATAGTTCATCACGAGTATCTTTCTGCAAGCCAAAGAAATGTATTTGGGCATTCTTCGCCGTCTAAAGGAAGCGATTCGAAAAAAAGGCCAGAAAAATGGACTAATGGTGACGGGATCCTACACCATGACAATGCCCGCCCTTAGACAGCGCACTTGGTGACGAGTTTTTTGGCGAAAAACGGGACACAAATCCTACCTCAACCACCCTATTCCCCAGACATCGCACCAAATGACCTTTTCCTGTTCCCCAAACTTAAAGCAGTTCAAAAAGGAAAACATTTTGACACCAGGGATGACATAATAGAAAAATCGCTGTTGGCATTGAAGAGCATTCCAAAAGAGGCCTATAAAAACTGTTTCGACAATTGGGAGAAACAATCGCGCTGGTGCGTTGAAGCAAGGGGGGATTACTTTGAAAGGTTTTAATAATTAAAAAAATATATATATATCTTACCTTTTTTTTATGGACCCAGTCCGGGAACTTATGGGACATACCTTGTATATCGGGATTCAGACAATAACTCTGAAAGATATTACAGTGACCTTTATTGAAGACACACGAGATAACCAATATACACTCATGGACAAACCTTAAGGAGGTTGTACCTTTTACCATGTATATCGGGATTGAGACGATATGAAAGATATTATAGTGACCTTTATTGAAGACACACGAGATAACCAATATACACTCATGGACAAAACTTAAGTTAGTTGTACCTTTTACCATGTATATCGGGATTCAGACAATAACTCTGAAAGATATTAAAGTGACCTTTATTGAAGACATACGAGATAACCAATATTTACTCATGGACAAAACTTAAGTTAGTTGTACCTTTTACCATGTATATCGGGATTCAGACAATAACTCTGAAAGATATTACAGTGACCTTTATTGAAGACAAACGAGATAACCAATATACACTCATGGACAAAACTTAATGAAGTTGTACCTTTTACCATGTATATCGGGATTCAGACAAAAACTCTGAAAGATATTACAGTGACCTTTGTTGAAGACACACGAGATAACCAATATACACTCATGGACAAAACTTAAGGAAGTTGTACCTTTTACCATGTATATCGGGATTCAGACAATAACTCTGAAAGATATTATAGTGACCTTTATTGAAGACACACGAGATAACCAATATACACTCATGGACAAAACTTAAGGAAATTGTATCTTTTACCATCTATATCGGGATTGAGACAATAACTCTGAAAGATATTACAGTGACCTTTATTGAAGACACACGAAATAACCAATATACACTCATGGACAAAACTTAAGGAAGTGGTACCTTTTACCATGTATATCGGGATTCAGACAATAACTCTGAAAGATATTACAGTGACCTTTATTGAAGACACACGAGATAACCAATATACAGTCATGGACAAAACTTAAGGAAGTTGTACCTTTTACCATGTATATCGGGATTCAGACAATAACTCTAAAAGATATTACAGTGACCTTTATTGAAGACAAACGAGATAACCAATATACACTCATGGACAAAACTTAAGGAAGTTGTACCTTTTACCATGTATATCGGGATTCAGACAATAACTCTGAAAGATATTACAGTGACCTTTATTGAAGACAAACGAGATAACCAATATACACTCATGGACAAAACTTAAGGAAGTTGTACCTTTTACCATGTATATCGGGATTCAGACAATGACTCTGAAAGATATTACAGTGACCTTTATTGAAGACAAACGAGATAACCAATATACACTCATGGACAAAACTTAAGGAAGTTGTACCTTTTACCATGTATATCGGGATTCAGACAATGACTCTGAAAGATATTACAGTGACCTTTATTGAAGACAAACGAGATAACCAATATACACTCATGGACAAAACTTAAGGAAGTTGTACCTTTTACCATGTATATCGGGATTCAAACAATAACTCTGAAAGATATTACAGTGACCTTTATTGAAGACACACGAGATAACCTATATACACTCATGGACAAAACTTAAGGAAGTTGTACCTTTTACCATGTATATCGGTATTCAGACAATAACTCTGAAAGATATAATAGTGACCTTTATTGAAGACACACGAGATAACCAATATACACTCATGGACAAAACTTAAGGAAGTTGTATCTTTTACCATGTATAACGGGATTCAGACAATAACTCTGAAAGATATTACAGTGACCTTTATTGAAGACACGAGATAACCAATATTTACTCATGGACAAAACTTAAGTTAGTTGTACCTTTTACCATGTATATCGGGATTCAGACAATAACTCTAAAAGATATTACAGTGACCTTTATTGAAGACGAACGAGATAACCAATATACACTCATGGACAAAACTTAAGGAAGTTGTACCTTTTACCATGTATATCGGGATTCAGACAATAACTCTGAAAGTTATTACAGTGACCTTTATTGAAGACAAACGAGATAACCAATATACACTCATGGACAAAACTTAAGGAAGTTGTACCTTTTACCATGTATATCGGGATTCAGACAATAATTCTGAAAGATATTACAGTGACCTTTATTGAAGACAAACGAGATAACCAATATACACTCATGGACAAAACTTAAGGAGTTGTACCTTTTACCATGTATATCGGGATTCAGACAATAACTCTGAAAGATATTACAGTGACCTTTGTTGAAGACACACGAGATAACCAATATACACTCATGGACAAAACTTAAGTTAGTTGTACCTTTTAGCATGAATATATGGATTCAGATAATAACTCTGAAAGATCCAGTGACCTTTATTGAAGACACACGAGATAACCAATATACACTCATGGACAAAACTTAAGGAAGTTGTACCTTTTAGCATGTATATCAGGATTCAGAAAATAACTCTGAGAGATATTACAGTGACCTTTATTGAAGACACACGAGATAACCAATATACACTCATGGACAAAACTTAAGGAAGTTGTACCTTTTTGCATGTATATCAGGATTCAGAAAATAACTCTGAGAGATATTACAGTGACCTTTATTGAAGACACACGAGATAACCAAGTGTGAACATAATTGCTCCTGTTTAAAAAAAAAAAAACAATCGAACGGCGACATTAAGAAAGTTGAAAGTTTTTCTTTGAATGCATTTTATTAAAAGTAAAACCTTTTATATGCATCATTCGAAAGAGCATTTATTTCACAATAGTATTTAACACCCTAGCAATTGAAATTCTAAAAAATGAAAAAAGTGATTATTTCTAACATATAAGAAGCACGATTTTATTTTAAAATAAATCATAAAAGAACAATATTTTCAAATGTGTTCAATATAAGCCATATATTTTTATAATTAATTAATTATTTTTCATATAAATATGAATGCCGGCCAGGCAGCCTCTATGATAATTAATTATTAATATAGCTTTTGTTTTCAAATTATATTTCCATTAAATGCTAAACACAAGGTAATATGACCAAATCCAAATAAGTAAATAGTGTGTGACGTTTCGGTAACAACACTGTTACTGAAACGTCACACACTATTTATTTATTTGGATTTGGTCATATTACCTTGTGTTTATACTTGACGGGTGACCCGGGCTTCGCCCCGGGATTGACCCGTGTGCATATCTACCCGAGTGATATTTATATAGATAAGATATTTTAAAAATAATTGTTTGTTATTAGCATTATCTATTTGTTTTCATCAGCATAATGTATGTATCCATAAAGTATGTGTATATATATACAGTAGAACTCCTCAAATTCGGAAATTCTGAAATTCGGAAACTCCCAAATTCGGAAAGTATTGTAATGTGTTTTTTACATACAAAAAATCAATTTTCACATGCTTTTATTTTGTTGATATTTCAACATTATTTTATTTTATATACTTCTACTTTTGCTTTGCTTTTATTTTAATTAATTTAATTTTTATTTGTAATTTATTTTTAATTTAAGTGTTTAATTAATTTACTTTTACCGATTATTTATTATCGCTAATTAGGGGTTTATCCCCTTTTTTAAAAGCTTGAATAAATCAACAATTTCATTTGACCTTTGTGCTTAGTTTAGGATATTGTCCAATAAGAAGGCAGCATTATTACGTCATAAGCCATTCACGCATTTTTTATTGCAAAGTTGATTCACCTAATGTTCAAATTATCAAACATTTTCAGACATTATAAGTTTCAAATTCTTTTATTCAACTCTCAATTTTTTGCATTTACAAGTTTGTTCTTCAACAAAATGGCATCCAAAGAGGAGCGGCAAAAACGAGGCAAGTACCGAATTCTTAAGCTTGGTGAAAAGTTAGATGTTCTTAGTGACATTAAAAAAGGATGAAGCTATACAACGATAATGCAAAAGTATAAAATTTCTAAGACAACTGTTTATGATATAAAAAAAGTCTGAGCTTAAACTTACAAAGTTTGTTGATTCTACCGAAAAAGATGTCAAAAGGTTTTCTCAAGTAAAAAATCCGTTATAACGAAAATGTTGATAAAGCAGTTAACATCTGGTACGAAAGTCAGATTATCAGGGGTTCCTATTCGTGGTATTGAACTCCAAACAGCTGCCAGTCATTTTGCATCAAAATTGAATAATCCCACTTTTAAAGCTAGTGGTGGATGGTTGCCACGATACAGAGCCAGACATAATTTGAAAAATAAAAAAGTTGTCGGGGAAGCATTGAGTGCTGACGAAGATGCAGCTAATCGCTTTAAAGATGATTTTCACAAACTAATGACTGACGAAAAGTATGAACAGTTCCAAATTTATAATGCTGACGAAACAGGAGTTTACTGGAAGTCATTACCCGATAATTCTCAAGTCAAAAATGCAAACAGCGCTAGTGGTCATAAGCAATCCAAAGATCGACTCTCTGTTTTACTTTGTGCAAATGCAGACGCTTCACATAAAAATGTTTTGGCTGTTGTTGGAAAATAAAAACGTCCAAGAGCAATCAAAAACATCATTGATCGATTGCCTGTCCATTACTATTCTTCACACAAGGCTTGGTTTAATCAAAGCATTTTTAGTGAATGGTTTTTTAAACGGTTCATAAACGAAGTTCGCAATTTTCAAGAAAATAAGTTAAGAATTGCTCCAGATCAAGTAAAAGCGTTACTACTAGTTGACAATTCTCCTGCTCATCCAACAGAGCTGATCAGTAATGACGGCAACATTAAATGCAAGTTTTTACCACCTAATACAACATCTGTATTGCAGCCTATGGACCAGGGAGTTATTGTTCCCTTTAAAAGGTTGTATAAACGAAGACAGTTAGAAAGTTGTTTAGTATTTTCAAGTGATGCAGATCAGCCAAATAACTCTGTGGGTGAACAAACATTTTCTAATTTAAAAAAGTACGACATCAAGAAAGCGATATTCAATTTTGGAAATTCTTGGGATGAATTAAAATCTTCTACAATAAGAAATGGATGGAAGATTTTGCTTGAACACAAAAATAATTCAGATTTGGAAACAGCAGGTGATGCATTACAATTATCCGAGGATGAATCTGATGAAGATGAACAAGAAATTAGAAGGCTGGAGCAATTATTTCAAAGAGCTAGAATTGAAGTAAATCAAGAAAGCATTAATGAATGGATCGATATAGACCTTGATGATCCAGGTCACAATGTTCTTAGCAATGATGATATAGTTGAAGCTGTTTTGAGTGAAAAAATGGAAATCAGCAGTTCTGATGATAGTTCCTCATCTTCTGAAGACAGTTTGGAGCCGGATGTTCCTAGATGCGAAGCGTTGAAAAGTTTGGATGTTGCATTAAAATATTTGGAAAAGCGCACTGAACCAGAAATGCTTGCAAGCTACAACACCATCAATAGTCTTCGAACTATGCTTATGAGAGAAGAAGAAGCTTTGTTAAACAAGCCAAAGAAACAGACAACAATCAGCAACTTCTTTGCCAAGCCATAACTTACTTGGCCATCAATTGCATTACATACATAATAAAATATTTTACTATTTTTCATCGGTTTCATGCTCAAAACTCATAAAAGTCAAGGAACATTTGATTAAAAATCGTAATTAAAATTATGTAATGTACATATAATATTCAACCTAAAATTGTTCTTATGCTTCAAAATCTTTGTCTCAGTTATCTAAATGCCTATTTATGCCACATAAATATTCACAAATCTAACTCTCTCAAATTCGGAAAATCCTCAAATTCGGAATACCTTGCGCCCCAAGCTTTCCGAATTTGAGGAGTTCTACTGTACACCTTAATAGTACAAAAGCTACATACCTATACTTTCGATATTTGCGGACCTATAATGAGGTATTGTTAACAGTAGATTATTTAAGGAGCGACCCGCTCCAACACAATAGTTACAAAAACAACAAAGCGAGTGGGGGGGGGGAGCATGATGGGGGGGGGGGGGGGGGGGCAGTGGCGTGATCGTAGTCAACCAATAGGAGAGCGCCATTCCAAAAAAAAAAAAAAAAAAAGCAAACGGTGACAGAGATGAAGAATTGACGACGCATGACGCTCGTAACTGTATATAGAATAATCCAAATTGTGCCTTATCAATTAAATGCTAAAATAAACGAATTAAAGGGCATCAAAATAAAAAAATTAATATTCAAAATTATTTGGGATGTATATTGTGCATGATTTTGTAATGTAGAAAATTAGGAAAGACAAAATTCAGGATGACACGGCAATTTATTTGAGACAAGAATAATGATACAATTCCAAGGCAAGATACTATTCCTTTAACTTCCAATTACCGAGGGAACCAATTAATATTGATTTTATTAAACTTATCGAGTATTTTTCAAGGGACCGGGAAAAAATGTTCACTTTATCGAGAGATTCGTTAGACAAACCTTTACTCGGGTAAAACCCGGGCGAAGCCGGGTACATCCATACAAGAATAATGATACATTTCCAAGGCAAGATACTATTCCTTTAACTTCCAATTACCGAGGGAACCAATTAATATTGATTTTATTCAACTTATCCAGTATTTTTCAAGGGACCGGGAAAAAATGTTCACTTTATCGAGAGATTCGTTAGACAAACCTTTACTCGGGTAAAACCCGGGCGAAGCCGGGTACATCCATACAAGAATAATGATACAATTCCAAGGCAAGATACTATTCCTTTAACTTCCAATTACCGAGGGAACCAATTCATATTGATTTTATTCAACTTATCCAGTATTTTTCAAGGGACCGGGAAAAAATGTTCACTTTATCGAGAGATTCGTTAGACAAACCTTTACTCGGGTAAAACCCGGGCGAAGCCGGGTACATCCGCTAGTAATAAATAAAATAGGTATATCTAACTATTAACTGTGATTTTTTTTGCTTTAAATTTTTATAAATTTTAAATAGGTTACTAATTTAATCTATAATCGCACTTTATTTATAAATTATAATTGACAATTAGGCAAAAACAGAAAACTATAATTATCTATTTACACTGGCTGGATTCTTCTATATATAGAGGAGAAATGACTTATAAGAAATTTCTCCTGAATTGGTTATAATCTATATATATATAAAATTGAATGTCTGTCTGTCTGTGTGTGTGTGTGTCCTCTATGGATTCAAAAACCATACATCCTATCGCCGTGAAAATTTGGGATATTATTAGGTGTATCCCCGGAAAGGTTTACGAAAAATAATTTCTTGAATATCTTGAATATCCTTAGAGTTATTTGCAGATTTGTATATTTAACTCGCAAGCAGCGAGATTGAGACGGAGATAGGCTTAGTTTGCTGCTTCTGATGACCTTGGGTCATCGTGTGAGTCACAGCATGATGCTACAAAAAAACTCTCTCTGGGATTTTACAGCGTCGACAACCTGTAAGATTGCCTCTCTCATATATTATACTTTAAACATCTGCTTAATTAAAGCATTTTTCATTTGAAAGAGACTGCTCTCTTAACCCCCTTTAGACAACATTAAATGATATCCCGTGTCGATGATTTTGTAATGTATAGAATTAGGAAAGACAAAATTCACGATGACACGGCTCACAGGGAACGGTAAAAAATGTTCACTTTATCGAGGAAATACAAAATTCGGGATGACACGGAACACAGGGACCGGGAAAAAATGATCACTTTATCGAGAGATTCACGACCATGATTTTATTCAACTTATCGAGTATTTATCAAGGGACCGGGAAAATATGTTCACTAGATAAAACGATGATTTTGTAATGTAGAAAATTATGAAAGACAAAATTCAGGATGACACGGCACACAGGGACCGGGAAAAAATGTTCACTTTATCAAGAGATTCACATTTACGAGTTTCAAATTATCAAAATATATCTCTTTTTTTTTTATAAGTTTATAGAGAATTGTTTTAACAAATGTTCGTTAGACAAACCTTTACTCGGGTAAAACCTCGGGCGAAGCCGGGTACGTCCGCTAGTAGATGATAAAATAAGGAGAAAAACGTTTCTTTGATGAACGGATTCGTGACAAGCTTTCGGGCTGTCAAGCCCTTCAACAGGTACAATGAAATGTGAGTAGACAGAACTATATAAAAGAATCGATCTATGAGATAATTAGCATATATGATATAGATGGCGTCATTACGCCATCTATATCATATATGCTAATTATCTCATAGATCGATTATTTTATATAGTTCTGTCTACTCACATTTCATTGTACCTGTTGAAGGGCTTGACAGCCCGAAAGCTTGTCACGAATCCGTTCATCAAAGAAACGTTTTTCTCCTTATTTTATCATCTATTATAGAGGAGAAATATATTAATTAATTCATAAGTTAAATAATAGACCTCTAATTTAAGTAGTTGAATTAATAACTTAATATTATATTTATAAAATGTTTTTTTTTTGTCATTAAATATTTCGAGAGATTGCTCCCTCGTTATCAATTTATTGCACAATAAACTTAATTTACAAATTCTTGTAGATTACATCAATAAAAAACTTTGAGATTGATAAAAAAAAATCGATAATGAAGTTTAAAAATTTAAAATTAAAAGGATAAAAATAAGAGTATTAAAGTATAAATATATGAAAATTAAAGTCTTTTGTGTAAAAATAGTAATGTGGTATGTTATATCTTCTATATATATAAAAATGAATGTTTGTATGTTTGTCTGTTGGTTGGTCTGTATGTCCGGTATACAAATTCGCAGTAGTTCACTAATACAAACCAAAATTTCCATACATAGGTAAAAAAAAACGAGGATGACGATAGGCTATTTTAAAAAATATATAAATCAATTATTAAAACTATATATTCAAATTATTCTAAATAGCTCACGAGCAGCGCCCTTTAGAACGCGGTGGATCTGATGGCGGGGCGCGCCCATTGGCCGCCTGCGAGCACGTGGCTTCCCTGTGCGCGCGCATGCGCCGGGAAGCCACTTGCTCGCCGGCAGCCGACGGGAGCAGTCACTTGCTCGCCGGGAGTCAACGGGGCAGACATTTACTCGCTGCCAGCCAACGGGCACATGTTTAATGTGTTTGAATTATACATTTAATCATGTAAACCCGGGCGTTGCCCGGGTCATTCGTCTAGTATTCTATATACAGTTACGAGCGTCATGCGTTCTTAATAATTCTTCATCTTTGTCACCGTTTGCTTTTTTTTGGAATGGCGCTCTCCTATTGGTTGGCTACGATCACGCCACCTCTGCCTCCCCCCCCCCCCCCCCCCCCATCATGCCCCCCCCACTCACTTTTTGGTTTTTGTAACTATTGTGTTGGAGCGGGTCGCTCCTTAAATAATCTATTGTTAACAATACCTCATTATAGGTCCGCAAATATCGAAAGTATAGGTATGTAGCTTTTGTACTATTAAGGTATATATATATACACATACTTATGTACATATGTAAGTACTATTATCATTAGGGATATATATGTCACATCTACATAAATGTAGATATAATACTGTATACTCTTCTAATACATACATTTATATAAGGAGCCAATTTATAATTGTAACAAATAGTATTTGAATAAAAACATTCAATCGGGTAAAACACGGGCGTTGCCCGGGTCATTCGGCTAGAAATGTACAAGAGTGATATAGAGTTAAGAAAGAATAAATATTTTATTTATAAAATGAAAGGATTTAAAAGCACGAATATTTCTTTTATAAATAATACAAACTTCTACTGTCCTTACTGCGATGTAAAAATATATTGGGAGGGCTTGGCTCAATAGTGATGAACCCTCCCAGCGGTTTCGCCAATTTAGTCCACCAGACCGCTTCTCAGAGCTCTAATACTGTGTTGGACGATTCTGCTTATATACGCAGCACTGAAGGGTGGAATCTCAGAAATGGTTTTCAAGAAAACTATGGACATAAGCTTATAGGACAGTAGAATTACATTCAAATATTTGCATCGAGCAATGCTCCTCCGCAAACATTAAAGACGATGGCGCGTTATTACTTTGTGTTAATTTATGCCTAACTGGCCTTGTCTTTAATGTTTGCGGAGGAGCATTGCTCGATGCAAATATTTGAATGTAATTCTACTGTCCTATAAGCTTATGTCCATAGTTTTCTTGAAAACCATTCCAGAGATTCCATCCTTCAGTGCTGCGTATATAAGCAGAATCGTCCAAAACAGTATTAGAGCTCTTAGAAGCGGTCTGGTGGATTAAATTGGCGAAACCGCTGGGAAGGTTTACCACTGATGAGCCAAGCCCTCCCAATATATTTTTTCATCGCAGTAAGGACAGTAGAAGTTTGTATTATGTATAAAAGAAACATTCGTGTTTTTAAATCCTTTCATTTTATATGTATAGATGGCGCGTTATTACTTTGTGTTAAAAATTTTATTAATAAAAAATAATAGATCAAAAAAATAAAAAAGGAAAAAAGAAAATGAATGATACAAATTATTAGTTTGAAAAAAAAAAACATAGGGGAAATGAAAAATATAAGCAAATAAAGGTGCCCGCGATTATTTAAAAAAATTAGGTTAAAAAGACACATATGGTTAGTTATTTCTTCGTATCTATATACTCTAGCTGGATCCTTCTTTATATATAGATAACTAAAGAAATAAATAATACCTTGATAAAGGTTGGCGTTCAGCCAACTGAAATATTGGTGAAATAAATGATATTTTGATCCAATATATGCCTTTTTAATTAAATATAGATAACTATTAATTAATTTATAAGTTAAAAAATTGACGTCAGTTTTAGGTAATTGAGTTAATGACTTAATGAAAAAAAAATTTTTTTCACGTCGAAAATATATTTTTGAAATAATATTACAATACTTTTAAAGTGAAAAATAACCTTTGATATATTTATAAAATAATAATATATTATATATTTTTCAAATTATATTTTATTAATCAATATATTAATAGGGGTATTTTTCATTTATAATACGATTATTTCTAATTTAATAAGATCAATTTTATAATATTTTTTTAAAGTAATATGTAATTTAAAAGCGCATATACAAGTATATAAAAAATATTTTTTTTAATAATAAAGAAAATAAAAAGCCCGGCAGCATCAACGATGCGGCGCCAGTAGTAGCTTGATCCAGGGAAGGAAAATGGCGCGCAAATCAATGGCGGTCGTCTGGTTTCTTGTGTTCTCCATCGCTGCCGCGAATCCTGATGCCAAACGACTCTACGATGACCTAATGAGTAGCTATAACCGACTCATCAGGCCTGTATCAAACAACAGTGACAGATTGACTGTAAAAATGGGCTTAAAACTTTCACAACTCATCGATGTGGTGAGTACAACAACGACCCTTTTTAGTATCGTCTGTTTTTATTTATCCATTTACAATAATCACTGATATATTTTGAAATAATATCATATTTATTTTTAAAATTTAAAAAACGATATTAAAATATATACGTATTTATTTCTTAATATTGAAATATTGTAATGCAGCAAATATTATAAAACAAAATTGTTAGAAATATTTTCACTCGTTTATTTTTTATTTTATTATAGTGTCTAAATATGTTCATATATTTGTAAGAACATTAATTGGTATTTTCAAATATAATTTATTGATATATTGTATATATCAAACAATTAAAAAAATATATTATGCGTCTATATTTTAAAGATTTATAACTATATTTAACATATGGCTAATATAAAAAAAGATTTAACAATACTGCAAAAATATATATTTCCTCGTATTATATTGGAATGTAAAAAGAAAATGGGAGATATTTATAGCAGAAGATGCTCATGACACATCTCTATAACAATAATAATCTTTAGAAACAATTCTTACGATATATTTTCTATTGAAATATTATTAATGTATTTTCAATATAGTATTTTAAAATAAATAAATACAGAGAGAGAGAGAGAGAGAGAGTTGAGTATATTGACAATTAGTTAATTGATAAATGAGTATATAAAAGAGAAAAATAAAAATTTTATAGAGTAAGTATAAACTATTGTTTTGCATCAATATATATAGTTCACTTTGCCTTTATAGATTAATAGATATATTAGAGAAAAATAAATTATTGAAACTATCAAAATTTGAAGACAAATAGGATATAGTTTATTAATTTATTTTACCCTCTCTATATAAATCTATTTTGATATTTTGATCCAATATATGCCTTTTTATTTAAATATAAAACATAAGATTAAATATGTTATAACACCTTGATAAAGGTTGGCGTTCAGCCAACAGAAATATTGGTAAAATAAATGATATTTTGATACAATATATGTCTTTTTATTTAAATATAAAACTATATAATTTAGAAAATATGTTATAGCTATTTATAAATTCAATCTTCTGTTTAATTATTAATATTTTGTATAATATATCTAGTAATCTATAAAAATAAAGTTTAAAAGTAAATTTTGATAATATTTAAACACACACATTCTCTCAATCATAAATATATATAGAGATATTTTTTTATATATTGTCATTTTATATTTATATATATAATATACATATATTTGAGAATCAACAAATATTAAAGTTTGAGTCAAAAGGCGATCCTGTACAATAAATTGATAAAGAGGGAGCAATCTCTCGAAATATTTTAAGAAAAAAATTGTTTTTTTTTTTCTTTACAGATCCATGTACGCCCCTTTATATAATCATAAATATTAAAGTGTCATGATACCAAAAATGTCATAATTTCAAAGATAAAAATATACAATGTAACTATTCTCTCTTTATTAAAACTTTTAAATATATTTTCTCTTGTGAGATTTGTTTGGTTCAAAATTTGATTAGAAAGAATCCGGGAGAATTTTCTTATATATACATATATTCATTATTAAAAAATCATTGATTATTATAATATTTATCCATTCTTATGAATTTCTATACATACACTCATGGACAAACTAAGGAAGTTGAGGTCTTTTGATGTCGCCGGTCGTCTTTTTTCAAGGAGACAGAGGTTTTGTTCAAACTTGGTCATCTCGTTTGTCTTCAATAAAGGTCACTGTAATATCTTTCAGAGTTATTGTCTGAATCCCGATATACATCGTAAAAGGTACAACTTCCTTATGTTTTGTCCATGAGTGTATATTGGTTATCTCGTGTGTCTTCAATAAAGGTCACTGCAATATCTTTCAGAGTTATTGTCTGAATCCCGATATACATGATAAAAGGTACAACTTCCTTAAGTTTTGTCCATGAGTGTATAATAGTTATGACTGCTTTAAATAGAGTGGTACACAAACTTTAAAATAAAAATGAACTCATGATGCTAATTGTTATTCTTTTAAAATGAAAAAAGTTGTTGTATTCGTTGAAAGGAAAATGTAAATAATACTGAAATGCCTAGCTCATCAGTGGCGAACCTCCCAGCTGTTTCGCCAGTTTCATCATACCAGACAAATATAACTCTAGTTGTATAATTATAAGGCAATAACGCGCAACCTATATGCAAAAAGAAAAACCACTGAGCACGAAGTAATATTTTAAAAATTCAAACAAACTTTATACTGGTACTTATTACAATGTAGGAGGGTTTGGCTCATCAATGGTTAATCCATCCAAACCTTTGGTTAATTATATTGACAAAACCACTTGGAGGCTTCACCACTTATGAACCAGGCCCTATCAACAAAATTTCATTACAGTAAGGACGATAGAAAGTTTGTTTCATTTAAAAAGTAATATTCATAATGAATTTGCAGGAGGAAGAAATACATGTGTTGTTGTTGTTGATTCCTCTAATCATTTAAACGATCTCCATTAGGTTCCATTGTCTCATCTTTTCTATTATAGTTCTAGGGTTTTACCAGAGATCTTTGTTAGAGGATTTGATACAATTTAATAGATGTTCAGGACTGGAAGGCTGGGAATCGTATTTAGATATAGCTAGAGAGGCATTTCTACCTTTAATTATAAATCAGAATGATACATTAGGTTCATCCTCTAGTAAAAACCTTACTGGTGTTGATAAATAATAAGCCACAATACCGGTTTTGGTAAATTGTTTTGACTTTTTGTCTGAATTTGTTAAAACTGGTGTTTTGTGTGTTGATTCATTCTTTATTACCACTGGAAAGGTTTTCTACTAGGGCTGGGGTCGGTAACCTGCGGTGGCTCTTTGTATGTGAAGCTGTGACTCTTTATATAGTTCCATATGTAAATATTATTTATGTGAGTACTATTTATTGTTGGCAAGAAGCAAATGTTGTGGCTTTTGAAAAACTTTGAAATTTTGTAAATTGTAATTTTTGACTTTTCCGATTTAAATGTTTGCCAACCCCTGTTCTAGGTTGATGAGCTTAATGTATTGTTCTTATGCATAAATAAAGGGAGAGGTGTCTTTCTAGGTATATTAATAGTATTGTAAGATATATATGGGTAACACAGGTTCCTGGAGTGTATCCATAGATCGCCAACTACAAGGAATGTTTTGAGGTTTAGAGAACTATCTTGGTAGCCATAGTGAACGAGTACACCAAGTGTTTCCATTCATTGTCTTGGTAGGTTGAACTGAGAAGTTCTGTAGTTTTTGATGATTGACAGACTTCTCCCTTAAATGTATTATTTATTATACATACATTACAATAAGAAAACACAAAATACAAAAGATAATAGTGACTATATATATATATTCAATCAAGGCTTGTTCGTCACTTTTTTAACAACAACAACTTTTTTATATTAGGTTATCATCATATCCAATCTCACAGAATATATTTATATATTTATTTTTATAAAATTAAAAATATTCAAACAAGTTCTATAAAATATAATCACTTGTATCAATATCTCAAGATGGAAACATCAGTTTTCCATGAACAAGTTTTAAAAATATATAAATTCAGATTTCTAGATTTTGAGCATGAAATCCATATCAATAGAATATATATTTAAAATACATAATAAAAGTTGAAAAATGAAAAGGAATTCCAAGGTGTTTTTTATTTTGTGAAAAAAAAAAAACGGCTAGACTTCAAGCTTTATAAAGGTTTCGTTTTAAGCTAATGTATCTAAAATATTCTGAAACAAAAACTTAAGGTAATAAGATGGGAATAAAAAAAATTGTATGCGTGACCTTATGATAGCAGCGTTGTTACCATCTTCAAATAAAGGTACTGAATGAGGGAAAATATCACAGTATGTTTTTAAATACACTCATGAACAACTTAAGGAAGATGTGACTTTTAGAATGTATATCGGAATTCAGATAATAACTCTGAAAGATATATTACAGTAAACTTTATTGCCTCTTTCGAAAAAGCAGACGACGGACGACATCAAAGACTTTCCACTACCTTAAGTTTGTTCACGAGTGTATTTGGTACTGTTATTAGTGTTGTAAGCAGTACTAATTGTTTTAAAACAGGTTGTGATAAATTTTCCGTTATTCCGCACTTTTGTCTGAAGATGAATAACAAAGCTCTTACCGAAAGGTCATGTACAATTTAACTATTTAGATATATATGCTCTTTCTTGTTGACTTATGTTTCTATTCTATGATCAAAATCGTAATTTATATCATCCTGAAACATATAATAACATATGCCAATAGAGTTAAAAATAAAATTTAGAATTTTGTTTAAAAGCTAACGAAAATCTTTTTATGAGAATCTTACCACTCTTTACAATAAAGAGAACCCTATCGCTTTTATATAATCTTTTGAGTTCTTTTGATTTTTATTTACATATAGGCTTAGTAATATATACTATAAACACACACGTACGCGTTTCGGGCTGTTGGCCCATCGTCAGCGTGGTTTTAAAATAGTTTTATTATTTTGCCGAATCCATTTCTTATTTTAATTATCGCAAATACAGAAGGTACATAGACAATAATCGTACAATGAAATATATTTTTCTTCGATAAATAGATTGAGAAATATGGAAATTTTGTAAAGAAATGATTGATCCATAAAATTAAAGGTCACCTCTCCCGTCAAAATAGACGCTAGAACTAAGCGTCATATATTGACCGTCTTTTCAATGGACTGTGACTTTTGCTTGAATAGGAGACAATTGAAACCATTTTTTTTTTCAGAAAAAAAAAAAAGAAGTTAAAGCGGGATTCGATCCCGATTAGTTGAAATGTCAGAAACCGACGGTTTTTACTACACATACTCTCTCACCAATTCCCCTAATACTAGTATATCAGTTAATTTAACCATTCTAGTATGTGTTACACCTTTTTTTTTTTTCTTTATCCTTCCTCCTAAACGATTTCTAAAGAAGAGAGAAGAAAAAAAAAGAGATAAAATGAATGACCTATGTAAGAAAAACGAGAGGCTTCGATAGAAAAGGCAAAGATGAAACAAATGGTTGCAGGTTAGCACAAAGAGTGGCATCAAAGAACTCAATGCTTTTGTCTCTTTCCCTCTTTCTTATCTTGCTTGCCCTAAATAAAGTCTATGGGATAGGAACACAAAAAAATTCTCCTTCTTTAATTACTTTTATTTAATTTGTCTAGCGTAGAACAGACCCACTTAAATCTATCTCGTTTCAACGTTTTCTTCTTACTCTCTGTTTACAGTACCTAATTAAATAGATTCTAAAGAGAACGACGTAAAAAAAACATGACTTTTTTCTCGTTTAAACCTCAGTATAATCGTTGAAAAAAAGATGAAGTATATATCAAATAATTAGAAATTACTATAATAAGATTTTTATTTGCTTTGATTTCTTCAATGTAATTAAGAAAGTAATGTCGTTAAATATTGATATTGCTGTTTGAAAATGACTTTTTATAAAAGAAATAGGGAACACATATTTTAGCTTGTCAAAATAGAGAAATTCGAGGATCTCAAAACCGAATGGCTAAACTCTTTTTGATTTTAAAATTTACATGTGACTCTCTCTCTCTCTTTGTTTAGAATGCGTCATTATATTTATTGGCAATGTGTTTTTTATGATAAATTTGATCAAATAATGTATATATCTCTAATGTGAAATGGTTGAGCTATGCTTATTTACATATTGTTAAAGTTGACTCTAAAAGTTGAATAAGTAATTCAATAGTTTTGTCGGTTGTTAGATTGAACTGGCGAAACCGCCGTAAAAAAGCTTATTACTGATGAGCCAGACACTGAAAATATATTTATATAATTCATTCTCATTGAATTTGCACAACACAACAGTTTAATTTACATAAAATGTAAAATTTTAAAATGTTTCTATTTGTAATACCAGTAAATAACTTTGTTTTGTTCTATGTATATAAGCACAAAAAAAAAATAGAATTTTAATTTCATTTCAAAATTTTGAAAAAGAGTATACTCGCGAAAGCTTACAAATAAATATAAAATTGTTAATTTTAGTTCTTACGTAAATAGACTATTTTTGCATATATTTTTGAGTTTAAACAATTTTGTCTTATATTTAATTTACATATATAGGCATATGTTTCAAAAATATAAAAAACTGTCTTGTTCTCACGTCCATTAGTTCCATCTGCAGAAGATCTACGAGTTTGCGAAAGCTCGTGTTTTATCGCTGTAATAAAAAAATATTTTTTTTTGCTATTCTCTTAAACTTTTTATTATAATATATGAGAGATTAGTATTTATAAAATAATATAATGCGCAAATATATTTACTGTATATTATATTAATAACAAAGTGATAAAAAATGGCCAAACGAACATTCAATGTATATTAAGTTTTAGTTTCGTTTTTATATCGAAACAACCAATCATAATTCAGTTGTAACATCGGTTGGTTAAAGATCAGCCAATCAGCGTGAGTGAATTAAAAAAAAACGGAAGTGGGAGACAGTTGTTACGACAATCTGTGGTAATTATATGGTAGTTATCTGGTCACGCTGTCACGGAAGTCACGCACACCTGGCAACACTGGATCGATCGTACTTGGAGGAATTTGTCTCGGATGTTTTGTTGTTTGGTTTAGTTTCGTTTTCTTGTTTATTTGTCTCAAAATAAATTTGAATATACGACAAAAAAAAAAAAAAACACGCCATCTACAAACAAGAAATAAAACTATAAATTACGAAGGTTTCTTTTTAAAACCAAATATTGACCTCACTAAGGATAGTAGAAGTTTAATTTTATTTGATTTTAAAATAAACATGAAGTGTTTTTATGGTTTTATTTATTAGAGTAAAATTTTTTATGTTTGAATTTGTCTGATCGATAATTCAATTTTATCGTTAAAATATTTTCTCCTAATAATTATTGTTGGAGCTTGGATCCTAACAATGTAAGCTCGGACTTCCGTCTAGTTCCTTCTTGCCTTTTGTCTGGTCTTAGATGTTGACGATATCTGTCAGAGCTTAATGTGGACTGTACACCAGACCTGACTACTGAGACTTCTCGAGGTGCGATGTAGCAGTAAGCTGTTTAAATAAAAGAATGACCAAACAGCCTCGCTGGTTTTAGCTGACTGACTTGACTTTATTTTCACTTTCACTCTTTTTATATACATATATATATTTACATAAATTAGAATAAAATATAAAAATATACATAATTACAGAACAATGCAACCTGGCAAGTTATTTTGCATAGCTAAGCGCAAAAAATTATTGTATTGTGTTAAAAGTACAAAATCGTGAGACAACAGTTTCTTGTAAGGTTTTTTTTTTTTAGCCGAGCTTTCGAGAATTTCTGCTCTACTATATTTTATTCCTGTATAAGGGCAGGTAAATTCTTGAAAGCTCGGGTAAAAAAACCTATGAAGAGATTATTTGTCTCATGATTTTGTACTTTTGATAATTTACTATTACAGGTGATTATGCAACTTAGAGAATTATTTTATTTTTCTAAATTGAAAAGACACCTCTCCTTTCAAAAATCTCTTATTTTAATCGACGTTTTATTCTACTAAATAAATCTTTAACAAGAAGTAAACAACCTCATTATGGTATAGAAGTTTGATGGTTACCTGTTCTTGAGTATGTGCTTGTCTCCAGTGACACCATACTTCTCAATCTTGAGTTATTCTCTTTATTTCTTTATAACTTCACATCCAGTCCATCGGTTCAATTCTTCAGTTTCTCTGTTCTTGAGTATGTCCTTGTCTCCAGTGACACCATACTTCGCAATCTTGAGTTCTTCTCTTTGTTTCTTTATAACTTCACATCCAGTCCATCAGTTCAATTCTTCAGTTTCTCTGTTCTTGAGTATGTCCTTGTCTCCAGTGACACCATACTTCTCAATCTTGAGTTCTTCTCTTTGTTTCTTTACAACTTCACATCCAGTCCATCAGTTCAATTCTTCAGTTTCTCTGTTCTTGAGTATGTCCTTGTCTCCAGTGACACCATACTTCTCAATCTTGAGTTCTTCTCTTTATTTCTTTATAACTTCACATCCAGTCCATCAGTTGAATTCTTCAGTTTCTCTGTTCTTGAGTATGTCCTTGTCTCCAGTGACACCATACTTCTCAATATTGAGTTCTTCTCTTTATTTCTTTATAACTTCACATCCAGTCCATCAGTTCAATTCTTCAGTTTCTCTGTTCTTGAGTATGTCCTTGTCTCCAGTGACACCATACTTCTCAATCTTGAGTTCTTCTCTTTGTTTCTTTATAACTTCACATCCAGTCCATCGGTTCAATTCTTCAGTTTCTCTGTTCTTGAGTATGTCCTTGTCTCCAGTGACACCATACTTCTCAATCTTGAGTTCTTCTCTTTATTTCTTTATAACTTCACATCCAGTCCATCAGTTCAATTCTTCAGTTTCTCTGTTCTTGAGTATGTCCTTGTCTCCAGTGACACCATACTTCTCAATCTTGAGTTCTTCTCTTTATTTCTTTATAACTTCACATCCAGTCCATCAGTTGAATTCTTCAGTTTCTCTGTTCTTGAGTATGTCCTTGTCTCCAGTGACACCATACTTCTCAATCTTGAGTTCTTCTCTTTGTTTCTTTATAACTTCACATCCAGTCCATCGGTTCAATTCTTCAGTTGCTCTGTTCTTGAGTATGTGCTTGTCTCCAGTGACACCATACTTCTCAATCTTGAGTTCTTCTCTTTGTTTCTTTATAACTTCACATCCAGTCCATCAGTTCAATTCTTCAGTTTCTCAGTTCTTGAGTATGTTCAGGTCTTCAGTGACACCATACTTCTCAATCTTGAGTTCTTCTCTTTATTTCTTTATAACTTCACATCCAGTCCATCAGTTGAATTCTTCAGTTTCTCTGTTCTTGAGTATGTCCTTGTCTCCAGTGACACCATACTTCTCAATCTTGAGTTTTTCTCTTTATTTCTTTATAACTTCACATCCAGTCCATCAGTTCAATTCTTCAGTTTCTCTGTTCTTGAGTATGTCCTTGTCTCCAGTGACACCATACTTCTCAATCTTGAGTTCTTCTCTTTATTTCTTTATAACTTCACATCCAGTCCATCAGTTGAATTCTTCAGTTTCTCTGTTCTTGAGTATGTCCTTGTCTCCAGTGACACCATACTTCTCAATCTTGAGTTCTTCTCTTTGTTTCTTTATAACTTCACATCCAGTCCATCGGTTCAATTCTTCAGTTTCTCTGTTCTTGAGTATGTCCTTGTCTCCAGTGACACCATACTTCTCAATATTGAGTTCTTCTCTTTGTTTCTTTATAACTTCACATCCAGTCCATCAGTTGAATTCTTCAGTTTCTCTGTTCTTGAGTATGTCCTTGTCTCCAGTGACACCATACTTCTCAATCTTGAGTTCTTCTCTTTATTTCTTTATAACTTCACATCCAGTCCATCAGTTCAATTCTTCAGTTTCTCTGTTCTTGAGTATGTCCTTGTCTCCAGTGACACCATACTTCTCAATCTTGAGTTCTTCTCTTTATTTCTTTATAACTTCACATCCAGTCCATCAGTTGAATTCTTCAGTTTCTCTGTTCTTGAGTATGTCCTTGTCTCCAGTGACACCATACTTCTCAATCTTGAGTTCTTCTCTTTGTTTCTTTATAACTTCACATCCAGTCCATCGGTTCAATTCTTCAGTTTCTCTGTTCTTGAGTATGTCCTTGTCTCCAGTGACACCATACTTCTCAATCTTGAGTTCTTCTCTTTGTTTCTTTATAACTTCACATCCAGTCCATCAGTTCAATTCTTCAGTTTCTCAGTTCTTGAGTATGTTCAGGTCTTCAGTGACACCATACTTCTCAATCTTGAGTTCTTCTCTTTATTTCTTTATAACTTCACATCCAGTCCATCAGTTGAATTCTTCAGTTTCTCTGTTCTTGAGTATGTCCTTGTCTCCAGTGACACCATACTTCTCAATCTTGAGTTCTTCTCTTTGTTTCTTTATAACTTCACATCCAGTCCATCGGTTCAATTCTTCAGTTTCTCTGTTCTTGAGTATGTCCTTGTCTCCAGTGACACCATACTTCTCAATCTTGAGTTCTTCTCTTTGTTTCTTTATAACTTCACATCCAGTCCATCGGTTCAATTCTTCAGTTTCTCTGTTCTTGAGTATGTCCTTGTCTCCAGTGACACCATACTTCTCAATCTTGAGTTCTTCTCTTTGTTTCTTTATAACTTCACATCCAGTCCATCGGTTCAATTCTTCAGTTTCTCTGTTCTTGAGTATGTCCTTGTCTCCAGTGACACCATACTTCTCAATCTTGAGTTCTTCTCTTTATTTCTTTATAACTTCACATCCAGTCCATCAGTTCAATTCTTCAGTTTCTCTGTTCTTGAGTATGTCCTTGTCTCCAGTGACACCATACTTCTCAATCTTGAGTTCTTCTCTTTATTTCTTTATAACTTCACATCCAGTCCATCAGTTGAATTCTTCAGTTTCTCTGTTCTTGAGTATGTCCTTGTCTCCAGTGACACCATACTTCTCAATCTTGAGTTCTTCTCTTTGTTTCTTTATAACTTCACATCCAGTCCATCGGTTCAATTCTTCAGTTTCTCTGTTCTTGAGTATGTCCTTGTCTCCAGTGACACCATACTTCTCAATATTGAGTTCTTCTCTTTGTTTCTTTATAACTTCACATCCAGTCCATCAGTTGAATTCTTCAGTTTCTCTGTTCTTGAGTATGTCCTTGTCTCCAGTGACACCATACTTCTCAATCTTGAGTTCTTCTCTTTGTTTCTTTATAACTTCACATCCAGTCCATCAGTTCAATTCTTCAGTTTCTCAGTTCTTGAGTATGTTCAGGTCTTCAGTGACACCATACTTCTCAATCTTGAGTTCTTCTCTTTGTTTCTTTATAACTTCACATCCAGTCCATCGGTTCAATTCTTCAGTTTCTCTGTTCTTGAGTATGTCCTTGTCTCCAGTGACACCATACTTCTCAATCTTGAGTTCTTCTCTTTGTTTCTTTATAACTTCACATCCAGTCCATCAGTTCAATTCTTCAGTTTCTCAGTTCTTGAGTATGTTCAGGTCTTCAGTGACACCATACTTCTCAATCTTGAGTTCTTCTCTTTATTTCTTTTTAACTTCACATCCAGTCCATCAGTTGAATTCTTCAGTTTCTCTGTTCTTGAGTATGTCCTTGTCTCCAGTGACACCATACTTCTCAATCTTGAGTTCTTCTCTTTATTTCTTTATAACTTCACATCCAGTCCATCAGTTCAATTCTTCAGTTTCTCTGTTCTTGAGTATGTCCTTGTCTCCAGTGACACCATACTTCTCAATCTTGAGTTCTTCTCTTTGTTTCTTTATAACTTCACATCCAGTCCATCGGTTCAATTCTTCAGTTTCTCTGTTCTTGAGTATGTCCTTGTCTCCAGTGACACCATACTTCTCAATCTTGAGTTCTTCTCTTTGTTTCTTTATAACTTCACATCCAGTCCATCAGTTCAATTCTTCAGTTTCTCAGTTCTTGAGTATGTTCAGGTCTTCAGTGACACCATACTTCTCAATCTTGAGTTCTTCTCTTTATTTCTTTTTAACTTCACATCCAGTCCATCAGTTGAATTCTTCAGTTTCTCTGTTCTTGAGTATGTCCTTGTCTCCAGTGACACCATACTTCTCAATCTTGAGTTCTTCTCTTTATTTCTTTATAACTTCACATCCAGTCCATCAGTTCAATTCTTCAGTTTCTCTGTTCTTGAGTATGTCCTTGTCTCCAGTGACACCATACTTCTCAATCTTGAGTTCTTCTCTTTGTTTCTTTATAACTTCACATCCAGTCCATCGGTTCAATTCTTCAGTTTCTCTGTTCTTGAGTATGTCCTTGTCTCCAGTGACACCATACTTCTCAATCTTGAGTTCTTCTCTTTGTTTCTTTATAACTTCACATCCAGTCCATCAGTTCAATTCTTCAGTTTCTCAGTTCTTGAGTATGTTCAGGTCTTCAGTGACACCATACTTCTCAATCTTGAGTTCTTCTCTTTATTTCTTTATAACTTCACATCCAGTCCATCAGTTGAATTCTTCAGTTTCTCTGTTCTTGAGTATGTCCTTGTCTCCAGTGACACCATACTTCTCAATCTTGAGTTCTTCTATCTTTTTCTGATGACCTGGTAGTTTAAGCTGTCGATTTTGGACAAATCAAGATTCTATATCGAATCCGATGTGTTGGGAAATTTTCTTTCCTAAATATTTGTTCAACTTTTACAATTTTTTTAGATTTTGGTCAGTTCTTTTCGCTTCGGAATAGATTTTTTTAAACTATAAGGACCTCAGTAAAAGCGAAAGTATGTCATATACTCGCTTAAGGACAAAAATTAAGGAAGTATAAAGTATTTTATGTCGCTGGTCGTCTGTTTTTTTCCGCATTTCGACAATGTTCCCTGATGTACAAGATTACTAAACACACATATGGGAAACAAATAAAACCTTTAAAAGTCATCTCATTAACCTAAACTTAGGAGATTAATTTCTAAATTTTCTTCAAAACTTTCTCCATTCCCTGATCTCAACATTTAAATCGCTGTGGTCTCAAAACCTCCATCGCCTTCATCCCAACATCTTCATCACCTTTATCCTAACATCGCCTTGACCCAATTTTCCCACTCCCAGTTACCAGTATTTATCCCAAAGTCTCTCTATATCCCAGATTGGTGATGATTTATCCCAGAAAGAAGTTACATTAAAATTTTCTAACCTCCAAATTCTCTTAACCATTACTTAAACCACACAAGTCACAGGTATCAACAATATGTTAAAACCAACGTCTAAAGGTTTCAAACACCGTAAGTTGTAAGTAATCCGTACAGTTACAGGTTGTGAGAAACTGGAGACCTGTTATATTTAATCTTCTACGCCATCTTACTTCCTCAGCTATACAACTAATCTGAAGTGTATCAAGTTCTTTAACACACAAATACACGCTTAGAAAAATTGACTTTGAACTAGCATATCTACAGCTTTTTTCACGCTGGAAAAAAATGTGTAGATAACCAAGGCTCCTATTTTGAAAGATGTTTAAATAACTATACTATGAATAAATAATTAATTTTAAAAAATGTTCGGGAACTTTTTATCTCACTTTGTATATCTATAGATTAGAATCAAAAACAAGTCTCCAAGTTTTTAAAAGAAGACACTTGCACTTGTGGATGTTGTTTTAAAATAGGTTTGGTTAGCTCTTGCTTTCAAATTATCCTTACTATATTCAATTACATTATGAATCATAGCGCGCCATCTGTTATGAAAATTCCAAACTATTATAGACGTGTATGATTCTTTTGAAAATTAAACAATTTCTACTGCCCTTACTGTAATTTAAAAATTAAATATCCAGGCCTTCACATTAATTTTTCCATTGCAGTAAGGGCACTAGAAATTGTTTAATTTTCAAAAGAATCATACGTGTCTATAATAGTTTCGAACGTAGTGGGGGGGCCCGAGTCCGACTTCCAAGTCGTTCCGCCAAGAGATCAACACCATAGAGATCCGTACGTCTCTTGACCTCACGGACAATACAGCAGTTACATTATGCACCCATGATTGACCGAGAAGTCCTCACTTCTTTTTTCTTGATTTAGTTCATTTTGTGTCCTCTCTAATTATAAAGAAGTTGCTGTATCACCTCATAAGCATAAATAAATAATAGTTTCGAATATTAAATTACATTTTACAACATTTGACTTCTGAGATTGATACAAGAGTTAGGTGTATTGTTCTAGATTATTTGAGTTTTTTTTGTTTTCAGAGTTCTAAATCTGTTGATAGAAAGTCGATGGAAGTTACATTTCAACCACAGATGTTTGTCAGCGGCAATTATTCCTCCTTCTAAGAATAATTTTAATAGAAACGGGAAAAAACACTTTTGAATGCTAGAATAAAAAATTGCCATTATTATCTAAACAAATATCGATTATAAATTTAAAAAAATTAACTCCAAAATAGAAAACAATTTTTGAATAATGAATTAATTGAATCAATATTTAGACACGAAATGTCAAAACAAAGCTACAGCTATCCGCTTTATTCAATCTAAAAGAGTTTTGTATATGTGACAGATAGATTATATAGAGGTATTCCTACCTGATATATCCAACATAAACAACAACATCAGCAGCAGTCGTATATATATATATATACAAGTTTATGTATACAGTTTGTTGAAGGTAATGTTTTTTTATTATATCCTAACACAGAGTATACTGTACATCATCAAATATGAAGTATCTTATTATTCTTTCTTATCTCCACTCAATCATATTAGGGTATCAAGCTTGAGATTTGACAACCATCATGACTGGGTGAAGTAGAAATCGTTTGCCTTTGTCATTAAGACTGGGAGCACTACTCAGTACCAGGCTGACTTAGCTCCAAAATAAATAGCCGCCTCTGACATGAGGAACAGACGCCATGTACAGCCGCTCCTAACATGGAGTACAAATGCTGCTCATCCTGTATCCCTGGATTAGGAGCCCTTACAGGGTACTATCAGCCGGGCCAGATGAGCCCAGATTTTTCAGTGAGCTTGTTACTGCTCCCCTTTTTTCATCCGGGCTTGGGACCGGCAAAGGCGGAGTTGGACGTTTTTTAAATAGGTTTGGTTAGCTTTTGCTTTAAAATGATACTTTCCATATTCTCAATCACAGTTTACAAATTTGACTTCTGAGATTGGTACATGAGCTAGTTTTATTCTTATAGATTAATTGAGTGGTTTGTTTAGAGTTTGGGGAATATGTGTCAGATTGATAAGAGAGAGATTCCTACCTGATATATACAACTTAAACAACATCAGCAGCCGTATATATACAAGTTTATGTACTTGTATATAATTTGTTGAAGGTTAGATTGTTCCTTATATCCTTACTTGAACATAGAGTATACTGTACATCATCAAATATGAAGTAAATGTCTTGAAATCTTCCTGATATCATATGGAATTCATCCCTTAATTATATTGTAACAAAGTATTTATTATTTTATTATTAGAGTATCATTTTTGATGTTTATATTTTGCTACTTTGTAATCTTTCCTCATGGTTTATCTTTTGTTTACCATTCATAGTTTGTTCTTGACTTTAAAAAATTGCTGTGACATACTGAAGTTTATCTTTCCTAATTGTCCACGTGGCAATATTCTATAGAAATATTTGATGTTTGGTTCTTGTGATGAGCATAAAATTGTTGTGGAGAGTAATATTTCTTTGTCAATTATTTTATTTTGATCTCTCATCAAAATTTTATTTTTACGAATTATATCATTTATTTGGTTAAAAATTCAAATAAGATAATATCATAGATTTTTTGTTTTTTTTTTATGTTGATCAATAGTTTGTTTGATTTCAATTTAATAAAAAATATTTTTTTAAGATCAGTAAAATTCATAATTTTTTTTTTCTTTCATCATTTCGCATTATCTATATATATAAAAATGAATGTATGTGTGTGTGGTCTGTTTGTCCTTTATGCCTGACCAAACCACTCATTGGAACGCCATGAAACTTTGGGAAGTTATTTAGTATAGTACTGGGAAGGTTTCTAGCAAATAAAATTTTTGAAATAACTTTTCGCTTTAAAATAATCAAGATAAATATTCTAATTTATCTGTTATAATTCAACAATCTGCTCTAAATATTATCATGATGATACGATGATTTTGTAATGTAGAAAATTAGGAAAGACAAAATTCAGGATGACACGGCAATTTATTTGAGACAAGAATAATGATACAATTCCAAGGCAAGATACTATTCCTTTAACTTCCAATTACCGAGGGAACCAATTAATATTGATTTTATTCAACTTATCGAGTATTTTTCAAGGGACCGGGAAAAAATGTTCACTTTATCGAGAGATTCGTTAGACAAACCTTTACTCGGGTAAAACCCGGGCGAAGCCGGGTACGTCCGCTAGTATTATATAAAAAAACTTAAACACTAAATATATTCGGAACATATTGATAAAAAGAAATATAATAAGGTTTGGTTAATTATTTTAAAACAAAAACGATATATGAAGTCATTGTTATAAATAAAAACATTTAAAGACCAATTTAAAGTATTTGGACTACTGACTTAGACCAATCAGGTGTTCTAACCATCATGAACCATCTATGTACTAAGTGCAATTCTCAACCCGCAACCCCAATATACATCATTGACTGTATTGACTCATCCATTGATGTGCTCTACTCTTCCTCAGCATACACCATCAACAAGCTTTCCAAGCTTGATACCCTGATATGATTGAGTGGATATAAGAAAGAAGAAAAAGGTGTTTTAACCAATATCTACTATACATGAAACATAGGGTGACGTATAGTTTTAACTTGACCTAAACAATGGTAAACTACAGTATCGTAAGGAACAAGCACCAATGCCTGGTGTTGTTCAGAAGTTCAACAATAGAATGAACCAGACAATAAACCTTCCTGAGAAGATCCCAGTTTACACTTGTATAAATACCACACAGCCTTAGCTAATAGTTTACTTTATTGGTATTATGACCCCCACTTGTGTATTTATTCTCTTACTGGTAAACACGCTTAGCTTTATTTGCATATAATCTCAGCAACATTTTTACATTTATGATGTGACAAATGGTATCAGGGGTTTACTCATGGACTGGTGGTCCTCATTCAGTCCAGACAGGTCCGTCACAACTCAGCAGGTCCGTGTAGAGTAGGATAGACGTTGTCTATCCAGGACCTTGGTATCAGGAGTCCAGGGAGATATATTAGTCCAGCTGGTAGTTCCAGTCAATGGCTGTAGACATACAAACATTAGAAGCCATTGTTGTCTACAATTTGGGAGGATGTTAAGTGACAAAATGGTATTTAACATTCTGTATGTTATAAGAACCTGTCTTATTTTATATTACACTCATGAATAAAACTTAAGGAAGTGGAAAGTATTTGACGTCGCTGGTCGTTTATTTATTTTTGAAGAAGATGGAAGCAATTTCGTTCACACTATCTCGTGTATCTTCAATAAAAGTTACTATAATATCTTTTAGAGTTATTGTCCCGATATACATGGTAAAAGATACAACTTTCTTAAATTTTGTCAATGAGTGTAGGTTGTATAGGTTAAGTTGAAATATATAATTTTTTATATATATTTAAATGTTAACATATTATTTGTGTTTTTCAGAATTTGAAGAACCAGATCATGACAACCAACATGTGGGTGAACCAGGTAAGTTTATCATCATAACATAAATGTACCACACAGTCTTTAAGATAAACGAAATATCTTTCGAAACCCCACCCCTCCCCAAACGTCTAAATGTGTCTTTCAATCAGAATCATACAAAAATATATATAAAACGATGTTTAACAAGTTTAAACGCAAATGTTTCTTTTTACACACACACAGAACAAAAAATCGTAATTTTCATCATTTTAAGGAGAAATAACGACTATTTCTATCCTTAGGGATGAAGTATGAAAGGATGAATGGTGAAGAGTAATGATAAACAGAAAAATAAAAGTGACCAGGGATGGGAAACGAACAGTGTTCCGCTTACCGGGCAGATGCCATTCCAATCCCTGGACACTTTTATTTTTCCGTTCATCATTACTCTTCACAATTCATCCTTTCATACTTCATCCCTAAGGATAAGAATAGTCGTTATTTCTCCTTAAAATAAATTACGATTTTTCGTTCTGTAAAAAGAAAACATTTGCGGTAAAACTTGTTAAACATCGTTTTATAATCATATCCGCATTATATTGTATTATACAAAATAGATAGACCCCTATTGTAAAAGATAAAAATCATACATCAAACAAAAGTTTTATTTATTTCTACGTTTCGGTAACTCTATCATCATTTTGAAAAGGTAGCACAAAAAGGTGAAATTATACTGTGATCAGATGGATAAAGCACAGGATTGATCTTGATTCTGCAAGTTAAAGTTGCTGGTGTTGAAGCCGTCAGCAACTTTCAGGTGTACGATAGGAAACTTAAAAAAAAAAAAATTATCAACCTTTTATATTTAATTTATCATTGCATTAGGAGCAGTAGAAAATTGTTTTATTTATAAAAGAAACATATACGTCCAAAAAAAAATAAACAGGGACAAAACTTGAGGAAGTGGAAAGTCTTTGAATTCGTCGATCGTCTTTTTTTTTTTTAAGAAGACAGGCAATTTTGTTTACACTTGGTTATCTCGTGTGTCTTCAATAAAGGTCACTGTAATATCTTTCAGAGTTATTGTCTGAATCACGATATACATGGTAAAAGGTACAACTTCCTTAAGTTTTGTCCATGAGTGTATATTGGTTATCTCGTCTGTCTTCAATAAAGGTCACTGTAATATCTTTCAGAGTTATTGTCTCAATCCCGATATACATGCTAAAAGGTACAACTTCCTTAAGTTTTGTCCATGAGTGTATATTGGTTATCTCGTGTGTCTTCAATAAAGGTCACTGTAATATCTTTCAGAGATATTGTCTCAATCCCGATATACATGCTAAAAGGTACAACTTCCTTAAGTTTTGTCTATGAGTGTATATTGGTTATCTCGTGTGTCTTCAATAAAGGTCACTGTAATATCTTTCAGAGTTATTGTCTCAATCCCGATATACCTGCTAAAAGGTACAACTTCCTTAAGTTTTGTCCATGAGTGTATATTGGTTATCTCGTGTGTCTTCAATAAAGGTCACTGTAATATCTTTCAGAGTTATTGTCTGAATCCCGATATACATGGTAAAAGGTACAACTTCCTTAAGTTTTGTCCATGAGTGTATATTGGTTATCTCGTGTGTCTTCAATAAAGGTCACTGTAATATATTTCAGAGTTATTGTCTGAATCCCGATATACATGGTAAAAGGTACAACTTCCTTAAGTTTTGTCTATGAGTGTATATTGGTTATCTCGTGTGTCTTCAATAAAGGTCACTGTAATATATTTCAGAGTTATTGTCTGAATCCCGATATACATGGTAAAAGGTACAACTTCCTTAAGTTTTTAAAGAAATGTAAATAGAGAGAGACGCATTAAAGATCCCATCTGGTGAAAACCGCCACTTAAAAAACAATGGTTGCCTGTAAAGTCGGTTTTACGGGCGAAGATTTTACGTGACAACGGTAGAATATTTATTGATATGAATATAATTAAATTGCACAATAGGAACAAGGAATTGAATGAAAATAAGAATTGCACAAATTTTAACTATAGAAATATATTTTGTTTACTAAAACATTGTACATGTAAACTTAAACTTAACTAATTCCTATTTGAGTGATTTTGTTGAGGATAGGACGATGATAGGAGAAATATGAAATGAAAGGAAGTGTTTCTGCTGTAATGTGTCTTGCGAAAGTCAAGTCGATAGTTGTTCCTTTTAACGTAGTTGACTTAGAAACGTTTGATACGCAATCAAGATTATACATATTTTTCATGAATTTAAGAAACGAGTTGTCAGGCTTTACGTTTTTGTTAAAATCACCACACAGAAGAATCGGTATACTAGAATCAACTTGCACGAACGGTGGCACGTACTGGCTGTTGTGAATGTACGGACCGAGTCCTTGCCATAGTAACATTCCAATATCCTGCATACTAGCTCCTGGATGAATATATACAGCACCGAGTATAAACTTGAAGCTAGTATTAGCGGCGAAGCAAGTAACTTCAGTCATGCACATGTCACCCTTGGTTTTAATGACACGAGTTACGTCTGTAATCGCAACTTGGAACACTTCCGCCGTAGATGTCGATGATAATTTACGATAGATCGCCACTCCACCAGCCGCGTTGGTATTTGAAAATCAAAACACTTATTCAGATCGAAGGTTCAAATTTTTGCTAAATAAATTTGAAATTAAATAAAATTTGTAATTGTAAATGATGAAGTTGAAAATTAAAACATTTACTTAAATTAGATGTTAAAATTCTTGCTCAACACAGTTTAAATAAAGTTTTCTTATATCTGCCACTTTTTCTTAATATTTGTAATTTTAAAGAATCAATTCGAAAATCAAAACATTTATTCAGATCGAAGGTTCAAATTTTTGCTAAATAAATTTGAAACTATTTAAAATTTGTAAAATAATAATTAATTAATTAATCAATTTTAAACTAATAATTTACTTAACACTATCAACATTTATCAATAGTATGACATAACCTATAAACTCAGTTTCTCAACTTTTGTGTCAATCTAACAATTAATCAATCAATCATAGTTTACGATAATGAAATATCAGTGTACAATTATTTACCTTTATTGTTGTAGTTGTTGTAAATGACGAACCTAAGCACTCCACATTTTCACTACAGACACAGCTGACGATACTTTAACCACACGTGTGAACTTGTATTATGACGCTTTCTTGTTTTTCCAACGCCAAGAACGTTCGAGAAAGACAAAGACAGAGACAAGCATGCGCCGATTCAATGCGCCTAATTCTCTAGCGCTGCGCGCGCAGCACTCTCGTTCGATGACTCATCGTAACGTTACCGGGCGTTACACTTTTTCATAAGTGACTCCCAGCCGCAACCTAATTTAAGACGTTGTCACGTCAAAAATGGTTTAGAATGAAATAATCCAAACTCCAATGAGAGATTACCTACAGAAGAGACCAGAAATAGATATTTTGTAAACAATTACCCCATAGGGTGATTATTATTTTTTTAAATTATCCTTAGTACACCTGTTACAAGCCATGTTAATCATTGTGGGTAGTAATTTATGACAGCGTTTATTGTAAAGTGCACCACATGTCTATACACGTGTCGAATGCGCAATTCGAATTTTTGCACTTAAAACCGTGCCAGAGCCTCGTTTGGTTACTCATAGTCATTGTTGGCATTTGACTAATGCAAGAATCGGAAGGTATTTGGAAACAATTGTTTTCTTCAGAATAAAAAAAAAAAGTGTCCAATTTTGGATTCGAACCCGTGTCATGGAAAACCGAAGGTTTATATTACTCGTTTACCAACCCCAATGGGAGGTTTTTATCGTATTTTATGATATCCGTAACTCCGCCTTTACCGGTCCCAAGCCGAGATGAAAAAGGAGGAGGGGGAGCAGTAACAAGCTCGCTAAAAAACCTGGGTTCAGCTGGCCCGGCTGATAGTACCCTGTGAGGGCTCCTAAACACCAGTTTACTGTATATGTAACAAATGCAGGGTCTATATAAGACAATCAACGTAAACATAGTAGAAAGGTATGGTAGAATAAACTGGCGAAACCTCTGGGAGGGTTTACCACTGATGAGCCATGCCCTCACTTTTTCAATTTGTATTAATTGCAGTATAAAGACATTTCCTGTGATCACGCTACTGAAAACTCCGCCTTTGCCGGTCCCAAGCCCGGTTGAAAAAGGAGGAGGGGGAGCAGTAACAAGCTCACTAAAAAACCTGGGCTCAGCTGGCCCGGCTGATAGTACCCTGTGAGGGCTCCTAAACACCAGTTTACTGTATATGTAACAAATGCAGGGTCTATATAAGACAATCAACGTAAACATAGTAGAAAGGTATGGTAGAATAAACTGGCGAAACCTCTGGGAGGGTTTACCACTGATGAGCCATGCCCTCACTTTTTCAATTTGTATTAATTGCAGTATAAAGACATTTCCTGTGATCACGCTACTGAAAACTCCGCCTTTGCCGGTCCCAAGCCCGGTTGAAAAAGGAGGAGGGGGAGCAGTAACAAGCTCACTAAAAAACCTGGGCTCAGCTGGCCCGGCTGATAGTACCCTGTAAGGGCTCCTAATCCAGGGATACAGGATGAGCAGCGTTTGTACTCCATGTTAGGAGCGGCTGTACATGGTGTCTGTTCCTCATGTCAGAGGCGGCCATTTCTTTTGTAGCTAAGTCGGCCTGCCACTGAGTAGTGTTCCCAGTCTTAATGACAAAGGCAGACGCATTCTACTTCACCCAGATATGATGGTTGTCAAATCTCAAGCTTTACAAGCTTGAAACCCTAATATGATTGAGTGGAGATAAGAAAGAAGAAGAAGATGATATCCGTTAAGAAATAACATTCAGCACACCATCATCAAATCAAAACGGGAACTTTTCACGATAATTATTTCATATTTTATTTGTTGTTAATGCCTATTAAGTCGATTTCGACTTTTGGTGACTCACGGACAAAACTTAAGGAAGTTGTACCTTTCAGCATGTATATCGGGATTCAGACAATAACTCTGAAAGATATTACAGTGACCTTTTTTGAAGACACACGAGATAACCAATATACACTCATTGACAAAACTTAAGGAAGTTGTACCATTCAGCCTGTATATCGGGATTGAGACAATAACTCTGAAAGATATTACAGTGACCTTTATTGAAGACATACGAGATAACCAATATACACTCATTGACAAAACTTAAGGAAGTTGTACCATTCAGCCTGTATATCGGGATTGAGACAATAACTCTGAAAGATATTACAGTGACCTTTATTGAAGACACACGAGATAACCAATATACACTCATTGACAAAACTTAAGGAAGTTGTACCATTCAGCCTGTATATCGGGATTGAGACAATAACTCTGAAAGATATTGCAGTGACCTTTATTGAAGACACACGAGATAACCAATATACACTCATTGACAAAACTTAAGGAAGTTGTACCATTCAGCCTGTATATCGGGATTGAGACAATAACTCTGAAAGATATTACAGTGACCTTTATTGAAGACATACGAGATAACCAATATACACTCATGGACAAAACTTAAGGAAGTTGTACCTTTTACCATGTATATCGAGATTCAGATAATAACTATGAAAGATATTACAGTGACCTTTATTGAAGACATACGAGATAACCAAGTGTGAACAGCCTCTGTCTCCTTCAAAATACAGGCGACCGGCGACATCAAAGACTTTTCACATCCATAAGTTTTGTCCATGAGTGTATACGAGTGTAAAAGGTAGCGTTAAAATGCTTATAATATTCATATTCAGAAAATATATTCTAATATAAAGTCTGTGCAGAAGAAGAGAGTGGAAAAGATGTAGAAATATAGACAACAACCCCAAACTCAACAACACTCTGGAATTTTCAAGCAGACGTTACTAATTAAAAAGCAGACGCCAACTAACTAAAACGTACAAGACGACGACACGCAGATGGCGACACAAGTTTTAAAATGTTCTTAATTACGGTTGGTCGTAACGTTTCCTCCGGCATGTTGTGTTCTGGAACTTGTTCCATCTTCACTGGTTTGTTCTGAAACAATTTAATAACCCTACGTTGATTGGCTGGGTAGACACTAGTCTTCTTTTTTATGTATTACTAGATCCCCACACAGCTCTCTGTTGTATTTAAGACATTACTGTGTATTAAAGATGATCAATTTGAAATAACATACAACCCATCATATAATTACTTTTTAAATTATTATCCCTAATACACCTGGTACAGGCCATGATAATCATGGTAGGTAGTTAGCGACTGCTTTTATCGTTCCTCGCACCAACTCACGAAGGAAAGGGGTCTATTCTGTACTAGTCCCTTTTTTATGGACAAGACACCACTACACTACATGTCTATACATGTGAAAAGCATATTCTCGACTTTAGCACTCACAATTGTTCCAAAGCCCAGTTTGGTTACTTTCACGCATTGGTAGAGTTGAATTTGTCCAATAACTGCGGTCTATTGGAGCATTAAAAAGTCCAATGCGGGATTGGTTTCTGGACCGTGTTTATCGAAATTCAACTGTATGCATCTTCTCTTCACTAACCACCCTCTAGACTGTTTTTACTGTCTTCTTCTTCTTTCTTAACTCCACTCAATCATATAAGGGTATCAAGCTTGTAAAGTTTGAGACCTTTGATGGTGTCTGCCGGGGAAGAGTAGAGCTCATCAATGGTTGAGTCAATACAGTCAATAATGTGTTTTAGGGTTGCAGGTTGAGAATTGTACTTAGTACATAGTGGGAAAACCTTGCAACCATTCTAGAAAGTCATTGTCCGTAGATGACCAGACTTAAGTCTGGTACTGTAAGTGCACCAAATATCTATACAT